>VZQC01005485.1:2244239-2333428 GCA_009823505.1 Rhizomys pruinosus | reverse complement strand
CTCTTCAGCAGATTGTTCCCTAGGCTTAGAAAAGGGGCACAGGTGGATGAGAAGCAAATAGTCTACTTTCTCTGGAGCTGTTGTCTTGGACTGTGGTCAATTCTGTCTGTTTCCTCTCATGGACTGACAGTTTGTCCAGGAATAACCTTTCAATCCTACTAATGAAGCACAAGCAATTAGATATATAGGTATTTAAACGGCACTAATAGTTATGGTAGGTAACTTTGGTATAGACACAGATGTTTGGATGGTATGTTAATCCATGAATTACATTTTTTTCCTGTTAAATATGACAGGGTCTTACTGTGGTTTATAACATCTCCTAAGCTATAGAGGATGTAAGCTTGTGTCATCAGCCGTGGGTTATTCCTCCAAGGAGAGAGCCAATAGCCAATTAGATTTGGGATATACAGGCATATGGCTGCCTCTGCGGCACAGTATTTCCAGACAGGTGAGGTGTAGCTGGTGCCAATGGAGGAGTCTTGCTTGACTCAAGGAGACCCATATTTGCTTTATTGGTTTAGTGGCCTTTGGTAACACTCTCCGGTACTCCAGAGGCCATATGTACACTTGCATGTGTGGTCTCAATACATCTTTCCCATGTTAATGTCAGGTCTTCGGCAGCATGGCCTTATCCCTCTCTTCTTGCAGGTATCCCAGTTTAGAGGCAAGGAGCCTTTGCCTTTTGTGGAGGCTTGGATCCCCTAGCCAACATCTCCTTGGTAGAATAATCCATTGCTGATGTCAGAGCTCCTGTATTGATATATTTTGCTTAAGTACATTGCTTAAGGACTTTAGTATTGTATTTGGTTCTGAATAGAGAATAATCCTTTTCACAGTTCCTATGTCTATTAGCCAATTAAAGAAGGCAGTTTTACCAGTTTTATAAGAGATTACTTCTATAATAGTTGTCTCCAATTTACAGTTGAAGAACGACCTCATCATCATCATATTTGATGGAGCCAGAAGACGTTATGTTAAGTGAAGTAACATGGTCCCAGAAAAACAAATGACAAATGGTGTCCCTCATATGTGGATGCTAGTACCAATAACCCAGATATAAATATTTCTTGTGGAGAGGGATACATAGTAAAAGAACAACAACAGAAAGACTGCATCAGAAAACGGACTGAAATGGTGAATTGGGAAGGGAGGAGGGGCAGGAGAGAGACACGGGTGTATATTCGACTAATGCATAATTAATTGACTTGAGTTCAACAAGTATCCAGTTTTGCCCAGACACTGTCTACAGGATACATGGAGTTTTAGGACTTAGTAAAATTAAATATGTGTATATTAAACAACATTGATTTACAGGCTCTGATGAAAAACGGTAATGCATCTGAGTTAAATGGAGATATAAGTCGCTGTTGTCCACATTTGTTTTACATAAAATCTGTAGAACAATAACTTTGGGATTGGCACATACAAATGTTCTCTTTAATGTCTCTGTTGTACAGTATCACCTTGTAGCATTCTCTTTCACCTATAAGATGATTTAACATGAAAATTAAGTTTGCTTCCCAACTTAATCATATATAGTCATCCAAAACAACATGGGTGAATTTGATGAAATCTGTGCCTTGATTCCTCCCTATAGGTATGTATAATACAACTGTCTTCTGGAGACTCATGGGTTAAAAAAACAGGGGGGAATACAGATAGGCCTGAAACCTTTGCGTCAAAAACCTTGCAATTCAAATCTTAAAACTAACTATGGGAAAAGATTTGTATGTTCCAACAGGTCAAAATATCACCAACAGCGGCTGAGAAAGAAAAGATACAGCTTTGCATTGAGTAGGATGTACCAGAAAGTGCCAACTGAAAGGCTGACCCGTCTGAACATCGAAAGGGAGAAAAGCCTCAGATTTCTACAAACATCAAACCCCTCTGTGGATCCTACCTGTACAACTATTTATAATGAGTCCTAAGGAAACTTACCTTCTAGGTGCCACAAAGGTTTTAATACGAGAGACTTTCTTGCCTCCCCACCATAAACTTGCATTTTAACAGCACTTTCATACATTACAGTCTTTCAGAATTAACATTTTTCATTTATAGATGCCCCATCCAATAAATGCAAGAATTTAAAAGAAGATAACTTTGGAGGAGAGACGGGAAGCCAGCGGCAGGGCTCTGTGGGGTGAGTCCCTTCCCAAGTTCTAGTGAGAATGGGATGTTTCGTAAATACATGGCCCCAGGGCTTGGGGAGCTCGGAAGTGGGACAAAGGAGATAGTAAGAAATAATGGGATCGTATTTGGATCTCATTGTAATTATCTCCCAATATCTTTGCATTTTAGTGGTTTATTTTCCAAGAGTTTTTTGACAAAAGCTTTCTATGTTAATACATACAATCAGTTAATTGTACTAATTCAAGAAAATAGACTTTGAAATATAGGATATGAATTCATGGATTTAATATTATCAGGTCTGCAGTCTCTCTAGTTAGTGTTTATAATTCTTCAACATCATGTTATAAGAATGTTATTTTTCACAAACTCTTATGAATTCTTTAATATCCTATTTGTTAATTCAAGAAATATAAAAATAATATGTTTGAATGTGAACTTGAGACTATCAAAATATTCCAGGCATAAATTCATCATATACCCCAGTGGACATGTTGTTAATCAAAGCATGCTTATCAGTTTTATTAACTCACTTCAGATTGTCTTTAAGAGAGAAAGAGCTTTTAGTTGTGAGGAGTAATTGGTTTTCTCTTTTAAAAAGCACACAGTAATCCTTTAATAAATTAAATGCTAACCTTTATCAATTACCACATTATCTGTTATAAACTGGTCAACAGAATTAGTTGTACAATTAATGTTCCTGTTTCTTGACTACAGACTTTCCATGTAGAAAATGCCTCCTCATTTTATGATGTGGCTTCAGTCACATTCTGATGTTGTTTTGCAGTTATGACCTGAGTTTGAGCAAGATTGGCCCCTATAATAAATGATACCACAAAGTTTGTATATCAAATGAAAGTAAGGTTTACTTTTTAAACTCTCACATTGAAAAGTGTATATTTAGAAGAAGCAAGCAGTTTTCCTTCATGTATGATTCATGGGCCTCTGACCATTTGAAAATTATTAGAAGCTTGGAGAGGTAATCATAGAATCCCCTGTGGGGAGAGAAGGTGCTCCACAAAATGCCCAGCAGCATTTTGATGTTGCTGACAGAGACATCTTTGGTCTTATAGCATTTCCTTTCTTGAATAAAAGTTTTAATTATATTTTTGTTGCTGCTTTATAACTGTACCCTGGGTATTTCAGAAGCCAATGCAAAGAGAGTTGGGATTGCAAAGCTAGGAACAAATAACAAGCCTTTTAGCACAGATCAGGAGAACCTGCATGTCAGATATGATGGAGGAAACCAGGATTCTTCACAGTGAACTGTGTTCTTGAAGTCCATAGGACCTTAGATTGTGTCCTGTGTAGAAAGCATGAGTGTTTTCTCTTTGTAGAAAGTAAAATTTATGGAGGCATTTTCTTCACCTGTGCCAAGATTTTTACCAATACAAGTTTCTTTTTCTATCATGGACTCACTCCAGATAGTTCCCAGTCCTAATGCATTACAGAGACATGGCATGGCTGGAAAACAAAAGTGTAGAATAAAGATGTGCCTATTTTGGCCAAAGGTTTGAAAAAGAGCAATCTCCATATCCTGAAACACTATGTAGAAAGGAGCTGTCGTCCATTAGTTACAGCAATTTAAACTGTTGTGAGAATGCTATGCAACCTTCCATCATATTAGGTTATGTAACAGTGGCTATGTAGATCTAACTTACCTAAGGTAACAACGAAAATAATATTATGGAAATGAAACACTCAGTTTGAGAGCTTATGGTCACTAGGAGAGTTCAGGAATGAGGTAAATTAAAAAGAATAAGGTCAAAATACATAGAAAAAAAGGAAGTTTCCTGTTTTACCTTCTTTCAGTGAGTTCCATTAAGTACATTTGACATGGTCATTAGCCATCTATGATTTGACCACAGCTTAACTCTGCAATCTCTTACTAACTCACATTCTCACTAGCTTTGCTCCAGACATGCTGTTTTTTTTTCAATCCCATTAATGGGACATGCTTTTCCCCACAACCACTCCCATATTTGAGTCTTAGATACTTTCTCTTCAGAGAATGCAATTCTCCTCTGTGTGTGTGTGTTTCTGTGTCTCTCTCTTTTTTTCATTCTCTCTCATATTTAACATGAACTCCTTCATTTAGATACTATTTTTTTAATTTTTTTAATTTAATTTTTATTTTTGTATGTGTATGAATGTACTGTCTCTTGTAGGTTTGTGCACCCATGTTGTGCAATGCCGCAGAGGTGAGAAGAGGGTCTCGGGTTCCCCTGGAACTGGAGTTCTCCTTGGAATTAGAGTTACAGACAGTTCTTAGCTGCCATGTCAGCTGGGGATGGAACCCAGGTCCTCTGCAAGAGCAGTCGGTGCTCTTAACTGCTAGGCTATCTCTCCAGCCCCCATGTAGATACTATTAAACCTAATATCAGTATAGAAGAACATATGCATATAATATTTTATCTAACAATGTACACTCTGCATTCTTACATAATTATGGCCCAATTTTTATTGTCTGCAACAAATTCTCATGTTCTCTTAGAATGAGTTATTTTTGAAATTTTTTTATTTTTATTTTATGTGAATGATTATGAAGCCTGCAGGTATACAAGTACACTCATGTCATGCAATGCCCATAGATGTCAGAAGAAGGCTTTGGATTCCCCTGGAACTGGAGTTGCAAATGGTTGTTAACCACTATGAGAATAACAAGTACCTCCAGTGTTCTTAACCATGGAGCAATTTCTCTAACCCCCAATATGAGTATTTCAGGTTAGGGATTTGGGGAGACAAACTGTGTAGTTATGATGACCATTTTCCCTTTTGCATCACGAAAAACAATATGGTAAATTAATTATCTTCGACAATTTTTTTGCCCAGACATTTTGTGCCAGATAAAAAGTTTACAATAACTGGTAAGCTAGCTTGGTATTAGGGGATGTTTACTAGGAATGATTTGTGGAGTAAATGGAATGAGAAATGTTTAAAGAAAGTGGTACAGTACACAGAGGAGTCACATCTATTTTGTTGTCATGTGTTCTAATCAAAGGGACAGTGAAATACACTGATGAGGCAATAATTATTAGCACAAAATTAATTTACTATAAAAGGAACAAGGGAAGAAAGAGAGTTGATGATAAGGTATATTGGGGGTCTCATATCTCTCAGGACTCTCTTCTCGCAAAGTTTGCAATGTCAAAGAATAGGTGAGCAAAAGCCCCACGTCAGATCAGAGCATCAAACAGAGGGAGTTCTTTGGGATTTTATATTGTAGTGGTTCTACACTCCTTAGGGGTATGTGAAAAAAAAATCTATTCTCCAGCACAGCTGCATCTCTTTATTACCAGTTACTCTTAGCTCAGTAAATTGTCAGGATAATGAGGTACAGTTGCTTGTTGCGACATACATTACTTTCTCCCAGCTTCTCACATATCTTCTATAGCTCTAGATTATTTGATTTCCTGTTAGCTCAAAGAGAAATCATTAAGCTTCTCTGAACCCGAAGAATCAGCTTCAAAACAAGTCGTTAGCACTTTATCTCTACATCAGCAGGTAAGCAGATAAAGCTGGAAGTTCTTGGTGTTGATGGTAGGATTACGGAGCAGAAATAAGGTCTAGAAAGGAAGAATCCGAAAGACAGCTCATATGACAGAGGGCAAGTGACCCACGAAGGGACTGGGAAGATAAATAGTTGCTAAGATCAAAAAGTCTGCTGCTTCTGTGTGAGGGATTGACTAGGAAAAGTAGGAAACCACTGAAGGACTTTAATTTTTTGAGGTGTGATGCCAAGAATTTATTTTTTTTAATTACTAAAGATGTATTTCTGAGAAGGGAGAAAAGTCTAGACAGTGGTAAATGTCTAGGCACATATTATTTTAATAAATGTTAAAGGAATGCATGTGGTAAAATTATTTAGGAGATATTTAAATGACAATGTTAACATAACTAAGAGATTAGATTTTTTTCAGTAAAAAAAATGGCAGGAATAAATTATGAATGGATTTCTTATAACACCACTCACTGTTTTAGAGAGCATAAGAAAGTCCATGTTGGAAAGAAGATCATGACTTCTGGTTTGGACTCATTTCCTTTGGGGGGTCTCAGTATTCAAAATCAATAACTGTACTGGCAAGAAGATAAATATTTCTAGAACTCAGGGAGCTACAAGATGGGACTATGTCTTTGGAAGTCATGGGCATATGAATAGTGACTGATATTAAACTACCTACCTAGAGGAGTTTAGTAAAGAAAACTGTATAGAATTAATAGCAGCCTTACAGATCTACAGCATATATGGGCCAGAAAAAAAAAAAAAAAGAAAGGAATTTGGAAAGAAATCTGTAATTGGGCTGTAAGCAAGGAGGAAAGGAAGAGTGTGACTCTGTAAATAACTAATAGTGTGTCGCACAAAAGACATTGAACTCTGTGAGTCTAGAGTAATGGAATGGTTTAGAAGACCTAGTAAAAAGTTATCCAGAGGAGGGGTGTTAGAGAAGTCAGGTTTTATTCAAGTGACCAGGCAAGGGAAAGGGAGAACTTACTGACAGTTAAACCAGTCAACTTTTTAGACAAGTTGCTGATGAAAATAGAAGAAAACATTGTATTTACTGGAAGACTATAAGAATAGATTATGCTTCTACTTGTTTGAAGAAAAGTCTGGATGGACACAAGGAAATTTTTTATCATTTCTTTTAGTTTTTTGGTAGAATCTGATTTAGGTGAATAAAACCAGTATTCAGATATAAGATGTGGAGCTCTTATCGTCATGCCACTCAGGCAAATTGAGTACCTAGACCATCCATGCTCTTTCGGGATTTTTATCATTATTTGGATCCCAGAATTACCTATTTCTATTCCTCAAGTATACTCTAGTCCATTATCTTAACTGATAAATATGTACAGCGAAGTAGTCTGCATAGCTGAGGGGCAAGTTGCTTCCTGAAGAACCTGTCTCTGAAACATGTTCTATATTCAACTGACTAACACTAACACTGTTTTCCTGTGTTCTTGGCTATGGTACCTGTGTAACACTTATGGTCAGCCTTTTCTGTGGGAAAATGTAAACTAACAGGAATTCCTGTGTTCTGCTACTTCTCTGTATATGAACAAACCCCTACCCGACAATCCCTGTTGTGTTTGACCATAGAGTCATATCTCTATGATGCTTTTCCTTGAAACTGTTACAAAAATTAATTATTCATGAAAAATCTGTCCCTTCATCAGCTTTCCATTGGAGTTGCAGTTGTTATGCATTCTAATATATTGCAATAGATATATCTTCATAAAATATTTTAAGTATTTATCCATATCTCATTATGACCCACACATATAACTAAATCTCACTTTTATCTAGCTCTAGAACTCTATGCTATGTATTAACAAATCCACATAAGACATCATTTATCCATTGTTCATTAAATGATAAAGAAAATATTTGATTTTTGTGATCATTTTTATTTTTATATGTAATACTACAAAGGAAATCTATGTGTATTATAATACATAACATCAATTTATATAACATCATTCCTAGCTGACAAGATGTCTGGTATTTATATACTTTGGTGTCATAGAACAGAATATGTAGCTTGTATATGTTTTTTGTAAAAGCAGCCATTACAAGCAGATAACATGTTTAATTTGTTCCATATATTCGAATATTACCAATGTAGTATTTATCCTTTTGATAAAATGCCAATTACAGTTTAAAGATTTGTATTGTTAATTGGCATATGATAAGAAAGAAATTGCTTTTAAAATAATCGTTGGCATTTCTGCTACAAATCATAATGTCATAATCAATTCTATCATGGTAACTTGTAAGAGAAAAATGTAAAGCTGACACAATTTGTCAAAAAATCCAAACAGTAGGATATCATGTGATATAAAATAAGGTTGAGGTGAAAGAAGGGACTACTTACATGAGATATTACCAATTGTTTTATGAAGCTAATGTGAATTTTTCTATGACGATGACTAAAATATTCTTTTTTATTTTTAAAATTAAATTCATTTGGCTGCCACAGACAAATATAAAATTATACATATTAATAGGCTCACATGATGTTTTATTCATGTATACATTGTTTAAAGCTTAAATCTGCTCAGCACGTCTATGTTGTTAAAAATGTGTAATTTTTTGTGGTTAAAACTTCCACAGTTCTTTCTCCAAGGCTTTTGAAATGCATGCACAATTACATCTATTTTCATCCCAGTGTAAAAATCATACACCAAAGCATCATGTTCTATGTAACTGCAACTTGATATTCATTGATCAGTTTTATCCACACATCCCTGCTGAGTTCAACACCAAGTATTCCTTACTGGATGTCTTCACATTTTCAGTGATAAAAGATAGGTTGCTATACTCTTTCCACATATTAACAAAAGTTAATTATTTACATTTCTGCAATAAAAGTATCACTGTTACACACAGACAACAAAGTGTCTACAAAAATGCCAAATATCGGGGCTGGAGAGATGGCCTAGCGGTTAAGAGCGCCGACTGCTCTTGCAGAGGACCCGGGTTCGATGCCCAGCACCCACGTGGCCACTAAAAACCGTCTTTAACTCCAGTTCCAGGGGAATCCGACACCCTGACCTCCGCGGCATTGCACGACACGGGTGCACAGACCTACATGCAGACAGTACATTCACACACGTACAAAAATAAATAAAATTAATAAAAAAATAAAAAATGCCAAATATCTGATGAAGAAATATGTGCTGCAAGGAATTTCTTAATTTGATCCAATTGTATAGACCAAAAAGTTGTTGCAAGGCAAAGTTATCACAGAGAGTTATAGAATTATTTCAATCCTTTCATAGCGACATGCAAAATGCTTGTTTTTTATCCATCCATTCATTCAGTGGTAAGAGATATATTACTGTTTCTTTCTGACTTAAAGGATTTTCTAATCCTGCATAGCATAGCAATAGTAGATCATGATTACACCTGCTCCTTGATGAAATATGTAAACCCTATCACAGGAAGGTGGAGAAAAGTTATTTTAAGAGTATTTGAATTTGTAAACTCCTATTCATCTACTTTTTTCAGACTGCACACAGACTTTTATATAAATTATAAAAGCTGGTTCCATAGATAAAAGCAGAATGTAATTGGTAGAGGCCATTTTCTTGTCAACTTAGTAGTCTCTCTCATAGCTGCTTCATTATTAAGCAAACCAATTAAGTGTGCTGAGAGCAAGCCACATATGCTAAGTACACAATTTGTATAAAATTCTGTGCCGTTCATTACCTTTATGCTAGTGATTTTATTTTTCCTGACTTGGAGTAGTGAGTTCATTTTTTTAATAAGAATTTTGTGTTAAAAATGGCATGTTGAAATGCCTGACATGAGAATTCTCAAACTGTCTTAACTAGATTTTGGCATTTAATAAGCTGTAAACTGCTAAAGCTATTTGCAGATGAAGTCTCATTTTTGTCCATCAGCAGGGGGCTGGAAGCATAATTAATTGAGTGAAAGTTAAAAGACGGACAGCACGGTTACATTTATGCAAATATTGCAGCCGAACATCTAACAGAAGAGGAAAATAGCTTGCAACCCATTGGTTTGATTTTGGACCCAATTCCACGGGGTCCTTTTAAATACTGCAGATTGTGCATCTGACAATTAAGACTCATAGGTTTTTGTGATCCAAACTGTGATAGTAGGAGCAGTAGGCAAAAAGTTGAAGTCCAGAGAGACGATTCTATTTCAACTCTTGCCTTTTTCACCTCTCATGAATGTTAAATATACTTGCAGGAAAAAAAAAAATCACATAATGTATGTGTGTGCAACCATATGCCAGACTTTTCTGTTTGTTTCCTTTATTCATATCCCAGGCATATGTACCCTTGCACACCGAAGGTTCCATTTAATTAAAGTTAGTAAAAAGCTTAGAGCGTAGAGATCAGGACAGCTGCTTGAGATATTAACTTGGGTACTGTTTGGGGACAGCAGGAAGCCTTTGCTGGGAGTCTGTCTCCTATTACATATTTTGGTGGGGATTTCTCCCAGTAGCTGTATGCCTCAAAAGACTGCTGGTTTTTACTTAAATGGATAGGAAAACATTCGCTTCCCCAATGATCACAGGAAATTTCAATTTGAAATTGTGCATATTCCTCATTTGTATGTTTTTCCTCATGACTAAGATATGCATGAATAACTTGGTGATTGATTTTTGAGAAGGCTCTTTGTGTATGCGTGAGATTTGTCGGCTATTTAGCAAGTGTTTCCCACAAATAAATTCCTTAAATGTTTTTTGCTGTTTCCTCTTATAGTACTGTTCTTAAGGAAAATCTAGCTGAAGGTTTAATTCTAACTTATTCTGAAAGTTATGTTACAGTAAAAATTAGATTTATTAGAAAAACAAAAGTTTTTATAAATGTTTGTATCTCTTCTTTGAGATACTGCAAAACAGAACGTTTAGTAATTTAAAAAATGCCTCTAACTTGGATCCAAAAAGATTGCAATTTTTAGAAAAATGATTAAACTTAAACATGGATTACATTATTTTAGTGACTTTTAGAAGTTAGTTCAGATTTTAAAATATAAACCAAGACCAAAAAGATTTAAAAAAAAAGAAAATAAGCTGAAAAAAATATGCTTTCACGTTCTGTTCTTAGTAAAGTATTGTGAAAGTATTTTTGAAATTATCTGAGTAAAGAGGTTTATAAAACATGAAATAATAGCAAAGTAAGTTAAAGTGAATAAATCCATATGGATGACATTCAAATTTATGCGCCTTTCCACATCATGTGTTTCTTTATGAAATTAGACTCAGTTTAGGATATACTGCATAAATTTGATGTTACTACTTTCAAGTTAATATGTAATAAATGTCTACCCAGAAAAGGTTAAAAAAAAAAAAAAAAGACTAAGAGGGCTGGAGAAATGGCTTATTAGTTAAGAGCACTAACTGCTCTTACAGAGGACCCGGGTTTGATTTCCAGCACCCACATGCCAGCTAAGAACTGTCTTTAACTCCAGTTCCAGGGGAATCTGACTCCCTCTTCTGACCTCCACAGCATAGCATGACATGGGTGCACCTACCTACATGCAGACAGAACACTCATACACATTAAAAAAAAAAAAAAAAAGACTAAGAAAAAGATACAAGGAAGAACTTAATATATCAGGCAGAATGCGTGAGTTCTAGTGGGTGGGGTGTGGAAGGGGGGAGGGGTTTAATTTGGATTAATCAATGTATGAAATGTATAAAAGCTCAATAAAAATTAAG
Source organism: Rhizomys pruinosus (assembly GCA_009823505.1). Taxonomy (NCBI): domain Eukaryota; kingdom Metazoa; phylum Chordata; class Mammalia; order Rodentia; family Spalacidae; genus Rhizomys; species Rhizomys pruinosus. The sequence continues at coordinate 2,322,104 of VZQC01005485.1, read as the reverse complement.
AAATAAAGGGAGCTATGGTGAATACATTTTATATATACTGTCATATTTTTTTTTCTGTTCTAAATGTATAATTTCTCAGTATTGCTCAGAAATTCAGCTTTAGTTTAGGTGTATGATTTTGTAATTTCTATGATTATTATCCTTCTTAAATGATCGCATGGCTTTAGCCTTTAATTCTAGCACTTGGGAGGCAGAGGCAGGCAGATCTCTTTGAGTTCAAGGCCAGCCTGGTCTACATAGTGAGTTACAGGCCAGCTAGGATTAAAGGGAGACCCTGTCTCAAAAAATACTAAAAAAAATGATATTTTAAATTCATATTTCTCTTTGTAAATAAAAGCACTCTATAGTGATTCTATCCAAATGATAAAAATATTTTTATGATTGATATTCCACAGAATAGTAAACAAGTTTGATCAGAAATCTTTTGGAAGATTAGAACAGTACCTGATACTAGTGTTTTTCATGAATGTTTCATCTTATACAGAAAAATGCTTAGTCCCTTTGTTGGTTTCAAAACAGTTTTTGCTTAAGGAAAACAGCACTGCTGCTAACATATAAATACTCTGGTTCTTCTGAATATATCAGGAGGAAATCCCCATCTTTTTATATTACATCATCAGTTGTATTTTAATTCTCCTTTTTTCTCTTGAAGAAAATGAGGAAAGTTTTTATTATTCACTTTTATCTAATATAAAAAGAAACCTATGACTATTTTATATGTAGAATGACCCTGACCTATCTCACATACAAAAATGTCCTTAAACATGATAATTGAACATGAGATGGAAAGGCTTGCTCCTTTGTATTTAGCTTTTAGCACACTGACTGTCCCAATGTGTTTGGCCTCAGACTGTTGTTTTATACATTTTAGGGGTTAATTTTAACCTCACTAAAGGACTCAAAGTCAATATTAAATTAAACACATTGAGACTCATACTTTTCTTTTTGGCTTTTTGAGACAGGGCCTCCCTGTAGCCCCAGCTGGCCTGGAACTCACTCTGTAGACCAGGCTGGCCTTGAACTCACAAAGATTCACCTGCCTCTGTCTCCTGAGTGCTAGGATTAAAGGCGTGCACCACCACACCCGGCTGAGAATCATACTTTTAACACAAGCAAAGGTAAGTAATAAATTGATTCTGATTGCTATGACAAATTTCTTGACAAAAAGCCCCTTAAAGAAGGATTGAATTACTTTAGGTTTTAGTTCAAGCGTGTGTAGTCCACCATGTCAAGGAAGGTATGGAGGCAGAATCCTGAGGCAGCTGGTCGCATTGCCATTTGCAGTCAGGAAGAAGAGAGTAATCAATATTCACACTCAGTCTCTCTCTCTCTCTCTCTCTCTCTCTCTCTCTCTCTTTCTCTTTGAGACAGTCTCCCTTTAGTCCCAGCTGGCTTGGAGCTCGTTTTGTAGACCAGGCTGGCCTTAAATTTACTGAGATCGGCCTGCCTCTGCCTCCCAAGTGCTAGGGTTAAAGGCATGTGCCACCACACCCAGCTACCCACACACACACACACAATACTTTTTTTTTTTGGTATTTTTGAGACAGGGGTCTCCCTTTAGTCCCAGCTGGCTTGGAGCTCGTTTTGTAGACCAGGCTGGCCTTAAATTTACTGAGATCGGCCTGCCTCTGCCTCCCAAGTGCTAGGGTTAAAGGCATGTGCCACCACACCCAGCTACCTTTTTCTTTTTTTGCAGTCTGGAACCCCCACCCCATGGAATGGGCCTGCTAATATCTAAAGTGAGTCTTCTCACCTCAATTACTCAAATCCACAAAGCTCTTGCAAACATGCTCAATGATTTTTTATGTAATATGTTTCTGGATCCTCTAAAGTTCAAAACAAAAGCCATCACAGACAATAATTGGCTAGAAAGTTGAACATTATATAAATGTCTATAAAATATAAAATTTGTCCTAAATGGATATTGAATGTAGAGAATGAGAAAATTATGATCTTGTAAAAGCCATATATCATAACTAGTAGATATATGCTTCATAAAATGATAATCCTTTATACTAATAACTTTTCTTAGTGTTACCAAACACCTGACATGACAAGAAATAACTAATGGGAGGGGGGCTTATTTCAACTTCCACTATAACTTTTTGCTTACAACGGGAACTTTCAGAGGTTATAATCCAACATGGCTGTTTATACCATGTTTATAGTCAGAAAGCAGAGAGTGCTCAAGAAGTGGGACCCAGCTACTTTCTATGTTTTGGGGTTTGGTTTTTTGTTTGTTTATTTGTTTTAATTTAAATTATTTTTTGATAATTTTATACATATGTGCTGTATTTACATTATTCCCTCCCTCTCAATTTTCTTACTATGTAATTTCTAGTAATAGAAGTTTCCAACAAATAAAGGGTTTTTTGTTGTTTTTGTTTGTTCTGTTGTTAACTTTGTTTGATTGGTTGGTCAGTTGGTTGGTTGGTTGGTTGATTGGTTTTGGTGACAAAATCTCTCTGTAGCACCAGCTAGCCTGGAATGCACAGATATCTGCCTGCCTCTGCCTCCTGAGTACTAAGACTGAAGGAATGCACCATGACATCCAGCAAAAAAGGCACTTATTTTAAAAGAATAAAATAACTAATTTTAGAAAACAGGTACTCTCATAACTATTTTCAAATTTCTGTTAACATAAGCTATTTTATGCTATAAGCTGTGCCTATTACTTGTTTTCAAATAAAAAAGGAGATGGGGTTTTAAAAAGTTAAATAATTTAGAATCTCTGGGTAGTAACTACTCAGCACATATGTTAGCTTCAATTAATAAATAGGAAAGTTTCTAGCCTAAGGAAAATAAACAAAAGGAAGAAAATCAACTAACATCTGTCTTTTAGTGCATATCTCTCTGGGATAACTACTATTTAAAATGACTTAAATATAATGGCAATAAAATTTCTGCTGGTTGGGAGTCACTCAAGCTTGTTACCCTTCTTTATTTGGAAACCTTAGAAATAATAAGAACAAAATAATAAAATTAAAACCACTTCTAAAGACAATGACCTTCAACTTTATCCAATCAAGGTAAATCATGAGATATTATAGGTAGTAAATTGTAGTGAAATACAATATTTAGCAGAACAATTAGAAACTAGTTAATATTTCTTCCATTGAAGTAAGAGTATTTTCAGAAATAAATCAGAATACAATGACTAAATACTAAATGAGATACCATCCAGACTGGCATTAATCATTGGATTGAAACTGATGTTAATTACGGTTAGACAAGAACACCAAAGCTTAAAAATACATGGATGTACTAAAGTAATCTCAAATTTTGATTTTTCAGCAAAAGTATTAGTGTGGTCATTCATTTCATATTATTCAGATAATTTCTGGTATAGAAAAACTAAAAATATTTTTGAAAAAATATATTAGTATAGAATTGTACAGGTCAATGATTATATTCATTTTACAATATTTTCCTTCAGGTAGAAAAAAATGAATGCTGTAATAGTCATTTTCTTATATATTTTTATGCTTTTTATTGAGATTTTGTACATTTCCTACAACAGTTCCATATCAAATATAGATCCACTCCCCAATCAATGCCACCACCACCCCCATGACTAATATATTCTGCCATACATGCTATATCCCATCCTATTAAGCTATTGAGCACTTATTGGTTTAACTTTGATGGTGGACATGAATTTAGAAGTTCACCAATTTCTTTTAGGTTTTTATTTTTTTATAGTCAATAAATATCTTATTTTATTTTTCAGGAGTTCACATTTTTCCCTTTAATTTTATATTACTCTAGTATATGAATACATACCCTCCATACATATGCCACAAAGTCTGAAAATAAGTGGTCAGTTAATTCTAGAGCCCATTAAGGAATTCACATTATAACAGTATAGCAGCTGCCTTCATATAAAAAGAAATATAACATTAACTTTGCTCAGCTTGCTTTTCAGCTAGGGATTTGGTGTTAGCATCCACAAATGAGGGATATCATTCATTGTATGTTTTTCTGGGACTGTGTTACTTCACTTAACATAATGGCTTCAAGTTCCATCCATTTACCTGCGAAATTCATGATGTCATCTTTCTTTACCACTGCATAAAATCCATTGTGTAGATGTACATTTTCTCTATCCATTGATCAGTTGAGGGACATTTGAATTGCTTCCAGCTATTTGCTATTGTGAAGAAACCTGCACAAACATAGATGTGCATATATCTATGCAATAGTCTTGTGGGTATATACCCAGGAGTGGTGTGACTGGGTCAGATGATAAGCTCATTTTCAATTTCTTGACGGTTCTCCACACTGCTTTCCATAGGGGTTGCATGAGTTTGCATTCTCACCAGTAGTGGACGAGTGTTCCCCTTTCCCTACAACCTCTCCAGCATTTGGTATCCTTTGTTTTCTGGATAATACCAAGTCTTACTGGAGTAAGATGAAATCTTAAGGTGGTTTTAATTTGCATTTCCTTAATTATTAGTGATGATGAACACTTGGTAAGATGTTCCTCAGCCATCTTTACTTTTTCATTTGTGAAGTCTCTGTTCAGCTCTTCATTCCATCTTTTGAGTAGGTCATTTGTTTTCTTCCTCCTTTTTTTTTAAGTAGTTTATATACTTTGGATGGGATGTTAATGCTCTATCAGATGTATCACTAATGAAGGTTTACTCCCACTCTGTGGGTTTTCTCTTTACTTCATTGTCTGTTTCTTTTGCTATATGGTAGCTCTTGAGTTTATTAAGGTCCAATTTGTCAATTATTGACCTCATTGTTTGCATAGCTGTTTTCTAATTTAGAAAGTCTTTTCCTACACCTATGGCTTGTAGGTTACTAACAACATTTTCTTCTATCGTTTTCAGAGTTTTGGGTTTCAAATTGAGGTTCTTGATCCATCTGGACTTGATTTTTGTACATGGTGAGAGGTGGGGGTTTAGTTTTATTCTTCTACAAGTGGTGATTCAGTTATGCAAACACCATTTGCTGAAGATGCTGTCTTTTTTTCATTGAGTTTTCTTGGTCCCTGTGTCGAATACAAGGTGGCCGAAATTAGATGCACTCAGGTTTGCATCCTCAATTTTGTTTCATTGATCTACAGGCCTGTTTTTGTGCCAATACCAGGGTGTTTTTATGACTGTAGTCCTGTAATATAGTTTGAAGCCTGGTATGGCAATCCCCCCCCCACACACACACACACACCCCGTATGGCTCTTTTTGCTCAGGGTTGCTTTGGCTATCTGGGGTTTTTGTTTCTCCATGTGAAGTTTAAGATTTTTTTTTTCCCTAGGTCTGTGAAGAATCTCGTTGAGATTCCAATTGTGATTGCATAGAATCTGTATATTGCCTTAGGTAGGTTGGTCATTTTTACAATAAGACAAGAAAAGGAAATCAGAGGAGTACTAATTGGCAAAGAGGAGGTCAAACTATCCCTTTTTGCAGATGACATGATAGTTTACCTAAGGGATTCCAAACAGTCCACCAGAAAATTTCTAGAAAACATCAACAGCTTCAGTAAAGTGCCAGGATACAAAATTAACTTAGAAAAATCAGTAGTCTTTCTTTATGCCAATAACAATCAATTGGAGAAGGAATACAAGGATACTTTCCCACTCACAATAGCCTCCAAAGAAATAAGCTATCTAAGAACAAACCTGACAAAACACCAAAAATCTCTACAAAGAAAGTTTTAAATCCCTCAAGAAGGATATTGAGGAAGATACTAGAAGATGGAACAACCTCCCATGCTCATGGATTGGTAGCCTTTCAATTTTAAAAGAGTATATGGTTTTGAAGTATTCCCTTACAATATTCTAATTTTTAGTGCTTTTTGTTATGCTTCCAGTTTCATTTCTGATTTTATTAATTTGGTTTTGCTCTTTCTTTTGTTTAACTGAGCTAAGAGTCTGCTTATCTTGTTTAAATTTTCAAAAAACCAACTCTTAGATTCACTGATTCTTTGCATTATTTTCTTTGTCTCTAGTTCATTAATTAATGCTCTGATTTCTTCTTGTCTACTAGGCTTGGGTTTAGTTTGTTATTGCCTTTCCAGGCTCTTGAGTTGTACTGTTAAGTCATTATATATGCTCTTACGAATTTTGTGCTGTAACCACTTATAGCTAAAAACTTTGTTTTTACATATCCCAGAGGTTGTTTTTCTGTATCATCATTTTAATTTAATTCAGAAATATTTTGAATTCTTAATTTCTTAATTTTCTTTTTGAGCCAGTCATAATTCAGGAATATATTGTTTAATCTCCATGACATCAGTAGTTACTAGAGCTTCCTTTGTTGTTGGCTATGAGCTTGAACTGTGTTTTTTATTAGAATGCATGGAATTATTTCGATTTTTTTGTATTTGTTAAGATTTGTATGGCATGGTCAATTTTAGAAAAAAATTGTGTGCGCTGCTAAGTAGAAAGTGTATTCTTGCCAAGAGTGGTGGAACATGTCTTTAATACCAGCATCTGGGAGGCAGAGGCAAGCAAATCACTGTCTGTTCAAGGCCAGCCTGGTCAACATAGCGAGTTTAGGCTAGCTGGGGCTACTGGGAAACCCTGTGTCAAAAAAGAAAAGGAAAGAAATTATATTCTTTGGTGTCTGAGTAGAATATTCTGCAGTTATCTGTTACTCTTAGGTGCTTTAAAAGTTTTGATTTTATTTAATTCACATGTCTCTCTGTTTATTCTTTGTCCAGTTTATGCTCTATTGCAGATGACGGAGTATTGAATTCATTACTATTTCTGTGTTGGGGTTAATCTGTGTGTTAAAGTCCTGTAATACTGTTTTTATGAAATTGGTGCACCAATATCTAATATCTTCTTGGTCAATTGTTCCTTCGATTAGAATGAAGTGACTCTCTTTATGTCTTCTGATTAATTTAATTTAAAGTCTATTTTGTCAATATTAGAATTGTTATAGCTGCTTGCTTCCTAGAGTCATTTGTTTGGAATATGGTTTTCCATTTTTTCACCCTTAGGTAGTGTTTATCCCTAACATTGAAATGTTTCTTGAATATAACAAAAGATGGACTTTTCAGTTCACTAGCTTGTGGATTTTGCCTGGAAATTAAAGCAATTATTATTTAAAATTATTATTGAAAGATGTGTATTAGTTACTGTCATTTAATTTGGTTTGTATTCTTGGTACTATTTTGTGTTTTCATGATTATACCTTCCTTTGTTTGCTTTCTGTAACCTCTTGTGTATATTCATTCCTATCTTAGGTCCTTTGCATTGCTTTCAGTATTCTCTGTATGGCTGGTTTGGTTGACATGAATTCTTTCAGGCTTTTTGTATCATGGAAAACTTTCTATTCCCCTTATACTATGATAGATAGTTTTGCTGAATAAAGTATTCTGGTTTGGTATCGATTGTCATTTGGGAATGGGAATCCTTAGGTCCAGGCTCTTCTGGCTATTAAAGTTCAAAATGAAAATTCAGCTGTAATTCTGATGGGCTTTCCTTTTTACCTAACTTTTTGTCTTCCTTTATCAGCTTTGAGTACTTTCTCTTGATCTGTACATTAGTGTTTTTAATGCGTTATGCCATTGGGAGTTTCTATTCTGGTAGTTTATTTTGTGTTCTACATGCTTTTGAAGTTCCGTAGGTATCTCTTTCCTTAATTTAGGAAAGTTTTCTTTGATACTGTTGAAGATCTAGTCAATGTCATTGGTCAGGGATTCATCTCCTTCCTTTCCTGTATGCTTATGATGCACATATTTGCTGTTTTCATTGTGTCCCATAATTCCTGTAGATTCCTTTCCTGTGTGTGGCGGCTGCTGCTGCTTCTTGTTCTTCTTGTTCGTGTTGTTCTTCTCCTCCTCCTCCTCCTCCTCCTCCTCCTCCTCCTCCTCCTCTTCCTCCTTCTCTTCCTTGTTCTTTTTTTTTCTTCTGTTCTTACACTTCACTTGAGGAGTCTCATTCTTCAAAGTTGCCATTCAGCCCTGAATTTATGTCTTCTGCTTCACTCATTTACTCTTGACACTTTCTCCTGTTGTTTCACATTGACTGAGTTGTTCAATTTGATCTTAATTTTGGCTGAGGTTTTCTTCAATATTTATATCTCCTCTATGAATTCACTCCTCAAGTCTTAAATTGTTTTTCTGTTATTTCATTCAGCCACATATTTGTATTTTCTTCAGCTTCTGTTACATGTTAATTTCTATCCTCTTTGAATTTTTTAGCTAATGTGTTTTAAGTCCTTTTGATCATGGTTATAATTTTTCTCTTAACTTCTGTGTCATGGGATTCCTTGTGATGATTCCCATTGTAGTACATTTCTGTAGCACTAGTGGCTTTTGTTGAGGACACGTTATCTTAGTTTTTCATATTGTGTGTGTTTTTGTGTTGTCATTTGGGTATATTGATGTCTTTTGTTGGTTTTGCGACTGATAGGAAATTCTTTTCTTCCTCAGTTTATTTGAACTTTGGTTCTGTTTATATTGTTGATGCAGCTGGTTTCTTCAGGTATAACAGGTTAGTTGGTATGAACTTCAGGTTCTTCCAGGGTATTAGGCTTGTATTCATAGTAGACAAGACATTAACAATATTTATAATCAATAAATATATATATATATAATATATTATATATTTGGGTATTAACTCTAACTATCTATTTATTTATTTATTTTATTTTATTTTATTTTATTTTATCTTATTTTATTTTATTTTATTTTTTGGTCTCTTTGAGACAGGGTCTCCCTGTAGCTCTGGCTGGAACTTGCTGGCCTTGAACTCACAAAGATCCGCCTGCCTCTGCCTCCAGAGTGCTAGGATAAAAGGCGTACGCCACCACACCTGGCTTCAGGTATACTCTAAATACCAACTTAAAATAATGTCAAGATAAAGTTTTGACACCAGTTAATGACTGTGTGTTTTGTATTCATTTCTCTCATTAGTAATTTAGTAGTAAATTACATAGGGCATAAACAGGTTAAATGAGTACATTTAAGGAGCCACATTTAAGAAGAGAGATGGGATTTGTTCTGAAGTCTGTGGTATTGCTCACTCCACCTGATAAATGCTTTAAGATCTATCAATGGAATGTTTCCAAGAAAAAATAATAATCATTTAAATTATGTGGAAAATATCCTATCTTCTATGTATTTTTTTTTTTCTTTTACTTTGTAGTGTTGGAACTACAACCAGGGCTTTATGAATGCTGGGCAAGTGCTCCTCCACTGAACTAACTGTATTCCCGCTTGATATGCTGTTTCAGATATTAACATGCAATCCTTCCTTTCTTCCTTCCATTCTTTATTTTATTGAGATTGTTCTCCCTGTAATTTCACCTGGCCGCGAACTCACTATATAGACTATGCACTTTGATCTCACAGAAAATTGACTGCATCTGCTTCCTGAGTGCTGGGATTAAAGTTCTGTGCCACTGTGCATACATCTATGTAATTCTTATTTCTTATTCCTGATTTAAGCTAAACAGTGGGCATTCCAATCCATGATTCGTTTCAGTATTGACCCTGAAATTTGTTAATTGAATAGCATTAGTTAATATTTGTTTGCATATAGGTTAAAGCCTTTCAAGAAAATAAAAGTAACTAGGAAATGAGTGATAAATAATTGCAAAATAAAACTTGACCAACAAGCTTTTCATCTCACTTAATTAAGTTAAAATAGTTTTACTGGTAAGTTCATTTCTGGTATGGAGGAATGAATATAACTCTTATATTCCACTAATTTGAATCTGAGTGTCATCACCATAATTTGAACTTCATTCTCAGATTACCTATTAATTAGATACAAACATTACATGAATTACTTTGTGTCTTTATTGGAAAGATCTATGTAAATCATTATTGGCAAGTATAGCATTATCTATAGTTATAACGATCACATTGCTAGAAATTAAACATTATTTCATAGAAATAGTTCCCCACTACTCCACTTTCAACTCACTGTCTTCTTTAAACAAATAATTCCTTAAGTTATTTCAATATATAAAAAGTTTAGGGGCTGGAAAGAGGGATCAATGATTAAGAACATTAGTTGTTCTTACAGAAGTCCCAGGTTTGAATCCTGGAACCCACATGACAGATAACAACTGTCTGTCACTCCAGTTCCAGGGGATCCAGTGCCCTCTTCTTTCCTTCTTAGGCATTTCACAGTACGGTGCACCTATGGACATGGAGGCAATACAATCATACACATAAAATAAAAATAAATAAAACCAAAAAGGAGTTTGGCACTTTTTGCTTATGTTTCAATGAGCTAATAGAAAGTGCTGTTCATATTCTTGAATCCAAAGTTTCCTGGTTGTAAACTCTCCAACCAAAAGCATACATATCCAGGGGTGGATCTTATAAAATGGTCAATTTTCTTATGAAATGATACTAGTTATTAATTATTTTTGGAAAATAATATGCTACCCATACTTTCAAAGCCTCACATAAAATTGTGGAAGATGAGGTGGAAAGAGAGAAAGAATTAGAAGTGGTAGATGACAAACCAGAAGGAAATAGAGTTTTCCACACAGTGGGAAATTATTCATATAAAATTAAAATAATGGTAACAGCATCCAGAAGAACCATTCAAGGTCAAGCCAGACAAAAGCCCAGAATAGAAATAGAGAAATGGTGTCTAGCTAGTGTATAAAACCAGAGGAAATTATATAGTTTAACAACCTTCTTACAAATTACACATATATCTCCTCATGATCAATGTGCATTGCTGGAGGCTACATAAAAAAAACAAACAAACAAAAAAACAAACAAACAAACAAACAAAAAAAAAACAGAGAGGAGAAAACTTCCTTTTAATCGTTGGCCAGGCTGTCCAAAAGACTCCCAAAATTACACATTTTATTGCCACAGCCCTTGATTGTCTCTCAGAATTTCAAGGTAAGACCCTACTGCTGAAGACAAGACATACTTCAGACACAGGATTCAGAGCAATGCAGCTGGAATTGACCTAGAAGCCACTTCCCCTGAAAGCTAGCACTCATAGCTTTGGAAAGCACTACCCAAGCTAAGGTCGAACATCAACTGATGTTCAATCCTGGCTTCTAGGCCAAATAACCACATTCATGACTGGAATAACAATTAATATTGATTCAGTAAAGCTACCAAAATGGACTTAAAGACTCTCAGTGGGAGGAAACTCATGCGTGGTACAGTGAACATAGCCAAATACACATGGCTGGAGAGCTCATAGATCTTAGAGAAAATTCCAAGACTGTCACATCTCTAGGCAAATATAATTTCTTATTATGTGCAAAAAATACATTCTTATATTTACAGATAGGTATTCTACTCACCACTCATCAAAGAAGTTTCTTGTATAGCAGACAGAGACTAATGTAGAGTATCACAGCTGGTCATACACAGGCAGTGGCTGTGAATTTCTCAATCCTAAGTGACACAACTACAAGCAACTTCTAAAGGAAGGGATTACAGAACATAGAACAAGGGGTAAAGAAAACACTCACGAAACAGTTCTTAATAATGAAGCTGTCATGCAACAGAGGGCCAGGAACACAAATTACCACAAATGGCTAAAGCATAGAGAGTAAAAGTCTGTGTGGGTCCTTGGAAAGGACTCTACCCATCCAGGCCTCTATAACCACCGTATAAGAAGGGGCATACATATTGTAAGAGCTAGAGGGGACGTGCATGACCACATGGAAATAGAGTCCAACAAGCTCCTGGGACCTCACATTAACCTACAGTGGTGTCAGAATGCACAAGGCATATGCAAACTCAGACAAAAGTGCAGCACAGAACCGTGGAAATAGGCAACAAGCCCGGATCTTAATCAAAGACTTTTTGGCATATGATTACTTCTGATTGAGGAAGAGCTCTTCTAAAAGTGAAGGATTCTACATAGGCTGACTAAACCCGAGTGCTTGAACTTGCACTGAGGAATGTCTGGGGACATTAACTTGACATGATAGGCCTTATCACAAAGGAGAAAATGTGTTAATTCCATGCCATGTGGCTATAGGGTAGGAGGTATAATGATGATTAAGATTGATTGAGATGTTCTGTTTGAAATAGATACAAATTACATAAAAATTTACAAAAACGAAATAGAAAAATGAATAAAAAGCCACTAAATGAACTGAGGAATTGTTGGCAACTTCGAACTACTGGCAGAGGGAGAACTGGTTTTCTTTAAGGGGGTGACGCTAGACAGGTTAATCAGGTTCCAGTGAATGGATACCAACAAAGTATATTTAGGGACACAAATGAGGCTCAGTGGGCCTTACTACATGTTACAGAGTACATGAAATCTGCGGATATGGGAATGTGTCTAAATATGATCAAAATACGTTGTGTCAAATAAGTAAAAATTCATTAGAAAATACATAAGAGGTCAGAAGAGGGCATCTGGTGAGAGGAGGATGTTATTGAGGGGAAGGTGGGGATAATGGGGTTGCTGGGACTGGGGAGAGAGGAGGGAAGTGAGACGGGAGGCAAAAGAAAACAGATGAATTAATCTTGAGGGACTAGGGAACCCAGAGGGAAAGCCTATGCCCCCATAATCACATTAGAAATGCACATACAGAGTCTAAACAGTACATATATCCCTGGAGCTGTTTAGCAATGAACAAAGTGCCAGACAGAAGAGACCTCCCTTGGAGAGGTTGGTGAGAGGTTACTGCAGAGTAACAAAATAACATAGGCTTTTGCCAAGGCTCCTGGTTGTGGCACAGAGCTAGAAGATGAGATCCTACTGCTGAAGATAAGGTATTCTTCAGACTTGGAGCAATGAATCAGGAACTATATTGGAAGGCTTCTACCTGAAGTTTAGCTCTCATTATCCTAGGTGATAATATGTAAATTGCTAAGGGAGAACATCAGTCAATGGTCCAATCCATTCCTAAAGCCAAATAACCATAACAATAGGTAGAACAAAGTACCTCTAGTGTTGCATTAGTAGCACAGTTTTCTAGGAGATAATCAACAGCTCTCTAACTGGATTTAAAGCACTCTCAATAGGAGTGAACTCATGAGTGGCACTGTAATTTTAGTCAAATACACCTGGCTGGAGATAACACAGAGCTTAGAGAAAACGCTAGCTCTGTCATCTCTCTAGACAAATGGATCCTCATATTTACAGACAAGCATACCATACATCACTCATCAAATAAGCTCTCTTTTTTTGCAACAGACGGAGGCTACTACAGAATTCCACAGCTGGTCAGACACAGCAAATATGTGTCTGAGAGATGGCCAGTCCTAGATAACATATCTGAAGTTAATCCTCTATACCTAAAACTCATGGAACATAGTGTACTGAGTGGCAGAGAGGAAAAAAAAATCCCTTGACCCTTGCCAATGAACCCACTTTATACAACAGAGTGTGATGCACAGAGAAGGCCGCAACTGGCCAAATTATAAAGAATGAGAGACTGCAGAGTGTGTATCCTTAGGTAGGACTCCTATATTGTACCTCACCCACTCATGCTTCAAGGACCGTTGTGGAAGGGAAGGTGTTAAGATTGTTAGAGCCGGGCTGGAGAGATGGCCTAGCGGTTAGGAGCGCCGACGCTCTTGCAGAGGACCCGGGTTCAATCCCCAGCACCCACATGGCGGCCGAGAGCTGTCTGAAACTCCAATTCCAGGAGAACTCCAGTTCCAGGGGAATCCGACACCCTCTTCTGACCCCCGCGGCATTGCACGACACGGGTGCACAAACTTGCATGCAGACAGTACATTCATACACATACAGAAATAAATAAAATTAATTAAAAAAATTAAAAAAAAAAAAGATTGTTAGAGCCATGGCTGGTTCATGAATACCTGGGCATGAAGGTTTTTAGGCCACTGGAAGTTTCCACATGTGAACTTGTGGCAATGGTGGCATTAACCTCAACTAAACAAGGGCCCAGAGTGGAGGAGAGAAATGGCTGGCAGGCTGACCCTAGACTGAGGACAATTGGAGACTGAATGCTATTGAATGAGGGATGCCTTATTTATTATCTCTAGATGGGCAGACTAAACTCCAGTGAATGAATTAGCACTGAAGGATATATGGGTACAAATGTTTGACTTGGTGAGACCTAATATGTATGGTAGACTATTATAATTTTTAAGTATCTCTATATCATAATTAAGCTAAAATATTATATATAGAAACATATAATCTAAAACCTAGACAGCAGTAAAAGGAGAAAATGCAAAAGGATAAGGAAGATGAGCAAGAAAAGGAAAGAGAAGAAGAGGAGCAAAAGGAGAAAAGGGATATAAGGAGGAGGAAGTGGGGTATAAGTAAGTAAAGAGTAGAGGTGAGGATGGAGATAGGGTTCAGTGGTTAAGAACCCTGGCTGTTATTGCAGAGGATGTAGGTCCACTTCCCAGCAGCCACATGACAGAGAGCATTGGTTACCTCCAATTTCAGGGGATCCAGGATCACATTTTGGCCTCTGAGGGCATAGCATACACATGGTATAATTATGTAGATGCAGGCAAATCATTTATATAAAATACAAATAAATCAAAATAGAATTTAAATTTAAATATCACCTCTAAGTAATGTACTTCTTTGATTTCTTTAAAGTGAGTCTCCACTATTACTATACTGAACAGATTGGTAAAATTAGTCCAAAATAAAATTAAGCCGGTTTAGTGAAGTAATACATCTTCATTTACACTGTAATTACAGTTATTTTTACAACTAATATTCATTCCATCAAAAAGTTGTCTGGCTTTATTGTTAAAACATAATTAGGAAAAATTGACATTCATTGTAATTTGATATAACCATCACAATTCCAAATAAAAATCCCACAGAGTTTTGAAATTCAACTCTAGATGATAATGATGGTGATGATGATGATGATGATGATGATGATGATTATAGCATTCACATGAGATGATACTGGCAACTTTGTTACTAGAGGAATGAAGAAAAATAAGACACTTCAACATAATTATGACTTATAATAATATAATTCCAATCTGCTAATACTCTATAAAATGTGGAAAAACCATGTTATAAATAACTGTGAAATTCAAATGATTGACTAATGCTAATTATTTCAGGGTTTAAATTTCTTATGAGTGTGCATATTGGTTGGTTATACTACATTTTCACAATATTCAACAAAAAGTCACTATGTGTGCATTTCAATCCAGTCTTTTACAAGTTAAAGGGAAAAAAATGTTTCTAGTCTGTGATGATCCTTGGCTGTTACTTAATTCCTGAACCTAGTAATATCTATTTCTAGAAACCTCATTCCCAAAACCTTCTCTACCAATGAATTTGTATAAATAGATAGATAGATAGATAGATTGATAGATTGATAGATAATGAGAGTGTTTTCTGGATGCATGTAGGTGAACCCTTCTTGTGCAATGCCCACAGAGGTCAGAAGTGGGCATGTGATCCCCTGGAACTGGTGTTATGGACAGTTGTCAGCCATCATCTGGGTGCTGGGAATCGAGCACAGGTACTCTGCAAAAACAACCAGTGCTCTTAACCACTGAGTAATCTCTCCAGGTCTGAAGCTGTTCTTTTCTATGATACTAGATACATGAGATTCATATCAGGATGGTGAATAGGCTTAAAAAGATTCATAAACACTCAAATATTCTAGAGCTATATCCTTCCTTGGAAAACAAACTGAAGCCCATATATAGTATCTAAGGTACAGCTGCCACTCTGATTCATCTTTCCTTGTGCCCAGTGTATAATTCTATGCTTCAATCGCAAGACAAACAACTGTGAACAATCTCTTGATCCCTAACTGTGGAAAAGTCAAAAATGAGAAAATACCACTAATGAAAGAAGAAATATGCAAGAAAATAGAGAGTAAACCCATATTTCCTAGTAATCAAGTATTTGAACATGTACATGAAGTATATACTCATTTGTTCACCTCAATAACATATCAGTGCCATATATATATATATATATACATATATATATATATATATGTATATGTATATATATACATATATATATATAAAGGATATATATTCAAGTGATTATAGTAATACAGAAGATTAAATATGTTTTTGGGAAAATGCTTTTTGTTTTCAAATTTGTACTAAATTGAATTGCTTTCGGGAACTATATTGTGAAGAATACATGGCAGCGACCCTCCTAAGTCACTTCGTCATATATAATATATTGTAATTCAGATATACTGCCTTGAGGCAGTAAGCTAAATGTAATAGAATTATTTGAACTACGTTAACACTTACTGTAACTGGATGAGATTGGCTGGCTAGACATATCTTTCCTATATAGACTAAAGAGTTCTTAAGTTGCTAATAATTCAATAGAATTTAGCAGTTTTATTGTAGAAATAAATGCTTCATTCTAGTTTCTATGATTAGAGTTGTTTGCTACAAAATAGAAAATTACACTCAGTTCATTTAGATAGACAACCAATCTACCGCTGTTTTTGAACAGCAGTGGAAAATTAAATGTGAAAAAAACAACACATCTTGTGCAAAGCTCTGTCTAAATTAGTGTGCAGGAAATTATTGTACAGGGAAAACATAGAGTACATTATCAGTCAATGCAGCACATGACAGCCAGTAGGATGAATGGTAGATCGGATATGTGATGACACATGAAATTTTTCGTTGAACGCTCTTACGCCTTTTGTTAGCATCTAGTAAATAATCCAGAAACCAGCTATTTTCATCAGAGTGTGATGCTAATTTTAATTTTTCTGATGAGTTTACTATAGCTACAATGTCCACAATGGTTTTACATATAAATGACTTGTTTCATCTAAAAGGGACAGAAATGGAAAGACTGTTTCCATCAAACTTCATATTACTATACTCTCAAAGAAGTAAAAAAAAAAAGTGGGATGTCCTGAGCTACAATAAATTTATATAACCATTAACTGTAGTATTCATATGCTAGAATGTGCTATGCATGCTATGAGAAAGAAAATAGAGTCATCAGCCTTGCCTAGTGGTGAATTTTATGAACTCAAATAACAACTGACTTATCAAGGTATGCTTATCAGTACAATAAGGATATAAGAATTTTGAGAGTAACCAACCACTCTTTAGTTGGAATAAAGTTTCGCTTCCTAAGATGGAACCCATATGTGATGTTGATAACATGCTTAGAAACCTACACTGGATAGGTTACAGGGGGTGGGGGAGAACCTACTATGACTTTTCTACCAAATAGTTATCATAGTAAACTGACTTTTAATGAGTTATTTTTTAAATACTTTTGTTGATGAATTATGTATTTCATTAATTATCTTTCAGTCCAATTTAGACACATTCTCCTCTCCCTGCTCTCATCCCACGGCTGTTCATGCCTTCTGCCATATATGTCTTACATCTTTCTCTCAGTCTTCCCAAAGATTTTCCTTGCAGAGGCGTGTTGTTTGGGGCAGAGTTTAACCGTATCATTCAGTTATTTAACCCAGTCTTTATGTTGTTATTTTTCCCTCCCCTTTGTATTGGGACAGCAAATGCCTTTTATAATCATCACGTATACATCAAAAGTATGACTTCTGGGAATAAACTATATGTTAATTCCAAAATATGTTTAGGAATTCACATTTTCCCCCTTTAATTTTATATTACTCTGAAATATTAATGCATACCTTCCATCCATATACAGTAATTACAGAGTCTAAAAATAAGTGGTAGGGTGATTCTAGAGCCCATTAAGAAATTTACATTATAACAACACAGCTGCTTTCAGATAAAAAGAAATATAACAATAATGTTCTTCAGCTTGCCTTTCCACTGGGTATTTGGGGTTAGCATCCACAAATGAGGGAAACCATTCATCATTTGTTTTTCTGGGACTATGTTACTTCACTTAGCATAATAGCTTCAAGCTTCCATTTACCTGCAAAGTTCATGATGTCATCTTTCTTTACCACTGAATAGTACTCCATTATGTAGATGTACCACATTTTTGTCACCCATTTGGGTTGGTTCCAGCTCTTCTCTGTTGTGAAGAGAGCTGCAAAAAGCATAGATGTGCATGTATATTTGCGGTATGATGAGTCTTGTGGGTATTTACCCAGGAGTGGTATGACTGGGTCAGGTGGTAGGCTAGTTTAGAATCTTTTAAGGGATTCTCCACACTGCTTTCCACAATGGTTGTAAAGCATTTGGTGTCTTTTGTTTTCTATTTATTTATTTATTTATTTATTTATTTATTTATTTATTTATTTAGTTTATTTGTATGAATGTACTGTCTGCATGTAGGTTTGTGCACCCATGTCGTGCAATGCCGAGGAGGTCAGAAGAGGGTGTCGGATTCCCCTGGAACTCGAGTTAAGACGGTGCTCAGCCGCCATGTGGGTGCTGAGGATCAAACCCAGCTCCTCTGTAAGAGTGGTCAGTGCTCTTAACCACTAGGCCATCTCTCCAGCCCAGTCTTTTGTTTTCTTGATCATAGCCAGTAGTATTGGACTGAGATGGTATCTGAGAGTGGCTTTAATTTGCATTTCCTTAATTATTAATAATGTTGAATACTTTTAAAGATGTTTTTCACCCATCACTGGTGAAGTCTCTTCACTGGTGAAGTCTTCTCCTTCCTCACTGGTGAAGTCTCTGTTCAGCTCTTTACTCCATCTTTTGAGTAGGTCATTTGTTTTCTTCTTTGCTTTTTGAGTTGTCTATATATTCTGGAAATTAATGCTTTGTCAGATGTATCACTGGTGAAGATTTCCTCCCACACTGTGGGTTTTCTCTTCACTTCCTTGACTGTTTCTTTTGCTGTACAGAAGATTTTGAGTTTGATGAGGCCTCATTTGTCAACTGTTGACCTTATTTCCTGTGCAGCTGATGTCTAATTTAGAAAGTCTTTTCCTATGTTGTAGGTTACTACACTGCACTCACAGAAGTTTCTGCCTCATTCTCTCAAATTTTGGGATTGCAATCATGTGCCATAATAAGATATTTGGAAGAAGTAAGGACAGCCTTCATAAAATCATACTCTGTCAAATGAATTATATTTATTCTGTAGTATTTTTACATGTATATTTCTTAGGTAATTGTAACCATCATTCAGATATTACCAAAACTAATTTTAAAAGTGGTAAACTTGACAATTTTGCAGCTATTATTGCTCCTATCTATCCATATCACTTAAAGCTGTCTAGAAAAATGAAAGCTTATATAAAAAATAAGGAAAGAATCTTTATATTCAGCTTAACATATTATTTGTAAAATAAATAATCAAAGACATTTAGTGTCTTAGAAGTTAGATAAGAAGTTAGAAAGACTATTAGAAAATATTACTTATATAAGCATAGCATTGGTGATTTTGTATGAGGTTTTATTTTTTTTTATTTATTTATTTATTTTTTTTTGGTATTTTTTGAGACAGGGTCTCCCTGTAGTCCCAGCTGGCATAGAACTTGCTTTATATATCAGGATGGCCTTGAACTCGCAGAGATCAGCCTGCCTCTTCCTCCTGTGTGCTGGGATTAAGGGCCGGTGTCACCACTCCCAGCTTATGAGATAATTTTTTTTTAATGTGTATGAGTGTACTGTCTGCATGTAGGTTAGTGCACGTGTGTCGTGCCATGCCTCAGAGGTCAGAAGAGGGCATCAGATTCCCCTGGAACTGGAGTTAAAGACAGTTCTTAGCCACCATGTTGGTGCTGGGAATTGAACCCGGGTCCTCTGCAAGAGCAGTAGGTGCTGTTAACCACTGAGCTATCTCTCCAGCCCCATGAGATAATTTTTAAAAATTAAAAATATATGTTTTAGTTCACTTCCTCAAATCAAAATGTGTCAAAGGAATCATAACTATTGAGGGAAAGCAAAATAAAAAATAAAGAACAAATTAAAGAAGAAAACCAAATTACCAAAAGCCAAACACTTGAAGGATTAGGAGGACATGTTACTACAAATTCAGTATCCTTTGGTTTTCTTTCCTCATTTTCATGAAAAACTGGGAAACCAAAAAAATTATAAATATCTAGATGCTTGATGCTTCTTGTAATGATAAAGTCTCAAAAATTTATGTAAAGATTTTATGAACAATTTAAAGCACACAGGGGAAAGTATTAGTTATACTGTATCGATGTTTATGTCTCCCCAATTCAAGCTGAGAAAATTGCCAACAAGGCACAGGTGCATAAAAGATGAGCAGGTGAAAGGAATAAACTGTTGTGGAGAAATTATTATGTTTGTCCATTATGCATACGCCTTAGGACACATTAGCACATCTGTTATATGTTTACTAGAGATTCAATTTTATCTGAGCAAGTTTTATTAAGCTGTTGCTCCAAATTTACACTTTTTCCAGGTATTGGAGATTGAACTGAGGACATAGGAAGACTGTACATTCCCATGCATGCGAGAAAATTGCTGTAGCACTGAGCATATACCCTGCATCAAATTTTCTGTTACATCATCTACAAATGAATGGCCATTCTACAGAAGTATGTGGGTTTGTATAATAAATACATGCAACTAATTTCATTATTTTACCATGAATCTGATTGCACTATTAAATCAATCTTAGCTTTTTAAAAATTAATCATTGAGACTATTTTGATATTGTGATTTTAAATATATGCTATTCTGTTGTTTTGATGTAGTTTGAGTCTTCCTGTAGGTTTCCATGATTAGAAGCTCTTCTGATTATTTTTAAACATCCAATGAATGGGTTCTTTGTGAATGAACTGGACACAGGGTGACTAAGTGCACATTCAAAGTTAATGCCAATTACCCACTGGATCCAAATTTTAGATTGCTATGCATAATATTTATTCTCTTGTCAAAATACATTTAATTCTCACCTTTGAATACTTAGCAAATTCATTTTAGGATACATTGTGAATAATAGTATAATTAATGCAAATATGTATTATGATTGAAAAAGGGATTTAGGCTTCATGAACTGAGATGAGATTTCAATAGGTGGTGTAGACAGTATAGGATTTGTAACCTCTGTGTTGCTTCATATTGAGGAAGTTATTGGAGTTTTATGTACTGTGTGTAATTTTACTTCTAAACACTAATACTCATACACATTTGTCTTCACTCACAATGCTCCTATAGCATATATATATATATATATAATTTAAAGTAAAATCGCCTTTCTTGCTCATAGATTTATTCTAGTATATTTACGTTACATAGACATAAGAAAAAAGTTTATGCCTATTTTTTCCCATTTAAAATAATCACTCCATTTGTTTCTATATTTTTTTTTTTTGGTCTTTTTGAGACAGGGTCTCCCTGTACCTCCAGCTGTCCTGGAACAGGCTCTGTAGACCAGGCTGGCCTTGAACTCACAGAGCTCCACCTGCCTCTGCCTCCCAAGTGCTAGGATTAAAGCCATGCACCACCATGCCCAGCATCTATATTTCTACATAGAGCATGTGCACATGGCTATTCTTTATTTTGTCTTGCTTAGTATCTAACATGCCAAGATTTCATATGATATGATCAATTGTCCATTAGAGAGATAGACAGATAGATAGGAATTGTCTGCTTTACTTACAACAATTCTTAGTTTGATGCTTAACTATTCAGATACATGTTACAAAATATACTTTATTGAGCTACTTGCCAAAACATTATCAACTCAATATATTTCCTACTATTTTCATGGACATACTAATTAATTGTAACTATAATAGCAATATAATGATTCTCTGACACAATTACTAGCTACATATGTGCAGTAAGTACGGTAAGCACCTGGATTACCACAATCAGGAATATGAGAGAGCAACACCAGTAACTCACGAGAAAATCTTTCAGACTAAGAAGGAGAAATCTCACAAGTCTGGCTGGCCATAGTTCTTACATATCTCCAGGCCAGTGTTCTGGAAAAGCAAAAGAGAATAAGGGAAAAAGTAGCAAAAGAATTTGGGAGGCAGCCATGTTATGTGACCCATCTTCACACTTGTAATTTGTTGTAAAATACCCTTGTTATTTTATTTAAAGTACTACAATAGGGGCTGGAGAAATGGCCTAGCAGTTAAGAGTGCCGACTTCTCTTGCAGAGGACTGGGGTTCGATTCCTAGCACCCACATGGCGGCTAAGAACTGTCCTTAACTCCAGTTCCAGGGGAATCCGACACCTTCTTCTGACCTCCTCGGCATTTCATGACATGAGTTCACAAAACTACATGCATACAGTACATTCATACACATAAAAAATAAATAAAATTTAAAAAGTTCTTTAAAAAAAATAAAGTACTACAATAATGAAAAAACTATGGAGAGAAGAAGGGTGAAAGGGAGAGATATATAAAGGCAATAACAATGAGTGGAAGAAAGTATTGAATAAAATATTGACTGAAAACCTAAAACTGATTTTCATTTTCCACTACAAGTAACAATGCAAAATTTGTTTTCTAGCTACACCTGCATTTTAAGACTACATGTGTGTATGAATACTTGAAATAAACAAGACTAACCAAACTGGCAATTATTTTTCTTGAAATATGTTATCACTTAGGGTCAAGACTAGCCTTGAATTCAGAAATCATCCTGCTTTGTCTCCCTAGGTCTGGGATTAAAGATATGTGCCATAGTGTCTGGCCTAAAGTTTTATACTTGAGAATTTGTGTGTATTTATACTTGAAATTTGTGTGTATTTACACTGGAAAATTTGTGTATACTACACACATACACTTTTGTACATCGACTTGAAAAAAAGAGTAAGATATTTGCAAAGTAGTATTTTAATATTTAATGAAAAATAGTTCACTTGGAAATGAGGTGCACCTTGAGCAGGTGACGTCAGAGCTGGGGTACATCTGCTCCCAAGAGACTGAATGTTTCCAATGGACCATATGAGGAAACATCACACAAGATGAATATTTACCAGATAGATGTTGGCTGTTTATTTTATCTCTCTCTCTCTCTCTCTCTCTCTCTCTCTCTCTCTCTTTTGGATCTTTTTGAGACAGGGTCTCCCTATAGCCCCAGCTCTCCTGGAACTCTCTCTGTAGACCAGGCTGGCCTTGAACTCACAGAGATCGACCTACCTCCACCTCCCATGTGCTAGGACTAAAGGCGTTGCTGTTTCTATATACACCAGTAAGGGGGGGGGGCAGCCTGGCAGCCTGACACCTGATCACTCATGTTCACCAGCTACCAATCTGGTGGAGCCAATCTGGTCAGATCACCGACTCACCCTGGCCATACCCATGTTCAGCCAACCTTACCATCATCGCCAGTGACCATCAAGTCCTGGATGCAGTCTGCAACAATAGAATTTGAGAAGGCCACGGATTTCAGAAAAGAATCTAGAGGGCACTGCTGTAAAAATGTCATGTGGAACTGTGAAATCTCTCAACTGCTCATCAGAGTATGAAGGCTTATAAGACAATTACTGCCTTCTGTGAGGTCCTAGCTTTAACTTTTACCCTCAATAAATCCTCTAGATCTGGGTGTGGTGCCACACACCTTGAAGCAGGGGGACCTCTGTGAGTTCAAGGCCAGCCTGGTGTACAGAGTGAGCTCCAGGCCAGCTGGGACTAAAGGGAGACCCTGTCTCAAAAAGACTCCCCCCAAAAAATTCTCTAGGTTTATTGGCCTGCTGGAGAATGTCTTTATACACACTGGGGTCTTTGTGCTGAATGAGGGCCAGAAACAGCTAAATCATAGCATCCAAGCAAGCACTGTGAAAAACTAAATTGATGAAGAAAAACCAACCATTTCTGATCACTGGAAAAAAAAAAAGACATCCCTACTTGACATTTCTAAGCATCCTGTTAAAGAAAGAGAAAGAGTGAAAAGCTCATTCCAAGAAACCTGGCTGTGTCCTGACAAAAAAAAGTACATGAAGGGAAAAGAGTGAGCCCTTATTTTAGCACACCTGAGACTAAGAATTAGAATTATAGAGCACTGACACTCTGATGAGATGTGTTATGTAAATGAATAAGTGTTATGATGTGCAAAAAGAAGACACAAAGTCTGGGTCAGGGATGAGGGGCTGAGGGGAAGGGTATTTTGAGGTGAGGGTGGAAGTAGGGAAGGAGATGTGAATGTAATGAGAATTCATTCTATGAAATTCCTAATAAAATTTCTCTTAAAGTTAAAAAATGTTCTCTTGAGAATATAGCCTTACTGAAAAAGTCTCTTCATCTTACAGACTCCACAGAGTGAAAATGACTCTTTGATAGCTATACATCCCATAGAAGATTATATCCAGACTACACAAATAATTTAAAATATATTTTAAAAGATAATGATAATAAAACAGATTATAGAACCAAAAAAAGAAGCAGAAATGCCCCAAATATTTTTCACTAAGTAGGGAAATGCAAATTAAAAAAAAAAACTATTTTGAAATTTCATCTTTTCCAATGAAAATACTAGGATTAACATAATAGCTATCAAATTCTGGCAAGGATATGGGAAGATTAAAGCCTTTATTCACTGTTGGTGTGACTGCAAACTGATGCAGCACCTATGGAAATCAGTGTAGCAAATCCTCAAAAAACTGAAAATAATTCTACCTTATTCTACCATCTGTTCTAACTGTACCACTTCTTGACATTACCCAAAGGACTCTATATCTTATTACTGTGATAGTTGCTTGGCATTGTCTATTGCTTTTCTAGTCACAAAAGCTAGGAAATGGAACATCCTGGCTTTTCAGCCAGTGATCAAAGGATCTGCACAGGCTCATCTCCCAGAGGCTTAACAGAGCCATATACACACACCCTGAGGCCAGACTCCAACAGGAACAACTTGGCCCCCAACAGCACCAGATTAGAAGAGTGACAACTAACTGTTCCCTCCAGTACAAAATAAAACATGAAAACCCGAATCCTAGACTACCCAGGCCTTCAAAATTAATAAGAAGTCAACAGAGGCAAGCTGAACCAGGCAGTGCTCTGAAACCACTGGATGGAGTGGCCTGGCTCAGGCAAGCCCATGCAGCCAAGCTGAACCAAACAAAGGACTGAGATCACCCAGCAGAGTGGCCCAGTGCTGCAGGCCCATGCAGCCAGCCTAGGGGAACAGGTAGTCTCAAATCACATGTTATGAGGTTCAAGCTGACCTGATGTTACCGGTCCTGGAATTCTGGAGAAGATCCAAATTAGAAGAGCAAGAACAAGCTATTCCCTCCAGTATAAAATCAAAAGTGAAAACCTGAAGCCTAAACCAAGGAGCTTTTCCTAACTCATAAGAAGACAACAAAGGCAACTAAAACAAACAAACAAACAATCAAACAAAAAAATCAGCCTTCAACTCAATGAAGAAATAATGACATTTTGTTTCAGAATACAAACAACAAAACAAAACCACATGCCAATAGTGCATTGAGGGAAAAAATAAAACAATATGGGAAAACAAAACAAAACAAAAATTCCCAACTAAATTATACCAGTCCTATAGAAGACTCCTACAATGAGAAATCCCTGGAGGTAACCCTGGACACAGATCTTACAAGAAATATTGTAGACATACTCAAAGAAATTATGGAATATAAAGAGCACACAGACAAACAAAGCAAATAACTAGAAGGAGAGGATGAAAAACTCCAGAAGGAAGTGGAAATGCTTAAGGAATCTCAAGCCAAATTGAAAAATGAAATTGAACACTCATTCAATCAATAGGAAAGGATGGGATAAAGCCTCAGTAACAGAAAGGATGAAGCATAAAACAATATGAAGTCTATAAGAAAACATGGAAAACTGGAATGTTCAAGCAAAGATTGTGAACAATTAAAAAAAAAAAAAAAAGACTGGAATAAGCAGGAAATGTGGGGCAACATGATATGCCCAAACCTCCACATCATAGGTAGAGGAAGGAGAAGCATTTCAGAATAACTGTAGTGACCAGATTTTCAACAGAATTATTGGAAGAAAATTGACCCAAATTGAAAAAATGCATACCTACACAAATATAAGAATCAAATAAAACACCAAATATACAAGACCAGGAAAAAATTCCCCACACCATATCATAGTAAAAATGCTTGATGATCAAAACAAAGATAGAGTACTGAAAGCCACAAGAGAAAAAGGACAAGTTACATATAAAGGGAAACCCATCAGAATTACAGCTGACTTTTCTTTTTTTTTTTTTTTTAATTTTTTTTTAATTTTTTTTTAATCTTATTTATTTCCGTATGTGTATGAATGTATTGTTTGCATGCAAGTCTGTGCACCCGTGACGTGCAATGCCGCGGAGGTCAGAAGAGGGCGTCGGACTCCCCTGGAACTGGAGTTCTCCTGGAATTGGAGTTTCAGACGGCTCTCGGCCGCCATGTGGGTGCTGGGGATCGAACCCGGGTCCTCTGCAAGAGCGGTCGGCGCTCTTAACCGCTAGGCCATCGCTCCAGCCCACAGCTGACTTTTCAATGCAAAGAATGAAAGTCAAAAGATCTTGGACCAAAGTATTCTCAGTTATAAATGACTATAAATGCCAACCCAGGTTACTTTGTCCAGCAAAAATCTTGATTATACTTGAAGGAAAAAAAAAAATGTCTTTCATGACATAAACAAGATGAAATAATACATGTAAGAAAACCAACCCTTCAGAAAATACTTTGAGTCAATTCAAAGAACAGGAGTGGCTGCTCCCAAGTGGCAAGAGAAAGTAATTAATGAAGGTATAACTGCAGAAATAGAAACTAAGACCACAAATGTAAACAGAAACTACATTTTTGGGAAGCAGTGTATTTAATAAACCTGGAAAAACAAAAGACCCAGATAGCCAAAGCAACCCTGACCAAAAAAGAGTAATGCAAACAATATTACAGGGCTATAGTCATAAAAAACAGACTGGTACTGGCCAAAAAATAGACGATAAATCAGTGGAAAAACTAAAACCCGACCTTTCATCTTGTACAAAAATCAACTCCAAATTGATCAAATACTTTAATGTGAAACCTGAAACTCTGGAAAGGATAAAAGTAAACGTTGGCAGTAACCTACAAGATATATGCATAGGAAAAGAATTTCTAAATCAGATATCAGCTGGGCAGGAATTAATGTCAACAAACAATAAGTGGGACCTTATTAAACAACAAAGCTTCTAAAGCTTCTGCACAGCAAAAGAAACAATCAAAGAAGTGAACATAAAATCCACTGAGTGGGAGGAAACCATTACCACTGACAGAAGATTAACATCCAGAATATATAAATTAAAAAAAAGCATCAAGAAAACAAATGACCCAATCAGAAAATGGAGTAAAGAGCTCAACAAAGAGTTGACAAATGAAGAAGTACTGATGGGTGAGAAACATCTTAAAATGTGTTCAACATTGCTAATAATTAAGGAAATCCAAATTAAAACCACTTTAATATTTCAGCCCCCTCCCTGAAGGAAGAAAAACATAAAAAAAACCCAGTCTGTAATGGAGGGCATGGTCTCCTCCAAGTCTGAGGCATGAGAAGCAAGTATCCATCTCTGCCAGTCCACAGGAGATAGCAAGTGTTCCCTCTCACATTTGAAATCTGCTTGACTCTGTAGAGAATGGTTTTTCTTTCCCCTAAGTTCAGTCCTTTCCACCCTCACATGTATCTTTTTTTGCTTAGACCTAGTGGAGGCCAAATTTCCTTAGTCACTCATACCCAATAGGCAAGTCCCTGGAACCTAGGATTATGGAAATAGTGTCCAGGCCTCCTGCTTTTGGTTGGCACTCAGGCTATCCCATCCATGCCTGCCATATGGGATCCTAAATTAAATTTCCCAAGAGTTTTCACTGGAAAAAGAATCAGAGATATTGTTTTGTAAATTTCCAAATTTCAGCTCTGATTTCAGTCCTATTGAATCAACTTTATCCCCAAATGCCCAACAGTGTGCACCCATCAACCGGAGCCAGCTTAGCCTGCACATTCTTATAAACACCAACTTGTCCTCCCTTAGTAATTATTGTCTCCAGTAGTTCCTCAGCTAGAGTTGGGCCTTCTTCCCTACTTCCCCACTTCCATGCTAATTTTTTTTCTGGCTTCACCTGAAATGGATCTTGTGCATGTTGCTACCATTGCTGTAAATTCATACAAGAAAATTCCAAAATGTCTAGAAAACTCTGTATCCTTGTTGCTATTCACTACCACTGTCTCTTAGATTTTTTCCAAAATCTCTTCCACAAATATCCCTGAGTATGTTTGGCAGATGAAGTATAAAGTGTCCTAATCAGGGATAAGCAATTTGAAATCACTTGTTCCATGAATTTTGGCAAATTTTGTCTTTGTGGATTAATCACCACTTGCTGCATGAAGAAGCTCCAATAGTGAGAGCTGAGAGATACATTAATATTCTTTCTGCCCCCATTGTACTATGTTTACTGAGCGTTAGGTGTAGAGGTTGTATTTTAGATGTGTCATTTACAGCTGTGCATGTCATTGACACTTATTCTTTCCATTTGACCAGTTGTCGAACATTATACCCTCCATCTGCTATGAAACATAGCTTCTTTGATGAGAAGTGAGAGGTATATTTGTCTCTAAATATAAGATTATATATTTAGAATACAGTGAACATTACATTGGATGTGTGAAGAAAGCAGGTTTTTCTCTAGGATCTATGACCTCTCCAGCCACGTGTATATGACTATGTTTACAATATCATACATGAGTTCCCTCCCATTGAGTGACCATAAGTACAATTTGACAGAGATGATTACCCCAAGTTAAAAGAGCCACTAATGCATCAGTATAGTTTATTTGCTGGGCTGGCATTATTGTGGTGTCTAGACATTACACCCATGGATGGGTCCATGGATTGGTTTATCTCCCTTAAAAATTTGCCTCATATCTTCTGATAACATGGGGGATATTCTTCTTGTAGTAAGCTCCCAACTCCATTCCATTTCAGTTGCTCAAAGTCCTAAGTCCAAAATATGTCAGCTTAAGCAATAGAGTCTTACCTTTAAGTTATAGAAAGCAATCAAAGTTTGCACCAGTAGCTTGTATCCATTTAGCAGTCTTTTTGACTATCATCAACCACAACACAAAGGGATGTTTTTTCTACCTGGCATTGGGTGGTTTTGGGGTAGCCTTCAGTACTGCCTACCTCTGATATTTTTATTCTATGCACTTAGAACTATAAACATCTCTCTTAAGATTGCATGCACATCCATGTTTTTTGCAGCTCTCTTCACAATAGGGAAAAGGTGGAAACAACCCAAATGCTTCTCAACAGACGAGTGGATGACAAAAATGTACATCTATACAATAGAGTACTATTCAGTGGTAAAGAAAGATGACATCATGAACTTTGCAGGTAAATAGATGGAGCTCGAAGCCATTACGCTAAGTGAAATAACACAGTCCCAGAAAAGCAAATGGTGAATGGTCTCCCTCATTTGTGGATGCTAACACTAAATCCCCAGATGAAAGGCAAGCTGAAGAACATTATTTTTATATTTCTTTTTATCTGAAAGCAACTGTGTTGTTATAATGTAAATCTCTCAATGGGCTCTAGAATCCACCCACCACTTATTTTTAGACTCTGTAATTACTGTTTATGGGTGGAGAATATGTATCCATATTTTAGAGTAATATAAAATTAATGGAGGAAAATGTGAATTCTTAAACATAAAAAAGACAGAGAGCCGGGCGTGATGGTGCATGCCTTTAATCCTAGCACTTGGGAGGCAGAGGCAGGCAGATCTTTGTGAGTTCAAGGCCAGCCTGGTCTACAGACCAAGTTCCAGGACAGCTGGGGCTACAGGGAGACCCTGTCTCGAAAAGACCCCCCCCCAAAAAAAAAGACTGAGAGAAAGATGCAGGACAGTTTTGGCAGAATGCATAATCTGGGGTGGGGTCGGGGGAAGGGAAAAGGGAATATGCCTAAACTGAACCAAAAATTGTTGTCTGAAATACAAAAAACATCAACAAATCATAAAAGACTACTTTTAATGGGTTCTAGAGGATTTGTTTTGTGTTATCATTTTCATTTAGTTCCAGGAATATGTTTCTTTCTGTCCTGATTTATTCTTTGACTCGGTCATCATTCAGGAGTGTGTTGTTTAATTAGCATGCATTTTGCTATTTACTGGAGCATTTTCTGCTGTTGATTTTAATATTATTGCATTAAGTTTCAATTGAATGCACGGAGTTACACTGTTTTTTATTTGTTGGGTTTTGTGAAACAACATGTTTTCCATTTTAGAGAAGGTTCCATGGGCTGCTGCATAAAATGTGTTCTTTGGTGATTTATAAAATATTATGTACATGCTCATCTGGTCCATTTGATGTATGGTGTCATTTAATTCAGATATTTCTCTGCTTATGTCTTGTCAAGGTGACCTATCCATTGGAAAAAAGTCACCTACTACTATTGACTTGAGGATAACTTAAGTCTTAAAGTCCAGTAGTACTATTTTTTATGAAATTGTGTACACCAGATTTTAGTGCACCTAAGTTCATGGTTGTAATGTCTTCTTGCTTATTGTTCCTTTGCTCAGAAAGAGGTCACTTCCTTTATCTCTCCTGATTCATTTTATTTTGAAGTTTGTTTTGTTACATATTAGAATAGCAACACCTCCTTCTTTCTTTGTGATATCTAATTGGAATACTTTTGTTGCATCCTTTATCCCTAGCGGTGTACCTAACTATGAAGGTAAGGGTTTCTTCTAGAGAACAAAAAGATGATTTTTTTTCTTTTGAAAATCATTGATGTGCATTTCATATGATATATCTCAATGCCAATTAAAACTCCTCCCCTATTTGCAACCCTCCATATTCCCCTGAATGGATTTCATGCATTCTCTCTAATTTTTGTTTCTTATTCCATTAAATTAACCTGTATCATTTTACTTGGGAGTCGAGGCCGTAGATACTTAATTGTATTATTAAAAGATGTCTATTTGGTACTGTCATTGTGCTTTCTCTTTGTGTTTTTAGTCTTTCTGTAATTATGTCTTCTATTTGTTCTCTTTTTGTAGCTAATGGGGCCTGGTCACTCCTTTCTTCAAATCTTTGTATTACTTTGAGCATTCCCTGTATAACTGGTTTGGTCTACATGAGTTCTTTCAGCCTATTTGTATCATGGAAAATTCTTTTCTTACTCCATCAAATACGGTAGACAGCTTTGTTTGGTAAAGTATTCTGGATTGGCATCTATTATTGTTTAGAACTTGAAATATTTTTCTCCAGGCTCTTCTAGTTTTATAGTTTAGAGTGAAAACTGAGCTGCAAGTCTGACGGGTTTTCCTTTACAGCTAACTTTCTTTTCTTTTCAAGTTTTCAGTACTCTTTCTTTGGCCTGTACATTTAGTGTTTTTATTTATATACTGTGGAGAGTTTCTATTCTGGTCCTGTATATGTGATGTTCTACATATTTGACCTGATATTCTTCTCTTTCCTCTATGTCTGTAATGTGTAGATTTGGTTTTTCATAATGTACCACATTTTCTGCCTATTACTTAAAAAAATTCAAATTATTTGCTTGTGTGTTCCAATTCTCCAACTATTTATCCCATTCTTGATATCACATTTTTCCATTTGATCCATTCTGCTCCTGAGGCTTTTATAGTTATTTCAAATTGGCTTCTTGTGTTTTTCATTTCTGTCTTCATTTCAGCTTGAATTTCCTTCAATATGTCTATCTTTTCTTTTTGTCAACTCATTTTTAAAATCTTGAATTGTCTTGTCATTTTGTTAGCCATATGCTTGTATTCTTTAGCTTCAGTCAGGTGTTTATCCCTATCTTTGAGTTCTTGAGTTGTTTGTGCCTTCTTTAAAATATTTTGAATAATTTGATAATTTTAATGATTGTTCTGTTAAGTTCTGGGTCCTGGGGTTTCTCTAACTATTTTTCATTTTTTTAACACTTTTATAAGACTGTTGGAATTGAGTGGGAATATATTCTCTTGGTTTTCTTATAATTTGTGATTTTCCATTGTGACTTGGGCTTATGGACTTCTTCTATTGGTTGTGTGTCTAACACTAAATTCAATCCTCCTGTGTTGAGTTGAAATTTGATTATTTTTCTGTTGCTGTTAGTTGCTTTATGATAAGTTTTGAATAGTTAGTTGGTCTATATTTCAAGTTCCTTGATTTTTATTGGAGGTATGGGATATTTCCAGGCTTGCTAGATGCTAGCTAGCCTTCTGGTACTTTGAATGGCCTAGTCCCAAAAGGATTAGACATCCACTAATTGAGTGGTTTCTGCCTGGCTGTACAGGGTAGATGTGAGTCCTAGGTCAGCAGGAACAGAGATAATTCTGAAGCAGAGCAATGGCAAAAGAGTGCACAGGTTGTGATTAACTTACAAGATAGTCAGGTGTTCTCTATTTTCAATTTTTACTTCAGCTTTTTAATTCAGAAAATATAAAACTGGCCATTCAATTCTTTGGACTTATCTGTAATAGATATTCACTAGTTTAAAAAAAAAATAAAGCAGAAGATACAATGATGCCTGGTACCCCTTCCCCAGCTCTCCTTCCTCCTATGTATGACTTCTTTTGTATTAGTGGAGGAACTTTTGGCGTTAGGGAACCGTGCAAAACCTTGCTCTCACCTATGTTCCTTTCCTCTTTCTTGCCTCACCTTTGTGTTTGGTGTCATCTCCCCTACTTCCTGGCATTCATGATATCTAGCAGTCTCTCTTTTCTTAGTCTCCTCTTTCCTTTCCTCTTCAGGAGGACTTCTTAAACCTCTAGACTCCGTCTCCAGAGGACATGGACTTCCCTTCTCTTTATCAAAAATCCTAACCTGTCTTCCTGTTGGGCATGCACTAGGCCACCAGCTTAAAACTGACTCTATTCCATCACAAAAAATCTCTTCTTACAGACCCAAGAATGAAGTGCCATCTGGCTTGCCTCAACTTGTCTAGCGAGTCAGGCACCTCCACAATCTGACCCACAAGGCCGCCTCTCATTTCACTCTATTTGGCATTAAGACCACTTCTGCTTTCAACCAGTGTTTCCTTCTCCAACACAGCCCTGAAAACCCTTGCAGGAGGTTTTTCCTTTATGGGCCCACAAACCCTGCCACTATTATTTACTGACTTTACATCTTATGAATGGAACTCCATGTGGATAAAGTTAAACTACTCATTGACATGGATTTTTAGGGAGACTGGAATTAAGAGAAGGAGTTTTCTTCAATTATAGAGATAATGCCTACACATGCTTTCCAACCAAGGGCCAGATAATTGCACCCTGGCCTTCCTACGTCTCTCCTTTCCAGGCATTGTGGGCAGGATTGCTATTTTCCTCACAAACAGCCCAGGTATGTCCTAGGAAGATATATGAAAATTGAATGGACAAGCATACCCACTGGGGTCAGACACTTCATGGGGGCTTTTCTCTCACCTATCCCCTTGGCTCCTCTCTAATCTTATACCCCACTGTCTGTAATAGCTCTGTTAGTTACCTTTTTGCCACATTTTTAAAGTCTATTAAAGAAATTTTTGAAGCGGAGAGAAGCCTCAGTGGTTAACAGCACTGGTTAGATTCCTAGCAGCGTCCACATGGAGACTAACAACTGTAGGTTCCTAACTCAAGTTCCTACACATATCAGACAATATACTCATACCCATAAAATAAAAGTAAAAACCAATAATAAATAAAAAAAAAACAGAATAAAATATTTATTAATCTGCCCAGAACAAGTACTCAAGCATTTACTCTGTGTCACATAAAAATCTCCCCTTATGGACTGTATACTACTCTCTACACCCCAATGGATAGCAGGAAACACCCTGATA
Organism: Rhizomys pruinosus; assembly: GCA_009823505.1. Taxonomy (NCBI): domain Eukaryota; kingdom Metazoa; phylum Chordata; class Mammalia; order Rodentia; family Spalacidae; genus Rhizomys; species Rhizomys pruinosus. The sequence continues at coordinate 2,288,587 of VZQC01005485.1, read as the reverse complement.
TGTTGGAGATGCATCAACTGCCATTTCAGAGAAAAATCAGGTTCTGAATGATTCTCACGTGTTCACCACTCCCTTGCAGCTTTCCTGGAAGGCTGTGCCTCACCCCCCGCCCCCCTCCACCAGCTGGGCCCTTTGATGGTCATCAATGTCAATCACAGGGCTCTCCCTGTGAGATTGAACTGCTGTTCTTGAACCCCCTCATAATGGAGCGACCAACAGTGCACCTCCCTGATATTTTTAGACTAGCGACTAGTCTCCATAACATTGCTTAGTAAACACTAGAAGGGAATGTTAGAGTAGCAATAGTCCCCATAGCACAGCTTGGTAAACATAAAATATGTAGTCTATCTGTTGAAAAATCTACCTTTCTGGTTACACTGGTCAATCATGTTCTCATGGGACCATCCAGTCATCTGGTCATGGGACCACACCTGGAAAGGCAAGTTCACCATAAGTTACGCTAAATAGGTGGGTGGAATACCAAGTGTGTTAATGAGATAGTAAATTTTTCTTGCCTGGAGTCCCACTTCCCAGTGTAGCACTAGTCTGCCTGCTTTTCTGTATTCTTCAGAAAAATGTAATTTCTCCTTTCTTCTTCATACTGTAACACCTCAAATTCAGGTCCCCCAAAGACCACCAAGGAGCCAATGATTCCGATGTAAGTACAAAAGGATAACTTTATTCAAGCTCAAGCTTGGACTTACCACCTGATCCGATACACGGTCCGGGAGAGGAGCCCCTAGCAAAGGCATGGTCAGGATTTTATAGTTTTTAGACAAAGAGAGGCAGGTTTCTGGCCAAATAGTTACTTAATTGGTCCAGAGCTTGGCTGGTACAATTTGTCTGTATGTGATTGGGTAAGCCTTCCTGGGCTTATGGGCTTTTGAGTACCACATTCCTTTAGGCACTACATTCCTTTGGCTGCTACAATACTCTTCTGCACCTGCCTTCTTTAATGTTTTGTGCTGCTCTTGCATCTTGCATTTCTGTATTTTTTTTCTAAAGCTTCCTTTTCCCTGCCATGTGGCTGCTAGTAAGTCACATGTCTGAATGCCATGCAGGATTTAGCCTGCATGATCTCATGGCTTTTTTCCTTCCAGTCCCCAACCCCCATTCTCTTCCTCAAGGCAGCTGCTGAGATACCCAACTGGCCTGCCCTGAGGAGTTTCTAATAAAATTGTCCTGAAGCCACAATTTGCATCCATTCATAAATTATTTTATGAATGAAACTAAGAACCCTCTAGGGGATCCTCTTTCTCCCCTTTTCAATATGACACATCCTCAGGCCAAAACCTCTTCCCATTCCACAAAGGGAGAAAAATATAAAAATCCATTTTGAGAAAAATATAAATATCCTGAGTTCCTAAGGGAGAATGTGTCCTCTTCCCAACTGAATCCAGAATGTGAGGAGGAGGTCCCAACTCCTTTAGCCCCTAGGGCCAAGAGGCATGCTCTCTCAGGTTCATTGTCTACTAAATGTGCTTGAATCTGTAGAGTTTAGTTTTCTTTTGCCTGCTTCCAATTTTCTATTTCCTTACAACTTCTGTTGCACCAGGTAAGCTTTTTATTTGCCAGGTAAGGTTCAAAGCTGCATAAAACTATTATTATGTCATTATCCTAGTAACATGCATAGACCCTACTAGCCCTATGAAAGCTAGCCACTAGAGATAATTGGATTATAATATATATATATATTATATACATGTATATTATATACATTTGTAATATATATATATCATAGTACATATATACATAATATATGATATATATTAATAGTATATATATATGTCTCTGCTTTATATAATTTCGAGATGTTTTGTTTATGATATGCTATGCTAGAGCCATACTCTTATCAGGTTTTACTTTTTTATTTAATGTGGAGCCTGTGTGTCTGGTGTGAAATACATGTAAATGTGAACATTGGTGGCATGTTGGAGAGCCTGTAGGTGTAGGATTCCCCAGAACTGGAGTCACATGTGGTTGGAGACAGTTGGCATGAGTCCTGGGCACGAAACTAAGTTCTTCTTCAAGAGGAGAACATGTTCTTATTTGTTCATCCATTGTTTGAGTCCTAAGCCATATTTTGTTTTTAATGTGTATGAATGTACTGCCTGCATGTAGGTCTGGTGCAACCTGTGTGCTTGAAGTGCTGCGGAGGGTCAGAAAGGTGTCCAGATTCCCCTGGAACTGAGTTAAAGGAAGGTTTCTCAGCTGCCATGTGGGGCATGGGAATCGAACCGTGGGTCTTCTGCAAGAGCATCGCCACTCTTAACCACCCGGTCATCTCTCCAGCCACCATACATTTTATAAATGCAATTTAATGAATATGCAATTGATTTAGTAATCGAGTTATTCACATTTTGGGGTCTTTCGAGGCAGGGTCTTCCTGTAGCACCAGCTGCCCTGGAACTCACTAGTGAACCAGGGGCTAGCCTTAAACTCACAAGGACACCCCTACTGCCTCTGCCGTCCTGAGATGCTGGGAATGAAAGATTATTTGCATGCTTATCTAGACCTTATTCACATTTTATAGAAACATTCATTATTAGTAGTAAATTAAAATATTTTACTTTATAATGTTAAAATGTACTAAAATGAATGCTCTACACCAGAATAGCATGAAGTTTATTAAAAAATCAGACTACAAGCTTACATCCTGTAATGGTTAGGAGATGTTATAAACCACACCGAAGACCCTGCCATACTTAACAGAAAAGAAAATATAAATCATGAAAACATACAATCCAAACATCTGTGTCTATACCAAAGTAACCTACCATAACAAATTAGTACTGTTTAAATACCTTATATATCTAATTGCTTGTGATTCACTAGTAAGTGATCCGAAAAGGCATGATATTACACCTGTTTAAATACCTAAATATCTAATTGCATGTGCTTCATTAGTAGGATCGAAAGGTTATGCCTGGACAAGCTGGCAGCCCATGAAAGAAAACAGCCAGAACTGACTAGAGACCAAGACATCAGCTCCAGAGAAAGTAGAGTGTTTTGCTTCTCATCTACCTGTGCCCCTATTCTAAGCCTAGGGAACAATCTGCAGAAGAGGGGGCATGGTAGAATGTAAGGGCTGCGATTGGGGTTAATGGTGAAACTACAACAAGGGATAGACTGGACACTCATTTGATCAACTTGATTGAACATACAAGCCCCCCCTGCTGGATGGTGGGACCCATGAGCTGTGTGGGTTTGGGCACAACTGCTTGCAAATTGGTTTTACATGAAGGATGCTTGTACTCACAAATTATCACTTATTGTTAAAAAAATGAAAACAAAACTAAACAAAAAAGCAGAGAAAGATGCAGAAAACTTACGGCAGAATGCATGATCTGGGATGGGTAGGGGTGGGGTCGGGGGAAGGGAAGGGGATATATGCCTGAACTGAATTGGAAAATGATGTATGAAATACACAAAGCATCAATAAAAAAAAAAGACTGAGAGAAAGATGCAGGATAGATTATGTCAGAGTGCATGATCTGGGGTGGGGTGGGGTGGGGTGGGGGGAAGGGAAAAGGGGAATATGTCTAAACTGAACTGAGAAATGATGTCTGAAATACACAAAACATCAATAAAAGCATTATAAAAATTAAAAAAAATCAGACTATGCATTCTAAAGAACCATTTTAAAACCAATTGGTATTTAAAAGACAAATCATGCATATTTCTTCACATATAAGCTTCATTTGTGAATATTAATAATATTAAACATGTGACTATCAAAATTTTACACTGAATTTGAGGATTGTCTAAGTTGATAAGTCATATCAATATTTAAGCATTTTGCACATACTGCAGTAATTAAACAACCTTGCTAATTTTGCTTTAAGGAAGTAATGTGAAAAAAATCATCCAGTGTTTTTAATCATGGAACCATCTCTCTAGTACATGAAATATTTTATTACAAATGAAATTTCATTTACTTTGCAAAGGTTATATGATGAAAATTGTCTTTTACTATTTTGTAGATATTAGTAGTGCATAGATTTATAACTTTAAGTTATTCAAACAAATTCTACAGAAGCAATAGTAATTAAGTTTACAGATGGGGATTGATAAAATAAAATATTGAAAATAATTTTGTCATTATCTTATGATAGATAGCTTTGTAAAGAGTAGTTTTAAGCACATTTCAATGAAATCTTAGTTTTTAAAAAGCCAAGAGGTCTATCTATGGTGGCACATAGCTTTAGTTCCAGTACTCAGGAAGCAAAAAAGGTGGCAAGAAATCTCAAGGCCGTACTGTTCCACATACCAAGTTCCAGACCACCTGAGATACTGGGAGACCCAGTCTCAAAAACAAAACTAAAGAAAAATTTTCCAGGGGAGGGGGGAACGAATTTACAGATTTATCATTACCTTTCATTCAGTTTAAGAATATGGCCAGCCAGGCATGGTGGCACATGCCTTTAATCCCAGCACTAGGGAGGAAGAAGCAGGCAGATCTCTGTGAGTTCAAGGCCAGCCTGGTCTACATAGCGAGCTCCAGGCCAGCTGGGACTAAAGGGAGAGCCTGTCTCAAAATATCAAAAGAAAAAAAAAAAGAATATGGTCATAGGTCTGTCTCCAATTGTTACAAATTTGAAAGGAATAGTTTTCTTCATAGATTAGACATCCCTGTGATACTACAAATTTAATTTAATTTTTAATACATTTTATTACTTGAGAATTCTATAGACTATATATATATATATATATATATATATATATATATATATCTGTTAGTGCTTACCTTATCTCTGCTGAGATCCACCCTGCGTCCAGGCCCCAATCCCACACTGGTGTCCCCTTTTCATTTTTAGTAAATAACCCACAAAGTCCTATTTGTGCTGCCCATATACTCATTGGTGTACAATCATGCACTGGAGCATGGTGGAACTACAAGGGTCTTGGTTTTATTGTCATACATAGTGCACAAATATGTTTCATTACATTTATAGGGATAGCTATAAAGTATTTCGATCATATTCACCACCTTTGTACTGATATTAATAATAAAAATAATTTCTGCTTTAAAAAATTAAAATGCATTAATTTCTTGCATATAAAAATGATCTCTTATAACATCTTTTGCTCAACCTCCTGTCCGCATTTTTGGGTTTTGCATCATAGTCACAATACAATGGATAAATGTGGAATCATATTGCCACAGATTAATTAACAAAATGTCATTCCAGGCAAATTTTCTTCAAAATATAGTGAAATTCTGAGAAGGCAAATGCAGTTCTTGGGAGCATCAATTTTGTAATTGTTGTTTTGATCAATATCCAGTAAGAAATACATTGTACCACAAACCAAGTAGACAAAACATTTATGAGAAAATAATTTTGTAAATATTAAAATTTTCAACATTTTATTAGTCTAAGTGCTCATTGTAGCTCATTAAACAAAATTCAAGAACAGCTAAGAGAATATATCCTTCTGTCCATCAACTGAGTTTAGTAAATGCTCCATGAACTGTTTTGATGAAATCTTTCTTGACCTCACTAGTCCTTAGATCTCATTTATTTAACTTTTCCTTCAATCTGTAAAGTTTTCTAGTACACATACAATAACTTACACATTTATATTATTACAGTTTGAGTCTTCTTTTCCTGATTGCAGCATAGTTTATCTTAACTAATTTCAGTCCTTCTTAAGAATTATGAACTTCCTCAGTTACCACTCTCTTTGGACTCTACCAGGAAAATGGGAGAATAGTACCAGCATTCTCTCCTTCTCTACTTCCTGTGTTTAGTTGTGAAATTTCTCCACAATTTCTTCCCAACCATGATGAGCTGATGATTTCTCTGGAATCATGAACCAAAATGAATAGTTATGAATATTTTTCACAGTTAAGAGGAAAATACCAATTTAATACAAAACCTATTACTATTCATTTCTAGAGCTGGCAACATGGTAAATTTCTTTACTTCAGTATCAACACCAATACTTTTTTTTTATTGATGCTTTGTGTATTTCATACATCATTTTCCAATTCAGTTCAGGCATATATCCCCTTCCCTTCCCCCCACCCCACCCCTACCCATCCCAGATCATGCATTCTGCCATAAGTTTTCTGCATCTTTCTCTGCTTTTTTGTTTTGTTTTGTTTTCATTTTTTTAACAATAGGTGATAATTTGTGAGTACAAGCATCCTTCATGTAAAACCAATTTGCAAGCAGTTGTGCCCAAACCCACACAGCTCATGGGTCCCACCATCCAGCAGGGGGGGCTTGTATGTTCAATCAAGTTGATCAAATGAGTGTCCAGTCTATATTGTTGTAGTTTCACCATTCACCCCAATCGCAGCCCTTACATTCTACCACGCCCCCTCTTCCGCAGATTGTTCCCTAGGCTTAGAAAAGGGGCACAGGTGGATGAGAAGCAAAACACTCTACTTTCTCTGGAGCTGATGTCTTGGTCTCTAGTCAGTTCTGGCTGTTTTCTTTCATGGGCTGCCAGCTTGTCCAGGCATAACCTTTCGATCCTACTAATGAAGCACATGCAATTAGATATTTAGGTATTTAAACAGTATAATATATAGCCTTTCGATCCTACTAATGAAGCACACACAATTAGATATATGGGTATTTAAACAGTACTAATTGTTATGGTAGGTTACTTTGGTATAGACACAGATGTTTGGATGGTATGTCAATTCATGATCTACATTTTCTTCTGTCAAGTATGGCAGGGTCTTCGTGTGGTTTATAACATCTCCTAACCATTAGAGGATGTAAGCTTGTGACATCAGCCGTGGGTTATTCCTCCAAGGAGAGAGCCAATAGCCAATTAGATTTGGGATATACAGACATATGGCTGCCACTGCTGCACAGTATTTCCAGGCAGATGAGGTGTAGCTGGTGCTGACGGAGGAGTCTTGCTTGACTCAAGGAGACCTATATTTGCTTTATTGGTTTAGTGGTCTTTGGTAACACTCTCTGGCATCCCAGAGACCATCTGTATACTTGCAAGTGCGGTCTCCATACATCTTTTCCATGTTTGTATCAGGTCTTCAACAGCAGGGCCTTATCGCCTCTCTTCCTGCAGATATCCCAGTTAGGAGGCAAGGAGCCTTTACCATTTGTGGGGGCTTGGATCCCCTGGCCAACATCTCCTTGGTAGAATAATCCATTGTTGATGTCAGAGCTCCTGTATTGATATATTTTGTTTAAGTGCATAGCTTAAGGAGACTTTAGCATTATATTTGGTTCTGAATAGAAAATAATCCTTTTCACAGTTTCTATGTCCATTAGTCAATTAAAGAAGGCAGTTTTACTGATTTTACAAGAGAACACTTCTATAACAGCTGGTTCCAATCTACAGCTGGAGAATGACCTCATCATCCTCTTATTTCTCTTTATTCTATGGGGGGGAGTTAAGAAAGTCTCTTGTATTAAAACCTTTGCAGCACCTAGAAGGTAAGCTTCATTAGGAATCATTAAAAATAGTTGTTACTAGTAGGATCCACAGAGGGGCCTGATGTCTGCAGCAATCTGAGGCATTTCTTCCCTTCAATGCCCAGAGGAGTCAATCCTTCTGCTGGCACTTTCTGGTACATCCTACTCACTGCAAAGCTGCATTTTCTTTCTCAGCCATTAAGTTGGTGATACTCTGGCCTGTTGGAACATACAAATCCTTTCCCATAGTTATTTTTAAGATTTGGATTGCAAGGTTTTTTGACAAAATGTTTTCATATCTATCTATATCCCCCTTTTTTATTTAAGGTTTTTATTTTTGACCCATGAGTCTCAAAAAAGCAGTTGTTTTATACATACCTATAGGGCAACACCAATACTTAAGTAGCATACTGAACTATAATGTTTCAAGGGTTGTGTTGTGAATTGGTAATAAAAATTTGTCAAGTCCATCATAATATTAGATGGGATTAAAAGAATATTTGTGGTACATCTTTTGAAAAACAAAACAGTGTTATCTGATGCATGACTGTCATTAATAGACACACCCATGTAAACCTCTTCACAATATTATTTTATACATTTATTTATTTTGTAAATATTAATTACCATCACAAGAACTTTTCAAAAGCCATATGCTTATGAAATCAGGTAAATTACTATTGTGTTTCTATATTAAGTGCCTCCCATAGAGTGGTCGTGAGCACTTGTCCCCAGCTCTTTTCATTTTCTGAAAAGGTTATGCAACCTTTAGACTCTGGAGGATTGCCAAAGGAAGTGTGTGAGTGGGGGTAGGCTTTTTATGCCTTTGCTACACTTGCTATTCTGTCTTTGCTTCCAGAGTGAAGATGGTGCATAGTCATTCAGCATTCTGATCCTGCCACCATACCTTCCCTGCCTAGTTCTTCGTTTTCCCCACCAAGATGGACTCCAGTCATGTGGAAAGATGAGGCAAATATGAACCCTTTCTTCCTTGTTTGTTTTCCTCATGACAATCTATCATAGAAGTAGAAAAGAAACATTACAATTACATTAGTATGTATTATGAATTACTTTGGGTTGGAGATATGGTTAAGCACACTGGCTACTTTTGCAGAGGACCCAGATTAGATTCCCAGCAACCACATCTCAAACTCTAGTTCCAGGGAATCTGAAGCTTTCTTCTGACCTCCAATGTCACTGCAAAGCACGGGTGCACCTACCTACATGGAGGTAATATACTCATACACATAAAAATATTTTCAAAAAATAATTTTGTTACTTATATAAAGGCACATGTAGACCAATATCTCGAGTGTGCATTGTAGAAGAAAATGCTAAATCCATGTGTGATCAGCAATGTCTCTAACCCTAGTATGAGCAAAGGAGAAGAGAGCATGGCAGAAGGAACAGGCAGATCACAGGGCTTGCTGTCCAGCCAGGTGAGTCAGTTGCTGAGCACTAGATTTAATGAATTACCTTCTCTCAAAAGAGAAGTTGAGAGAGATTGAGAATGCCACCTGACATGGGCGTCTGACTTCCAAAACAGGTGGCCAAATATGCATGAACTCCTGAATGCACACATGTGTTAAACACACACACACACACACACACACACACACACACACACACGCACACACACCCCAAAGAAAAGGAAAAATAGATAAAGACACCATTAATTCTAATCACTGAGGCATGAGAATTAAAAAAATGAATTTTTTTTTATTTCCTGTAACTATCATTTCTTAAAACTATAAACAAATATCTAAATTTTTTAACAGTGGTTTAAAATTGCTCAATATGTGCATTAAATTCATTTGAATCCTATTGTAAACAAAATGTATCATTTTGTGAAAGGTATCCTCTAAGGTCAGGATAAGCAAAACTGCTCATAACATAGATTGTTACATATGTCAATCTGAAAAGTTCAAAGACAAGTACAAATTAGGGTGTTTACCTTTCACATCCTTCATGTGTATCTTATTAGTGTATATCTAGGAAAATGAGGATGCTGGGATAATCTAATCTTATCTAGACAAAATTGTACTTTTTATGTTTTTAAAAATGATGTCTGGGCTGGAGAGAGAGCCTAGTGGTTAAGATCACCGATTGCTCTTGCAGAGGACCCGGGTTCGATCCCCAGCACCCACATGGCGGCTGAGAACAGTCTGAAACTCCAGTTCCAGGAGAACTCCTGTTCCAGGGGATTCCAAGACCCTCTTCTGACCTCCGCGTCATTGCACGACACGGGTGCACAGACCTACATGCAGACAGTACATTCACACACTAGAAAAATAATAAAATTAAAAAAATTTTTAAAAGTTTTAAAAAAATGATTTTTTTATCTATATTTAGCTTTGTATGCTTTTATGTTAGTAGTTATTTTATATAATTTGTACGATTTCACTGTTCTAGAGATTATGATCTTTTTCTGCGCCTATTAATCCAATGAGAAATACCATTATATGATTGCTGTTCAAACTAATATACATCTCTTACTGCTAAGATGAATAAAACATTTTAAGTTGATTTTTTGCTATAAGGAGACTAGAATGTATTGACAGGTTAAAGTTTAATTAAATGGGCAAAACAGATTATAGGAGGAAACCATATACTATATATATATATATATATATATATATATATTACATGTATATAAATTACAAAAATGTGTGCATCCAGAGAACACCACTATATATAGTGGTGTTCTATCCATTTCAAGAACATTCCCTCTATGAAAAAAGACTTTATGCCGGGCGTGGTGGCGCACGCCTTTAATCCTAGCACTTGGGAGGCAGAGGCAGGCGGATCTTTGCGAGTTCAAGGCCAGCCTGGTCTACAGAGTGAGTTCCAGGACAGCTGGGGCTACAGGGAGACCCTGTCTCAAAAAGACAAAAAAGAAAAAAAAAGAAAAAAGACTTTATAATTAAATGAATTTGTACACAATTATGTACACATGCTATGATGCATGACACCAAAAAATACATGTGATTGATAAATGAAAAGTATAAAGGATATTTGGAATAAAGTGTTAATAAAAATCACAAAAATTATTATAGGCATTACAGGTCATGCTATATTCCATTTGGTTCGATGTGGGTTCTCATGATTTATTGACAGCTGCTATAGATGATTGTTTATTTTCAACTCTTCCCAACCCTCGTCAAACAATGCAACCCTCCTGCTTTTTTTCAATATTTTCCTAATATCTCAACTCATTTAATTCTATTGATCCACTGAAGAGTATAATGGTACTGAATCTGGAATTAATAGCACCTCCCATTTCCAGTGCTAAGAGCTTTCCTATTGAGTCCGTGGACCATCACACAAAATCATAAAAGTAGACAAAAAAGTAGAATGACCTTTACTGGCTACTATTGTACTGAAAAATTCAGCAAGCCTCAGAACATCTTTTTCAATTTTATGGCACTGTTTTCTTAAATAATAAGAGAAGGGGGAAAAGGAACAACTGACCCCTGTTCAGCATTTACTTAAGCAGAATTGGCATTAATAGAGTATTCTGTCAAAAATTCAAGCTCAAGAAAATGTATGGCTTTGTCCACAGCAGCAGCTATCTTAGCAGATTGCACTGTCACTGCTTCACACAAAGCGCATTGCAACACCATTAGTGGACATAAATAATGCACAAGCTCTTATGCAGTACTCAGCTAAGTGCATGGAAACCTTGGGCTCCTGTTGTCAGAAATTCAATGGATTAGTACCTAGATTTATTTTAAGTCTGTAAAGCACTTTGTTCTTGACAGCGTTCAAAGTAGAAAGAGTGCTATCCTGAATGTGCATCTTAATACTGTCATTCCTGTCTTGTAAGAGTAGATGATATATGGGCTGCAATATTTCGTTTTAATATTTAAAGTTTTCACTGTGCAGATGCAAAGAAATATATTAATAGTCATCTGCTGTTACTTTATTGATCTGGAAAAGAACAAAGGTAACCTGTAAAATTTCAAATAAGTCTAGTAAAATGGAGACATTCCAATTATTTTTTAGTGAAATGGATTCAGAAATTGTAGCTATTAGATATCATATTTAGAAAATTGTGGAAACTAGGCATTGGCTTTCTACTTCCTCAGTAATATGTTAGAAATTATAGTGGGGGTGGGGGGGAAGGGAAAGGGAAATATGCCTGATCTGAATTGGAAAATGATGTACGAAATGCACAAACCATTAATAAAAATTAAATAAAAAAAAGAAATTATAGTTGAGTGAAATTTCTGCACATATTAACTTAAATCATTGTATTTATATTTATTTACTCCAACTATGGAACAATATAATTTCTTTCCTAAAGGCTAAGTAATTTGTGAGTTAACAATTTGCTGAGCAAGAAATATTCTCAAATGTTAATCAGAATTGCTGCTCTATAACTTCAGATTGGAGGCAGTTTCTGCCTGTAGATATGTTTAAGATTTAAGCCTGAAAACCCACCATGAATTGAAAGAGTAAAATACATTGTTGTGTAGATTAAACAGAGTTTTCCACTGACATTTGAGGTGTAGTAGAAGAACAGAGATGTTTCATTTGATGGTCAATCAGTCTCAGTTCTACAAAGACATAAAATCTAATTTAAAACAATAACATTTCCTTTTCACCTAGCTCACATGGTCCATGAATTTCAATACTGTTTGTTGAAATACCACTCAATGAATTAGCTATTCATTATTAGGCTGTAAGATGTTAAAATGAAATACATAACTAATGAATATTTGTAATTATATGTATTAGACACATTTATTAAGCTATATATAAAATGTCATGTCAAACAACTCCAATTTGACCATATCTGACTGATTGATTAAAATATGGTGTTTGTAACATCAATTTCATAGGGTTGTGAAGATTCCCTTTAGCCTAAAGAAAAATTTGTTGGTGAATAAAAATGAGATGTGTTGACGTTGCACAGTTTCAGTAGTCAAACTGTCAAACGCACCTGTGTGAGCCTTTTTTTTTTTCTGTTCATAAAGAATAAACCAAAACAGCCAGTTACTACTGTTTCAAGATGAATACAATTCATCCATAATTGAAATGACCACAACGTAAAATTTTTATACTGAATAACAAAAAATCGTTAGCTTTATGAGTTCTTTTGGTACAGAACAGTTCATACTATGAAAAGTTCACATGAACAGATGATTTGCATATTCCTATCAATAGATGGCGCTTTGCCCCTTCCTGATAGTCTTCATTGATTCCTGGCGGAATCAAACTTTCATCAGGGTTGCCAATTTTCAGTATTATTTATTAAACAGCAAACACTTCAACTACTTCAATATTTTTATTATTATTTGTAAGTCTTTAAGTTTTGTATTATTACTAGGTTTTTCATTATTTTTCCTATATCACCATATATTATTATTAATGATTATGCTAAAAGTTCTTTCATGTATAAACTTTCAAAAATATATTTTCTGTTTTTGAACTGTTGGATTATTATCCAATTGTCTGACACCAAATCGTCTTGAAAGAACAATTATGAAACTGCTAAAATATAGAAACTCCTCAACTTTTATCATTATAAATGTAATATTTGACATATTGTAGATTTGTAAATAATTATTTACTCTTAAAAGCACATCTGCCATATAAATAAGAGTAATATACATAAGTAGAAAAATTCAGCCAAATAGACGCTTTTCTAAATACAACTGAGTATCAAGATTACTTATATAAGAATTTGTTCACTTTAATTTTGCTGAGCCTTTTCAGAGTATTGGAGGATTACAGGCCATCTATAAACTTTATCAGTGGTGGATAAATGATTTTGTAACTGAAATACAGAAACACAGTCTCTTTGTTTTTAATTACATAAATGATGAAAACCAAATAACAAGTGAACTAAGATATTGATGAAGAACCTGAGATCTTTCAGATAACAGTGAGAATGTTTAGGGTATTAGGACATTATATTTTGTTTAAAAATAAACATTGGGGGACTGGAGAGATGACTCACTGGTAAGAGCACTGGCTGCAGAGGGTTCAAGTCTCAGCACCCACATGACAGCTAAAAACCAATTGTAACTCAAATTCCAGGGGAAGCTGACACCTTCTTCTTACATCCACAACATTGCATGACATGGATGCTCTTACATTAATACAGGAGGTAATACAATCATACACATAAAATGATTGTAAAATATTTAAAAAATAAACATGGGGTCAAATTAGGAACATTATTATGTTAGCCCTTAATAAGATCACATGATTCCTAGACTGAATTTTATTTATTTTTGTCTATATTCCATTTCCATCATTTATCTTCACTATCTTTTGTTCAGCTTAGTGTTATACCTGCTTTCTATATTAAAATGAAAATGTATTTTTTGTTGTTCTTTTGAGACAGCATCTCCCTGTAGTCACAGATGTCTTGGATCTCATTATGTAGACCAAGTTGGCCTTGACCTCACAGAGATCCACCTGCTTCTGCCTTAAAATGAAAATTTCTTATATTACAAATATATTTATATGTGTAACCATCAAAAATATAAAATTGTTACATGGTTCTTTCAGTATAAACAGCCTGATTTTTCTTACTTCATGAATGCAAGTAATACATTTGTATAAATTATACATTGGTATAAATTATATATATGCATTTAACCTTTTCTTTTGTCTTAAAATAAAATAATCCAGCTTTAAAAAAATCAATAAATTTGTGTAAGTAATTGTTCCCCCTCAAAAGAAATGCTATTATATAAGTTGCCAGGTTTGCGTTTGAGTATCTTCTTTTATAGAAGTTTTGTTCATTTCATACATCACTTCTCAGTTCAATCCAGACTCATTTCTACATGCCCCCTGCCCCTCCCAATTTCATGCAGTCTGCCGTACATGTACCATAATTCCCTTCGTAGTACAATTGTCTCTAAAATCTATAATTACAGTTGTGTATTCTACCTCTTCCCCCCAACCTAAGGTGATATGGTTGATTTAGTCTAGATTTACTGTGCATCTCTGTGCTTCATCATCAATTTTCCAACAAGATATAACTAGTTAATAACAAAAGATTTCATTTTTTCCAGAAATTACAGAGATTTTTACAAAAATATCTTCATTCTAGAATTGATGTAATATGACAAAATTATCTTCATATGAGATAATATCTTTTAGGTATCTTAATGGGGTTACCTATACATTGAAGCTCTTCTGAAAAAAAGAACAAAGCACACTATGCTGGAAAGTAAACATTTGAGAGGTTTATTATACATAGCCAAATGCTTTAAAGAGCATCATTCTTTGCAACTGTTGGTTGTATGTATATAGAGCCTGACATTATTAGATAACATTGTAAGATGGATCTAGTACAAATTCCATGCACTTCAAATGTAAAAGGATCACTGTAACTCTGATAAATGTCAAGCATCAGTAGTACTATGCTTAAACAATCTTGAAGAGACAAAAACGGATATGATAGGCATAGCCCTCCATTATCAAGACAGCGATGATAAAGTACAACACTTAAGAGATTTTACTAACAGTTTAAGATTTCTGGCACGGTACAGCCTGTGTATAATGAGGCTTCTAAACGTTCAGCTCACACAACTTGCATTTGAAGAGATAAAATACTTTACAAACTCTATTTCATTAATCTTCACAATATCTCTGTGAAGAATTATGAACACCAATCAACAGATTACAGAGTGATGGCATTGAAATGTTGAATGAATTCTCAATCCTCTCAAAGAGAGCCTTGGAGATTCTCCTTACAATGAAGTTATATTTTTAATACCAGCCTTCTGGACCAAATTAATATGTTAAACCCTACAAAGAATCAATATGTTATCCTTTGTTCAGCAGAAGTAAAAGAGGAATTCCTCTACAGGGAACTAACTCCCCAAACCTCAACATTTTAAATGTAATAATAGGTTAAAGCAATATTTCATTGCTAAGTTATATGAACATACAGAAGCCATATCTTTGGGAAAAAAAAGACATTGTAAACAATTGTGGGTCTTTCCAAAGCTTATGCTAGTAGGCACATTAATATCAGATAAGAATTTCAATCTTGCCGTAAATTAGTCTAATCATATTATTAAATAACCACTCAAGTGATTTTAACAGCACATGGTTTACATTGTATTATTAACAAATCTTCAAAAGGCTGAAAACATTACCACCATCAATAAATTGTTATTGACCACTTACTGTGGATAGCTTGAGTTTTTGAAAGATCACATTGCTTCCAATTTGTTAAGCTAATCTTTTATAGATTTTTTTATGTTGATAAAACAAACTGCTATTATATTCAAAAGGCAAAAATTACTCTAAGCTCCCATTTTCTTAAATTTATTTTCACAAATACTTTGAAGATGTACTAAGTAACCTACCATCTGAAAACTCAATTATAATACATAAGAGAGAGTTTTTGAAGGCAGATGCCATGCAACACAAGTCAATACAGATTCTGAAAACAAATGTACATGAAATAAAAAGCCCAATCTAAATTATAAGCACCTCTATAGGAGTTATTGGACAGAGAGTCCCAAAGTCTCCCAAACACCAGGAGTCCATACGATTCCACTTGTTTGCCTGACAGAACCGGTTTCTAAGATCCTACTTCTGTAGACTGCTCACCTTTGATGCAAGATGAAGTTGAAGTTAACTCAAGCAGGAACTGGGCTAGAGTATTCCTTCCTATTAACCGCCTCCCATGGTAAAATATTGTCATTTAGGCTGATGTGGGGTTAAGCTTTGTAACAAAGTTCTGAACTCTATGAACTATAATAATAACCTGCCAGACAAGATGTGCCAATTTGTATAATGGTGAAATGACTATTATGGAGAAAACCAAAAGCTCCCTAATTGGATTTGCAGTATGTTCTATCCATGTCTAAGACTGAAAATCTGCTCCAAAACCCATGAATGCAGAGGTTTCAGACACTGGAGCAAGTGGCAGCTTAGTTGAATTGACAGAGCAACAAACAGTATCCTAAAAATCTATGTTCATAGTCATAGACAAAGGATACTCTCAGATGTAAAAAGAGAAATCTGTCCCTGGAATGAATTGACGCAAATGCAAAAATCATTGGTGCACAAGAAACTGAGAATAAAGTGCAATTAAAGTTCAGCCCTGGATAAGACATTTACAGCACCCCCTTAACGGCAAAAGAACATCATGGAAGATGGTGTCGAAGGTATAAGCATATATAGCAGATCTATAGGGAACCAATGGATTCTGGAACACAGGGAGGTATAGTATCTAGGTGCATACCCACTGATGAACCCACCAGGCCTCTAATTATGAGTTCCCAACTCAGGATCACACAAATGTATCTGATTTAACTCTGTGTAACAGTAAGCAAAACACAAACTTGTAAATAAGTGAAGGAGATTTATAGAGAGGAAGGGGCATTGGTATCTCTGAGAAGGAAATAGGAGTAGGTGGGAAGAGGAGGATCTGAGTTGCACATGTGCATATTTATAAAATTGTGAAGGAAAAAAATTAACAAGTAATAAAAAAGAAAATGTCTTATCAGGGTAAGATGAAATATTAAAGTGATTTTAATTTGCATTTCCAATAATTATTAGTGATGTTGAAAACTTTTAAAGATGTTTCTCAACCATTTTACTTCTTCATTTGTGAAGTTTCTGTTCAGCTCTTTACTCCATCTTTTGATTGGGTCTTTCATTTTCTTGATCCTTCATTTTATGAGTGATTTATATATTCTGGTTGTTAAACCTCTGTCAGATGTATCACTGATGACTGTTTCCTCCCACTCTGTGGGTTTTCTCTTCACTTCTTTGATTGTTTCTTTTGCTGTACAGAAACAATTTGGCTTAATGGGGTCCCATTTATCAATTGTTAATCTTATTTCTTGCAGAAGTGCTTTCTAATGTTGAAAGTCTTTTACTACCCCTATATCTTGTAGGTTCCTGCCAATACATTTTCAGAGTTTTGAGTTTCACATTGAGGTCTTTGATCCACTTGGAACTGATTTTTTTATAGGGTGAAAGGTAGGGGATTAGTTTTATTCTTCTATATGTGGTGATCCAGTTTTGCCAGCACCATTTGCTGAAGATACTGTCTTTCTTCCATTGAGTATTCTTGCCCCCTTTGTCAAATATGAGGTGGCTTAAATTGTGTGTGTTCTAGTTTGGATATTCAGTTTTGTTCCATTCATCTATGGGTCTGTTTTTGTGCTAGTACCATGCTGTTTTTATGACTATAGCCTTATAATATAGTTTGAAGTCTGTGATAGTATTCCCCCTGCATTATTGTTTTTGCTCAGGGTTGCTTTGGCCATATGGGGTATTTTGTTTTTCCATATGAATTTTAGGATTTTTTTTCTAAATCTGTGAAGAAAGTCATGAGAATTTTACTTGGGATTGCATTGAATCTATATTTTACTTTTGGTAAGATGGTCATTTTTACTAGCTATGATCAAGAAAACAAATGATACCAGATGCTGGAGAGGCTGTGGGGAAAGAGGAACACACATTCACTTCTGGTGAGAATGCAAACTTGCACAACCCATATGAAAAGCAGTGTGGAAAATGCTTAAAAGACTCAAAATGAGCCTACCACCTGACCCAGTCATACCATTACTGGGTATGTACCCCAAAGATCCATCCTATTGCAGAAATATATGCACAGCCATGTTTATTGAAGCTCTTTTCACAATAGCAAAGAGGTCAAAACAACCCAAATGTCCCTCAAATGATGAGTGGATAAAGAAAGTATGGTACATCTACACAATGGAGTTCTATGTGGCAGTAAAGAAAAGACAACATCATGAAATTTGCAGGTAAATGGATGGAACTAGAAGCCATTAGGCTAAGTGAAGTAACAGAGTCACAGAAAAATAAATGATCTATGATGTCCCTCATTTGTGGATCCTAGCACCAATGCCTTATATACACTAACATTTTGGCATATGTGTGGAGTGTATATATGCATATATACACTCCACACATGCATATTTTGGAGTAATATAAAATTAAAGGGAACAAAAACAAAAGACATTTTCAAAGATATGACCAAAGCAGAAAACTTCTGCATTCAAAATTTTTAAATGACTGATAAAAAGATGGAGACAGGATTTAAAATCTATGGCAAAATGCATGAGCTTTGGTGAGGAGGGGAAACAGGTTTAAATTAGAATGGGAAAGGTTGTATGAAATGCACAAAAGCTCAATAGGATTTTTTTAATTAGAAATAAATAAAAATAAACCCAAATCTGCATCAAAAAAGAAAATGTGAAAGGATATTATACAAGTAGTCAATAATTAAGTAAAAATGTTGATATCTGCTAAATTCTTAAAAGAAATTGTGAATTTCAAACTTCTTTCTACAAATGTTAATAGAGAACAAACATAATTTATTCTGTCCTACATCCCTTATTGATTTTCACAATTTTGCAATATACTACTGTCCCACTCTAAACAATGTCATTGGGTTCAGTTGTATAATTTTTCGTTGTAGAGTTCTACTAGCTCTGAAAAAGGCATCACCAATGACTTCTCAACATAATAACCCTGCATCTGCACCACATCTTCCCTCATCTCCTCCAACCAGTGTCTACCTGGCAGCTAAAGTGAATTTTTTTTGGTCTTTTTGAGACAGAGTCTCCCTGTAGTCCCAGTTGGTCTGGAACTTACTCTGTAGACCAGGCTGGCCTTGAACTCACAGAGGTCTGCCTGCCTCTGCCTCCTGAGTGCTCGAATTAAAGGTGTACAGTACCATGCCTGGCTGAAGTGATTCTTTACAGGGATAAACTACGTGATGTTATTTTCCTATTTAAAAATTTCCATTGCATTTTAAATATAATTAAATTGTTGTTCTTAACTTTTGGTTTCATATTTCTGATTTAAGTTCACTTTTTAAGTTTAATGCTTTTATACAGAAGAGAACTAAAATTTTTCGCTAGAAAAACAAGAAACCATCTATTTTCAAATCTGTGACTCTTTTCTGTTTCTATGGATTTTGTCTTAAATGATTGACTAGTGTCTTTGTGACATTTCTTAAAATTAACAGTGTTATGTTTATTTATTTACCAATTGAGCAGTACATGAATGATCAATGAAAATAGAATTTTAATATATAAATACTGTGTTTTAAAAATATGTTTATGGGCTGGAGAGATGGCCTAGCGGTTAAGAGCGCCGACCGCTCTTACAGAGGACCCGGGTTCGATCCCCAGCACCCACATGGCAGCCGAGAACCGTCTGAAACTCCAATTCCAGGAGAACTCCAGTTCCAGGGGAATCCGACACCCTCTTCTGACCTCCGCAGCATTGCACGACACGGGTGCACAAACTTGCATGCAGACAGTACATTCATACACATAGAGAAATAAATAAAATTAAAAAAATAAAAAAATAAATGTTTATTTTATTCATAAAATGTTCAATGAAAAACAAATGAAATGACTTCTGCTCTTAGGATTTGTTGGATAAAAAAGGGAATGACATTCTCAGGTAAAATGGTTAGAACTTAATCATCCTTTCCAGCATAAGATTTATTATTTGCCTATTTTCTCTGGCCTTTAGTTTTATTCCAGGAAAAGTGAGAAAGTAATGCCAGGCTTTTTGTCTTTTCAAAAGTCAAACATCCTATAATATAATTATGAGTGAGTATGGTCACTCTGTGTCTGTTTCCTTATGTACCTATTGTAGATAACTATTCTGTAGTTGACATGCTCTTGGCTAAGGGAAACTGCTAAATGTTAAGATGTGCATACACAAAGTTACCATAGAAGTAACAGATTACTAATTTTATAGATATGTACAAATTGAGCCTCAAGTAGGAGTTATTTCATTAATGTTAGTGAAACTCTCATTTAACTAGACCATTGAGGTGCCCACAATGCTTTCTTATTGTCTCTCCTGTAGCTTCCTCTACCCTACACATGACATAGTAAGCATACCCTAATTTCAAGAACAGATCATGATATTGATATTTGGAGATGCTGTCTTGTCTGAACTCACTTAGATACTTAGGGCTATTGAAACTAGGATTCTTCTGAGAGTGTATATAATATGCTTCTGACTATATTGAACTTTGAAATAGCCAGAAAGTTTTTTTCTATATTCTTGAGAATATAAATGTATAGAATGAAGTATGATCATATCTATCCACATTTCCTTCTACAGTCTCCTCTCTGTCCCCCCCCCAACTAATCCAAATTGCTTATATGTAAGAGGGGCTATTTATTTTTAGTATCTACTGAAGAAGACACAAAAAATGTATGGCGTTTTCCCATAGCCTTCAAGGAATATAGTAACCTGAATATTATAAAAAAGGTAATACTATTATGGTCTTACTAATCATTTACTGCATTTCAATAAACCTTGAATATTAGATATTTGGACTACAACCAAATAAATGAGTTCTTATAAACATTTGATTTTCAAAATACTGGTCTTTCCTTGAGTGTCTCCATACCAATAAAAACAAACTATATAATAGTTAATATCAAAAGTTCACAGAGCCTATTTTGTCACTTACTTAATCTAATTTAAAAAAATAGTACTGTGTACTTGACACCTGTCAAAGACTTAGCTGACAGACTTCTTTTTTCAATCTACTACACTAAGAATCTAATCAATGTGTCCAATTTGCTACTTATAATTTACATAGCATACTTATAGCTTTATTCCATATTTATCTCCTATTTTCTCATCAGCAACTTTCAGTGTTTATCAGAAATAAAAATTTAAAACACATTATATAATACATAATTTGTGTGAAATTAATCCATTTATAAATTAGTATAAAATTTAACACAAAACACTGAGAAATATAGCTAAATTTTGAAACAGTAAAAAAGTAAGAAATATTTTATATTTGGTTTAACTATAAGTATATAATAATGACTTTGCAAATTTGCACATAATTCACCTTAAAGAAAAACAGATTTCTTACAGTAGCAGCTGACATTTATGTTTTCTTAGTAGAAACATCTATGTGAATTGTGATTTCCACAAAAAATGAGTATAATTGGTCCCTTGTCCAAAATTCAAGAGGAAATTATCACTAAAGATATACAGAAAGCTTATGCTCTTTCTTCTACAGTCTCCCTTTTTTTTATTCATTCTCTAAATTTCTTGTGTTTGTTTATTTTTTTCTTTAATATTGACTTAAGACAAGTATAAACTCGAATTTATTATGATTACAAAATTCATATTTATATCAATCATAATTCATTTTCTTTCTTTTTTTGAGACAGGGACTCCCTCCAGCCCCAGCTGCTCTGGAAATCACTATGTTGACCAGGCTGGCCTTGCTCTTACAGAGATCTGCATGCCACTGTCTCTCCAATGTTAGGATTAAAGTTGTGCACCACTCTGCCTGATTCAAATCTTTGTTTTTGGTCTACCACCAGAAGTCATTTCAACCTGAGCAATGACACGTGCAGAAGTCCGACTGTGGAGTGTCTAAACTGGAAGAGAACTAGCTGCTTCTCAGATGAGATGCTGTGGATACATTCACTTCTTAAATGTACTCCACCACAATAGCATGAGGGCCATACTACCCACTGACGTGAATCTATGCTTGCTGAGTTCTGTTGGTTACCAGATTTCTCTTCCAGGCAGTAGGCTCAGGAGAAGAAATTCCAAGGAAGTAGTACTAAGACACTTTCTCATAATGTGGCCTCCAGGCAGGCCAACAGATACACTATCCAGGTAATATTTTATGAGGGATGACCTCACTCATTCCCAACCCAAGAAAAAGCAGGAGTTCCCTTTTCCATGCTCTGATCCTGTCAGGAGTAGCCAGGAAATAGTAGCAGAAGTTTTAGGAAGGGCAAAGCATTGATAGAAGCTAGATAGGTCCCTGGTTCTTGATTCCAGGTGTGGAAGCAAGAGTCCACAGACCCATTACCAGTAATGGAAGGGAATGCCTTGCACATGAACCAATAGTCTGGTCTCTCTTGTCCTTGCCCCACCAATAGGCTTTCTTTGGTAAGTACTGCTTCAAAAATAAAATTATGTATCTTGGAATCTAATTGGAAAACTGTAAACCACAAGCGTAAAGCCCCTTTGAGTGACTGCACCATTTACATTCCTGGGAAAGATTTTGGTTCTAATCTTGTGCGGTTTCTATTCTACCTAAATAGACATTATCTCTGTAGACTCTATGTAAACACTGCCCAAAAAGCTTTAATCATTGTCCCTTGTTCTTAGGACTAGTAGTCATAAAGTTTTATATCATGTATAAACAAGGAGTATGTACTTGAAGTCTTACACTAGGTATAGTCTAAGCTCACCACAATAATTTTCTAATATGTAGTACTATGGTCAAATATTCACAAATATTTGTATATATGTTTAGAGACATGTATGTTTCAGTTCACACACATATGTGTGTGTACGCGCACACGCATGTCTGTATGAACTTGTACTTTTGTGAAAGTATTGACTAGATTTCAAGGTAAAATTTTTAAATTTTATTCTTGAACATTTTTATACTCCTGAAGTTCTGGGATAATGGACCCAGGTCTTCATACAGGTTAAGCAAGCATCTTACTACTGAGCTATATTTCCAGCCCCAAAGCACATTTTATTCTAATAAATGAGTATATTCAAAATGTTCTTTAACATTTCTAAAGGACTTACTTGATTTAAGAAACTATTTCAAGGAACATAGTGCCAGACTGGAGAAATAACAAAAGATATTTGCAGATTTGATTACCTCCCAGAACTTGAAGGTAAGACCTTATTGCTGAAGACAATACATACCTCAGATACAGGGCTTGGAGAAATGGAGTTCTAACTGACCTGGAATCCTTCTCCCGGGAGACTATCAATCATAGTTCTAGAGGACACTATGCAAACTGCTAAGAAAATCAATCAGTGCTCCAAACCACTTCTGTTGGAGCAGCAGTAGTGCATTTGTCTAGAGGATAATCAGTATCTACGTTATTGGGCTTAAAGCCCCTTCTCAGTAGGAAAGAACTCATGGCCAAATACACAAAATATATAGAAGTAAGCCAGAGATCCTATTTAAAAACCCTATATTTCTCATATCTCTAGGAAAAAATGATATTTCTTACTACATGCTAAATATGGATCCTTATATTTACAGACAAGTATACCATATACCACTTGTCAAATAAACTTCTTTTGTAGTCCATTAGGCTATTACAGAGTTCCACAACTGGTTCCAGGCAAAGAACGTCTGAGAGATGCTGAGCCTTAAATGATACATTTACAGTAGAACTGCTCCACGTAAGGGCCATGGACCATAGTGGAACAGGGTATAGATAGAATACTAATACATCCCTCAACCCTCGCCAGAGAAGCTTCTACATACAACAGAGTGTGAATGCAGTCTGGCAAAGTTTTAGTGAATAAAAGACTGCAGAGTGTGTGACCCTGGGTAGTACACCTGTATTAAACTTCACCCAACCATGGGTCGGGAACTGTTTTGGGAAAAGTGGGCAGAAAGTTTGTAAGAGCAAGGGCTGTTGGTAGAACATAAGGATGCACAAGCCTTCAGCCCTCTGGAAAATTGCTCATATGAGCTTGCAACAATGGTAACAGCATGCACAAAGTCCATGGCGTCTCACTCAGAGGAAAACCCAGCACAGAACTGGGGAAACAGACATCAGGCCTCAACCATAGCCCAGGAACTATTGGCAGCTGATTACTGCAGGAAGAGGGAGAATTGATATTCTTTAAGGGAGTGACTCTAGATAAGCTGTCTAGACTCCAGTGAATGAACTTGCACCAAGGGACATATGGGTACAAATGCTTCACTGGATGGGACTTAACATATATGACATAATGCATGGAATCCAGTGGGGAGTTTGGGGAGGTGCAGATGGGAGAGAGGTTCTAAATTTCACTGAGACCTATTTTATATGAATAGCATAAAAGCAATAAACAGTATAATATATAGCCTTTCGATCCTACTAATGAAGCACACACAATTAGATATATGGGTCTTGTACTCACAAATTATCACCTATTGTTAAAAAAAATGAAAACCAAACAAAACAAAAAAAGCAGAGAAAGATGCAGAAAACTTACGGCAGAATGCACGATCTGCGATGGGTAGGGGTGGGGTGGGGGGGAAGGGAAGGGGATATATGCCTGAACTGAATTGGAAAATGATGTATGAAATACACAAAGCATCAATAAAAATAAATTAAAAAAAAGAAATTAAAAACAAACAACTTCAGTACTTTTACATTTCTCGTGAAAATATATAATGATCAAAATTTTAATTATTTAAATTTTAAGCTTTTGTCAGTCTTTTCTAGATGACTTTGTATTACATTATTTTCACCCCAGCTTATTTCAAATACCAATTACAGTTCAACTTACATATATATTGTTATAAATCTCTTCTTCCAAAACATATATTATGTATATTCATTTTATGAAACAATTCTCAGCATACCTTTGTTGTAAAGATATATGGAAAGATACTTTCATTTACTATTTTTTATTGAATTTTTGTGTATTTCATATATAACATCTCAATCAGTTTTGGTACTCTTTATGCCCCCTTTTAGAATCAAACACTCAAACAAAAATAACCAAGTTTTAACAAATACAATTTATATTGATTTACTCATTTGGAATCTTATTTAACTGTAGAATTATAGTAGCATTTCTAGTTTTCAACTGATTTTCACAAAGTATACATACAAAACATTTTTATACATCTAAAATATATCATGAATATCATATAATCTTGGCTTTTCTGTAATATCACCATTATTCACCAAAAGTGTTCTAATGTTGACTGGGCATTGCCGTTCCCAGTTATGGATACATTTTATTCTTGTAAATGACTTGTTTAGAGGGGATTCCTAATGGAATTCAGCCTTGTACTACATAGCACATCTGAGGATCTGTGTTATTCCTACATTACAATACACACTGTCATGTCTAATTGCTTAATTATAATCTGACAGAATAGAATGTGGAGAGGGACAGGACCTGTTCAGTACAACTATGCTAGTGTCAGGAATCTCATTTATAAGCCAACATATCCTTCAGTTCTGAGAGACAGAAGTGTATTATATTGATAAAGATTGAAAAAAAGTATAATGAAATTTGCATGTGGATATGTAGTGCTTATTTGGCCTTGCTCACTAGTTGCAAAGTGAATAAAAATAAATTAAGTCCCTTTTAAAAAATAAGAGAAAAGAGAATGTTTTTAGCCAAGCGAAATATATTTGTGTCAGTGATGTTTTCTGCTTTTCAGTAGAAATTCTACCAATTTGAAAATGGTTTTCAAGTGTCTTAATTATATTATATTATATATATATATATATATATATATACTATATATACTAGTTTAACATTTAATAATGATTTTAATAAACTAATAATGAACATTTAATTTTGGAGGAACAAAGATTCACTGGAAAGTCTCTATTTCCTAAAATTACAATTTCTTAATTATTCTATTTTTCAATTTAAATTATATATATATATATAATATATCATAGAATATCTTTACTCTTCACACCCTTTATACAGTGAAAGTCTCTACCAGTCATGAAAATTCATGTCTTGAAACTGTTATGTGTGTTGTAATTAACAGTATCCTATGGCATATGCTTATTAGTCTTTGCAAATTTATCCTCTTTACAGGCCCAACAAAATTTTAAAAATATTGTCATTGTCACGCATATTTTCTAAAGTATTTTATTTATTTATTTATTTTTTACTTTATGCAAAAAATGTGTATGGATATACAAAAAATAAAATACAATGTGTATGGATATACAAAAAATAAAATACAATGTGTATGGATATACAAAAAATAAAATACAATGTGTATGGATATACAAAAAATAAAATACAATGTGTATGGATATACAAAAAATAAAATACAATGTGTATGGATATATCGCCTTCATTTATTGCTGCCAACTTTCTCTTTGATCACCTTCAGGGTTTTGGGTTTCATGTTGAGATCTTTGATCCACTTGGAGTTGGTTTTGTACAGGGTGAGAGGGTAGAGGTTTATTTTGTTTTACAAATGTGATCAATTTTGCCAGCACCATTTGCTGAAGATGCTTCCTTCCTCCATTGAAGATTTTTTGTTTTTTGCCCTTTTGTCAAATATGAGGTGACCTGAAATTGTATGAGCTCAAGTGGATCTTCAGTTTTGTTCCATTGGACAACTGATCTGTTTTTGTGGCATTACCAGGCTGTCTTTATGACTATGACCATAATATGGCTTGAAGTCTGGTAGAGCAATCCCCCATGTATTGCACTTTTCACTCAGGGTTGTTTTAGCTATTTGGGGTCTTAAGAAACAATCAAGGAGTGAAGGAAAACTCACAAGTGGGAGGAAACCTCACCAGTAAATACATCTGAGAGCATTAAACATCCAGAAATATAGCACACTCAAAAACAAAGAAAAGAAAACAAAATGAACTACTCAAAAGATGGAGTAAAGAGCTAACAGAGATTGTCAACAATGAGGAAGTTAAGATGGCTGAGAAAACATCTTAATTGTTCAACATCAGTTAATAATTAAAGAAATGCAAATTAAATCACTCTCAGATATCATCTCACTCCAATACAACTGGCTAAGACCAAGAAAACAAAAGTCATGCCGGGTGTGGTGGTGCACACCTTTAATCCCAGCACTTGGGAGGTGGAGGCAGTCGAATCTGTGAGTTCAAGGCCAGCCTGGACTACAGAGTGAGCTCCAGGCCAGCTGGGAACAAGGGAGACCGCCTGTCTCCAAAAGTTACCAAAACAAACAAACAAACAAACAGAAAACAAAAGGCACAAATATTGGAGAGGTGTGGGGAAAGGGGAGCACTCATCCACTGTTTTGTGGAATTAAACTTGTACAACATTATGAAAAGCAGGTGGAGAACCCTTAAAAGATTCAAAATGAGGGCTGGAGAGTGCCTAGCGGTTAAGAGCGCCGACCGCTCTTACCAGAGGACCCGGGTTCGGTCCCCGCACCCACATGGCGGCTGAGAACCGTCTGAAACTGCAATTCCAGGAGAACTCCAGTTCCAGGGGAATCTGAACCCGTTTCTGAACTCCGCGCGTTGCAGCCAGGTGCACAAACCTAAAAGAACAACATTATCATACAAATAAAAATAAATAATAAAAAAAAAAAAAAAAAAGATTAATGAGCTACCAATCTGACCCAGTCATACCACTCCTGGGCATATACCCACAAGACTCATCCTACTGCAAAAATAAATGCATATCTATGTTTATTGCAGCTCTCTTCACAATAGTGAAGAGCTGGAACCAACCCAAATGCCCCTCAACAGACAAGTGAATGACAAAAATGTGGTGCATTTACACAATGGAGTACTATTCAGCAGTAAAGAAAGATAACATCATGAACTTTGCAGGTAACAGGGTGGAACTAGAAGTCATTATGCTAAGTGAAGTAATACAGTCCTAGAAAAACAAATGGTGAATGGTTTCCCTCATTTGCAGATTTTTAACACCAAATCCCCAGTTGAAAGGCAAGCTGAACCACATTAGTGTTATATTTCTTTATATCTGAAAGAAACTATGTTGTTACAATATAAATCTCTTAACTGGCTCTAAAATCCACTTACCACTTATTTTCAGACTGTGTAATTAATGTATATGGGTGGAAGGTATGTATTCATATTTTAGAGTAATATAAAATTAAATGGGAAAATGTGAATTCCTAAACATATTTTGGAATTAACATAAAGTTTATTCCCAAAGGTCATAATTTTGATCCATATATAATGATTATATAGGAATTTGAAAAAAAATCACTCTTCTCCATCTTCTGGGTCTTAGATTCTTTCTGGCTCCCCCCAGCTATGAACACTGAGCTTTGGTGGTAGGAGAAACTGTCCTGCCACTGACTAGCTTTCATAAGGCTTGGTGGTGCTATGTAGTCTTCTGGTGGGGAAAAAGGCATGAACGCCTTTACCATGCACTGAGTATCATCACATGCTACATCCTGCCAGGCAAGGTGGGCTGACCTAAGCAACAATGGCATGACTGTTGTGGGACAGGTAATCACTTTCTGATTAAATTTGAAGACTGTTCCATAGGAAGGACTTCCATGCATGGTATATTTAATAGGGTTAAAAACCCAAGGCTGAGGATGGCACAAATTCCAGTGTAGAAACTGCTATTTTTGTAAATGATCATGTTGTCAGGCTTTTCATGTTTTAATTCAGTTTTTTAATCTTCGGATATTCTGCTTCTCTTCTTCAGTCTGAATATGGCCACTTTACTTTTATTTCCTACTGGTATGATGAGAACAGTGAATAAAACCAACTTGGAGAATAAAAGGTTTACTTTATCTTAGGTTTCTCAAGTCATGGTTCATCAATGAGGGACACCAGAGCTGGAAGTCAGAACATGAACCTGGAAGCAGGAGCTGAAGTACAGACCATAGAGGAACTGACTTTCTTCCCTGGTTTCTTTTTGTTCGTATTTTTATTGAAGTTTTGTGCATTTCTTACAACATTTCTCAGTCAAATTTAGACTCATTCCCCTTTCCATGCACCCCACCCCACTTGAATCAATGCATTCTGCCTTACATATCTTACATCTTTTTCTCAGTCTTTTTAAAGTTCTTCTATGCAGAGGTTTATTGTTTGTAGCAGAAGTTTACTATTTCAGTAAGTTTATTGTCCCAGTCCTTTTGTTGTTGTGTGGTATATGCCACACATATACCAAAATTATGATGCCTAGAAATAAACCGTATATTAATTCCAAATCATGTTTAGGAATTCATATTTTCCCATTTAATTTTATATTACTCTAAAATATGCTAACATACCCTTCACCCATATACATGCATATCCAAGTTTAGTGCAGCACTCTTCAAAATAGTGAAGAGCTGGAAGCAACCCAAGTGCCCTCAACTGATGAGTCTGTAAAGATAATGTGGTACATCTATTCAAAGGACTTCTGTGCAGTGGCAAAGAAATATGGTATCATGAACTTTGCAGGTAAATGGGTGGAACTAGAAGCCATTATGCTAAGTGATATAACACAGTCCCAGAAAAACAAAGGACAAATGGTATCCCTCATTTGTGGATGCTAGAGCACCAAATCCCTGGTTGTAAGGCAAGTTGAGCAACATTGATGTTATATTTATTTTTATCTGAAAACAACTACGCTTTTATAATGTGAATACTTAAACAGGTTCTAGAATAACCTACCACTTATTTTCAGACTTTGTAATTTCATTATATGTATGCATATTTCAGCCTGCTTTCTTAAACAGCCCTGGACCACATGCTCTGGGTGATACCACCCACTGGGTCCTCCCATATCGCTCAACAATAAAGAAAACATGCCCACAGACATGGTCACAGGACAAATCAATGGAGTAAACTCCTCATTTGAGGTTCCATCTAGACAGCCATATCAAATTGACAACTGAAGCTATCTCGCACATTGCATCCAATTAGGTATATACTCATTTGACTCTATTTTTGTCTTTTCAAGGCAGGGTCTCCTTTTAGTCACAGCTTGCCTGGAGCTCACTCTCTAGACCAGACTGGCCTTGAACTTATAGGGATCCACCTGCCTCTGCCTCCCAAGAGCTGGGACTAAAGGCGTGTGCTACCACACCCGGTTTGACTCTTTTTAAGGCAGTTTTTCATCCTTATATGTTTCCTTTATCCAAAGTCTTTTCCTGGATCATTCCAAATGATATATCTGCTGTTAACATATGTGTTTCTCTTCATGGATAAAACTATTTTATTTGTCCTAATGCTTTCACTTCCATGCATGGCTCATGGAGGAAACAACATACTTATGATAATTTTAGTGTTATGTATTCATATATGTAAACATATATGAGAATATATAATATATATTATATTTGTTTAAACTTACTTTTCTGTAGAGTCCCCTATATAATATGTGAATACATATATGTATATACATAATAAAGAACCCTTAATACAGAATATTTCATTACTGTGTATTTTTCATTTTGCATCACGAGAATAGCTTAAGATATTTGGTTAATAGTCTATATTTGACAACAATATTCTGCTTCTGAACTTATTCAATATTTTATTTATTTATTTATTTATTTATTTATTTATTTATTTATTTATTTATTTATTTATTTATCATTTTGAGAGAGGGTCTCCCTGTAGCCCCAGCTGTCCTGGAACTCACTCTGTCAACCAGGCTGGCCTTGAACTCACAAAGATCCACCTGCCTCTGCCTCCCAAGTGCTAGGATTAAAGGCATGCACCACCACTCCCGGTTCAATATTTTATTATTATTATTACGTATTTAAAGAGTTAAATAAAATCTTAATAATTTACAATGGTTAATGGAGTTTACCGAAGCTCAGTTGACAAAATTTGCAAGATTTACAAAAAAATTATTGGAATAATATAAAATCTCAAAGCTTATACTTTTTATTTAAAATTCAGTATGAATCATTAAAAACATATATATTAATCTTTATGAAAACATAAAGACAGCCTTTCTTCTGAGCATCTCATAATGAGACCCTATAATTATTTACCAGTGAAAAGTAAAAAAAAAAAGTGTTTACATATTTCTGTATTATTTGGAAAGATTATTTGGAAATTACATAAACTTAGTAATAGGTTTATATTTCTTTGATACCATTTTGTTTTCTTCTAAAGCAATCCATAAGTAAAAGTTAATTTTATTTTTGTCTAATTTGAGAGTACACATATTTTTGAGATACTAACATGTTGCTTTTAAAAGGAGGCAAGTGCTATCTCAGTTGGTGAAATAGTGACAAAGCTCTCCCTATTAATCCTCCTGTTTCAATCAGAGATTTGACATTTATTTGAACAGATAGATCTTCTAATTCATTTGGTAAACAAGTGAGTCAAACATTCCACACTTTCTAAGTTTGCCAAAAGGAGATTTACTGCATTCATAGATTTATGAGTCCTGCTTATTAAACATTAAATTTGGAGATACCAGAAAGTTTATTGGCTCTAAATCTTCAGTCATATTTTAAAATATAAGCATCTTCAGAATAAAATTTTAAAATTAAGATTTTTCATTATTAAGTCACATTTTACACTGACAAAAATGCCCTTCATTATCTTTGAAAATATGTATAAAGAACATTACCAACTGGATTCTCAAATATTACCTGTTATAGACTTAAGGAGCAGCATATTATTCATTATTGCTAAGTTATTATAATGTTAATATTAAAGAAATGCAAAAAGATAATCTTAACACCAATTTTGCCAGACAAATTGAAGAGAATTAGAAAGATAATTTATCTATATGTAGTAAAACTTTGAGGGTTGGAAAAAAAGCTAATAAAAATTGAAATTGTTAGTTCCTTCAGGAAGCCAAATATATCTCTATAATGTCATTATACCTAGCCAGGCAAGGTGGCACACAGATCTCTGATTTCAAGGCCAGTCTGGTCTACCTAATTATTTCCAGGCCAGCTAAGGCTACAGGAAGTCCCTGACTCAAAATGATCAAAAAATATTATTACATCCAAAGAGAATGAATGATTATTGATTAAAAACAGTTAAAAATTGTAATATCAATTATAAGATATTTCCATACAATTTCTTTCCATACCTCCAGTTCAATCTGTATTTTGCCTGACATATTTTGTTTCCATACAGAACAGTTTTACAAAAATTGGAAGAATTCCTGATATCACTTAAAGTAAAAAAGGAAGGAACTGATGATATTCAAGCTAAAAGAAAACATAATCATAACTTCAAACAAATGAGGAGGAGACATGTAAATATAATATGGCCTATGAGGTATAATTTGTGTCCCCAAATGTCCTTCACTTTGGTTCTATCCAATAGCCTCAACAAGAGTCCCATCCCTATAATGTACTATACCTTCCATGCAATCTCTACACATAGGATGAATGTCTTTCATTTCTTACCTGAGAATTTTCCTTATGAAGCAGATGCTTATTAACAAACAAACAGAAAAACACGATTGGATTTTGTGCAGCGAACAAGAAGAAACACCATAGTACTGATCCATTATCTATAATTTGGATCTGTTTCAAAGCTTTGCCTCCCTCCATTCTCCTCCTCAATGAAGCTGCTGAGATTTACTGCTTGCATTCCCTGAGGATTTTTCCTTAACTTTTAATAAAATGCTCCTAAAGCTTCTATATGAGTCCATTCTTAAATTCTTTTATGATGGAGATTAATGGCCCTTTGGAGGTGCACTTTGTTTCTATCCTTTATCAATGTGAGAACTTAGAATCATTGATAAAAGTTAATTTTTGAAACTCAGTTTGGGAAACGAGAGCAAAAATGTGTGTACATAAATAAGACAACATAAGGAAACTTGTCTTGGGTTAAGAAATGTAATCAGTGGGTGGAGAAATGGTTCAATGGTTAACAGTGAAGGCTGCTCTTGCCGAGGACACGGGAGCAGTTCCCATCATCTGCATGGCAGTTAACAACGGTCCATAATTCCAGTTCCAGGAGATTTGATGCTCTCTTCTTGCTTCTGCGGGCATTGCATGACGTGGGTGCACTTAGCTGTCAGCAAAACACTTATACACAAAACATTAAAATAAATAAAATAAACATAAAATAAAAATAATTCAAATGTAATGAAATAGAAAATGGGGAAAGAGATGAGAGATTCAAACTCAAGGCAACAAGCAGGTTTATTAGGCAGGGAAGAAACCTGAGAGTTGAACTCATTACAGCTTAGAGTCCTAAGAAAGGAAGCCTCTTTTACAGACTCATGATTCTATACTTTTCTCTTCAGGGAGGGGATTGCAGTTGAGATTGTGTCACATCAGCAAAGACGTTTGTAGGGTGGTGGTTATAACAGGAGGATTTAGGACTTATTTCTCCCTCATCAAAAAAAAAAATAATAATAATTTAACATTTTTTTCCAAAAAGCAAAATATATATCGTCTAACTTGTCCTTAGTTGTGATAAAAAAAAAACTGATAAAAAGCAACTTAGAGGAAGAAAACATTATTTTAACTTACAATTCCAGGTCTATCATTGTGGGAAATTCAATGTAGGAACATCAATAATGGCATCACATCCACAGTCAAGAGCAGAGGGAAATTAAAGCACACATGCAGTTTCTTACTTGTCTCTACCCCTACACATTTCAGGGCCCTCTGATCTAGGTATTGGGTCCACCCACAGTGGGTTGGTTCGTCCCACATCACTTAATTAACAGGATCCTCCTCAATCATGCCCACGGGGCAACCTAACATAGAGAGTCCCTGATTGAGACTCTCTACCCAGGGGATTCATCAATTTTTTGCATCAATTTTACAATGAAAGCTAGACATCATAGATATTCCTTTCGCATTTTTCTATATCTTTAATACCAGAACAAAGAAAATGGAATGTTTATTTATAATTCCAATAAAAACTAGCATATTGATCAAATATTCACTGAGTATATCTCCCCTGCATGAGAAAATGTTTAATCATTTTACCTTTGGCAAGACAAGCCTGGCTTCTGAAATGACTTTCAAGGAAAGTGGGTCATATCAATCTTTGGATAAGATTCAATGCAGTGGCTTATTTAATTAACTTGTTACCATACTAGAGTCTCCAAGCTTTGTAAGAATGTGGATTAAATATTTTCCATGATGGCTTGTCTGTTGTTATATAATGAACATATAAGAATGTGATCAAGACCAGTATTTTTTTTCTTTTGTACACATTTAATGATGTACTTATAGATATTTCAACTGAGTATTTGATTTTTTTAGCTGGCTGCCAAGTGTAATGTCTCCTTCCACAATTAACAAAATAAATATTATGTATATGATCATTTATCATGGTCTGTGAGTAGATATCTTAGTTGAAATTTCTGGATATCACACACTAAAATGTCAGGGGAAAGAATCCCTTTGCTCCTCTTTCTCTTTCTCTCCTAAATGCTTGATACAGTTGCAAATGCTTCCCTAATAGTTCTCTAAGGGAAGTCCAAATAGAGATTAGCATACCACATTCCTGTGTATAGATGTAAAGATAGATGTTCATATAGCTAGAGATATAGGTATATGTGGATATGGAAATAGATATAAAGATTTAAAAGACATAGCTCAAGATTACAAACATGTATATAAATTGGACTCACTGCTACACTGACAATTTTTGTCTTTCTAACAACCTGCATGGCTAAATTTAAATTTAGAATTGTCATACACTTCTGGGATTTGTCTGAGAACAAACAAATATTAGAACTAACACCTTGCCTTACTCTTGCGACAGATTAAGATTCTATATATCCTTTATTTATGCAGATTCTGTTCTGCATAGTGAGAACTACTGAAATTGTGCAAGATGCTCTAGTTTGTTTACTGCAGCCCTATCTATATTGTCAGTCAATAGCCATTCTTTGGGTGCCTTTGTTCCTGCACTGAAATCTGCTCCAAAGTCTTAACCTTGTAGTTAAAGTATTTTGAACAGATAATTCTGAGGTTCCAGACATACAAATAGCAGCCTAGTTGCAAGGAAAGATATTTCATGTGGACCTATGATGTGGTTCTTCTGTTTGCCTGCTTGTATTAAGAAGCAGGAATGATGAGGGCTGGAGGATAATACTCTGAAGCACAGATTTGAGGAGTGCAGTCCTATGTTCCTAAAGAAGACTGGTGATAAATATAGTGATGCTGAGGCAGCTCCCACAACTCTGACAGAGTAGTGTTCTGTCACTATACTGTCCAACATGGTATCCACTAGTTCAAAAAGAGCGACTGGTCCAAATTAAATAAGTACAAATATAAGATAGAGTATAAATATAAGAGTTCAGAAAAGATAGTCGAAAATACAAAATATTCATCATGTATTGAAATTATATTTCAGATATTAGGGATAATAAAATTTAATGGTAAATACTATGTTACCATATTTCTTTCCCTTTAATATATGGAAATGAAAAAGTTTAACCTTGTTATTCTAGAGAATGCTTCAATGCATTGAAGCATTCTCTAGAATAACAAGGTTATTCTAGAGCATCAATACACATATAATATATCTGTAGCATCAATACACATATAATCTTCATCTCAAAATAATATTATGAAAAAATTGTCCTACTTATCAACAGTTTTCCACTTTCTACTTTATTATGAGTTAGAGAAATAGATTAGCTACTATGCTGTTGAACAGGGTGTTTTTGAACCTTGTGTTGTTACTGTTAAAGTTCCAAAATTCCTAATGTAAGGATGAAATATAGACACATATTTTAAAGTAATAAAAGAATAAAGAAATGTGATAATAGTTTAGTCCTTAATGAATAAGATAATCCAATGAATAAAAGACATCAAAATACACTTATTTTATGATCCATGCGAGGTTTTTTTTCCTTACTGCTGTCACAAGTATATAATGGGGTTTACACTGATAAAAGACACCCAAATATTTCTCAAGTGAAAAAAATACAATAGATAAGACCAAAGCAGTCAAATGTAAGGTGCTAACAGAACATAGTGACTCATAGTTTCATGAAATAGAAGACAAATATAGGAGATAAATTCTTACCATGGAATAATTTTGGGGGAGTCTTCTTGAGACAGGGTGGGTCTCCCTTTAGTCACAGCTGGCCTGAAGCTCGTTCTGTAGACCATGTTGGCCATGAACTGATGGAGATCCACCTGCCTCTGACTCCCAAGTTCTGGGATTAAAGGCATGTGCCAGCACGCCCAACAAACTGTGGAATAATTTTAATAAATTAAATTTGTTCTTAAACCACTTTATATATGTATGGGGAATGATGAAGAAATGGTAGGAAATGTTTGAGAGCAAGGATTAATGTGGTTAAATA
Source organism: Rhizomys pruinosus (assembly GCA_009823505.1). NCBI lineage: Eukaryota > Metazoa > Chordata > Mammalia > Rodentia > Spalacidae > Rhizomys > Rhizomys pruinosus. Next base: position 2,252,489 of record VZQC01005485.1, on the reverse strand, counting down.
CACTTTATTTGTTTACTTATTTGGTTGTCATGGTATTTCAAGTATTTTTTTTTCCTACACATATTTGAGAATGTAAAAACAGTAAAAGTTAAATCTTCACTACCATTTCACCAAAAGTGTTATCCTCTAATGCTCGAGACTTAAAATAATCTATGTGAATAGGATTTTTACATTACTCTCTTTGTAATTAATACGGGATTAAATTGATAAAAATATTTGATTTTTATTTAAATTTTTTTCAGACTACTTTTTTTCAGACACCTTTCATACATGTGTATTTACAACTTTTCTACCCATCTCTACTCTTCCTGCCTCCCCTATGTTCCCCCAAACCCTCTCAATATCCTGACCTCTTCCTTAATTATAAATTAATTATAAATATGCCCTCCTGAGTACATTATTGGTGTTAGTATGTATAAGTTTTTATGGCTGACCATTGGATAGGCTAATACATGAGGGAGCTCATCCCTGGAGAAAATTGACTCTTCCTCTATCAGCAGCCTAAACTGTTCTTTGTCTAAAGGTACAACCTTGTACAATTTCCCTGATCCATCATGGCATGTCACCTGGTGTAATTGTACAGGTCTTTAGGAACTCACATTGTTGAGATTTTATGGATACAGCTTCCCTATCATGTCCAGATGATACTCTATAGCAGCAGGTTTCCTGGTATTCTAGCTTTTAGAGTCTTCCTGTACCTTCTTCCATAATCTTATCTGCTTTAGACGTAGGGATGATGTTGTAGATGTATCAGTTGGGGCTGGACACCCCATCATTCTTTTTTCCCCTTGTCTCTGCATTTTGACCATTATGGCTATCTATAATTATCTCTATCTGTTGCAAAGAAAGAAGCTTCTTTGATGAGGGGTGAGTGTTGCACTAAACTGTTGATTAAGGATAAGCTTTTATTATTTATTTATTTATTTATTTATTTTATTATTATTATTATTTTTTTGTCTTTTCGAGACAGGGTCTTCCTGTAGCCCCAGCTGTCCTGGAATTCACTCTGTAGACCAGGTTGGCCTTGAACTCACAAAGATCCGCCTGCCTCTGCCTCCCAAGTGCTAGGATTAAAGGCGTGCGCCACCACGCCCGGCAAGGATAAGCTTTTATAATACAGTTACATATCATATTAGTTTAGGGGAAATTCTCTAGGTTCTGTAACTTCTCTGGCTGTAGTTAGTTGGCTTATGGTACAAGCATGAATTTCTTCTTACTTACTACGCTGTTAGTACAATTAAGAAGCTGCTATTTTCCCATAAGATAAAATGCCACTTTGCCACCACACAGTATTTGAGAAAGTAAAAACAGTAAAATGGGGCGGGAGAGATGGCTCAGCGGTTAAGAGCGCCAACTGCACTTGCAGAGGACCCGGGTTTGATTTCCAGCACTCGTATGGCGGCTAAGAACTATCTTTAACTCCAGTACCAGGAGAATCCGACGCCCTCTTCTGACCTCCGCGGAATTGCCCGACACGGGTGCACTAACATACATCCAAACAGTACACTCATACATACACATAAAAAATTTAAAAGAAAACAGTAAAAGTTAAATCTTTAACTTTATAAAATATTCTGGAATGTTTTATGAATGCCTATATCATGCAGGGCTGGTCATCACTATGGTTTGTTTTTCTTTTTTTTTTTTGTCTTTTTGAGACAGTCTCCCTGTAGCCTCAGCTGGCCTGGAACTCACTCTGTAGACCAGGCTGGCCTTGAATTCACAGAAATCCACCTGCCTCTGCCTCCGGAATGCTAGGATTAAAGGCGTGCGCCACCACGCCCCTCTTAAAGATGGGTCTTAGATACCACGTGGGTGCTGTCAATGAAACCCGGGTCCTCTGCTAGAGTAGTCAGTGCTCTTAACTGCTAACCCATCTCTCTAGCCACCTTTTTCTCTCTTTGTAGCTTGCATACCATCTTATGTTCTGAGAGCTGGTCCTCAGGGAGGAGTCTTCCATATCACCTCCAAGTGGCTACCTGTAGATCTTGCAACTCAAGTGTACTGTGATTTCATCAATAGAGTTTCACCCTCCAGTTCTGTGAAGCAACCAATGGTAATAGTCTATATTGATTTCACAGTCTATTCTCCAAACTCTTGCTTTAATGGTCCATTTTTACATAGTAATGTATTTTAAACATTTTTAAATTTAAAGAACAGAGTAAACTGCTTTATTTGACATTTAGAATGTTTAATACATAGAATAATTGTACTATCATTAAATATGGAAGCATTTATATTTTTTTAGCCCTTTAAACATGAAAGGCAAGAAGTATCTAAATTTTGAGAAAAACTGCATTTTTAAAATCACCTTTAATCCCAGCACTCGGGAGGCAAATCTCTGTGAGTTCAAAGCCAGCCTGGTCTACATAGTGAGTTCCAGGACACCTGGGACTACAGAGAGAGCCTGTCTCAAAAAGACCAAAAAATACTTTAGATTTTATTTCATTCAGATAATGTATCAATAAATACTAGAAAGTTAGAAAATTTGAAAATGTCAATGTTTGATGTCTGATGTGCAGTATGACTTAACTCAAGCTATGTATCTGGCCAGATTTAACTTCACTGCTTACCTCAATAAATAGTGATAATATATCTTTAACAAAATCTAGCAGAAGAGGCTGGAAAGGTGGCTCATCAGTTAAGAGCACTCACTGGCTAGTCTTGCAGAAGACCCAGGTTTGAATCTCAGCAACACCATGATGACTAACAACCATCTGTAACTCCAGTTTCATGGGATCTCATGCTCTCTCCCTACGTCTACTGACATTGCATGACACAGCTGCACTTACACACATGCAGACAATACATTCATATACAGAAAATTATAAAAAGTAAACACATTTTTAAAAGTTTTTAGTAGAGAGGGCTAGAGATAAGCCTCAGCCAGTAGTTAAGAGCAAGGAGCACTCTCACAGAAGTCTCAGGCTTGTTTACCAGCAGCCACATAGCAGATAACAACTGCTGTAACTAGTTTCAGGGGATCGGTTTCCTCTTCTGATCTCCTTAGACATTGCACAACATGGCTACTTTTACATACTTGCAGGGAAAACACCCATACACATAAAATAAAAGTAAATAAAACAAATTTAAGCCCAATAAAGCTTGTCTCCCTTTAACTCTTTGTTACAGACTTAAATAACAAAAATAATAATGTATACCTGAGGTGTGTAAAAGACATTATTAAAGATAATAGAGCAACACTCTGAATTTTTATTTGAAAAGTGACACACTCAACACTTATATTCCATGAAAGAAAACATGTATAGTTACAATAATTAGGAGGTACAAATATAGGACAGTCATGAGAGTGGTTTCATTGAAAAATGTGGTAAGCAATTTATTAAAATTGAGAATACTTTTTTATTATTTTGGATTATTTTTATAAAAGTAATTACATTAGTTTTATCTTTATGTGCTTTAGAAAAGTGAACGATTGTTAAATCATTTTTAAATTATTTTCATTTTGCTTTGATACATTTCATACAATAGTTCTTAATCAAATTTCGGCCCAATCACCGATCCATGTCCCCATACAACCCCACAGTCATCATGTATTCTACCATACATGATAAGTTACATCCAGTGCAGCATGCCCAGATGTCCTTGGGTACAAGCTCATCCACTGGAGTCCCCCCACCCTGTCTAGAGATCTTAAGGAAGCTCTACTCTCCTTTCACCCAGCCATAATTAGTTTCCAGCATTTCTCAGGCAAGAGCCACCCTGCCATCCATTTTCTTCCTACTGCTCCAGGCCCTTGTCTAACTGAATTGGCAGAGGACTTGTGCTGGACACCAGCACTGCCACATGTCCACATAAGAATGTTGCCAGTGGCCTGAGAGCCTCTGTTTCCCTATGTTCCTGGATCTTACAATCTTTCTGCCCCCTCTTCTGCAATATTCCCTGAGACATTTATGGGTGAGGTTTACTATGGGAGTCCTATATTGGCAGAGACACTCTGCAGTCTCTTATTCTCTAAAACTTAGCTAATTGTGACTAACTGTGCATCACACTCTATGGTACAAGATAGTTGCTCTGGAGAGAGTTTGAGGGATTCACCAGTATTTCCCCCATCCCCTGTTCCACCATGTTCCATAGGCCCTAGGTGTAAAAGTTCCACTGTGCATGTACCACCTAAGACTGGGCATCTCTCAGATATATATTCTGCATGTCTGACCAGATGTGGAATTCTGAGGTAGACTACATCTATCGGAAAAAAGTTTCTTTGATGAGTAGTGTATGTTATACTTTTCTGTAAATAAAAGGATCCATATTTAGCATATGATAAGAAATTTCATTTATCTAGAGGTATGTCAGAAGTAGGGATTTCTCTAGGATATATGATCCCTCCAGCCATGTATATTTGGCTGAGTTTAGAGCGACAAACATGAGATCACTCACATTGAGTGAGTGAGGACTCTAAAGTCCAATTAGATCACTCTTGATTACCCCCCAACACACACACACACACACATAACAGGGCCACTACTCTACCAATAGGGGTAGTTTTCTATGCCAACTGTTATGAGTATTGGACTTGAAGGCTGCTTTGGACCAATGATTGCTTTTCTCTCTTGAGCTGCTTGCATAGTGTCCTCTAGACCTATGAGAGCTACTCTTCAGGGAAGAGGCTTCCAGGCCAGCTCCTGCACCAACTGCTACAAGTCTTGTGTCTCAATTAAGTTCAGGTATACATTATGTTCAGACCCCAAATGTGTATTTCTCAGGGGTTTCCCAAACCAGTACATTTCCCTTTGTCTCTCCACATTGCCCATTTTCCATTCATCTCTCTTCTCTCTCCACCTTTCCACCTTCCTCCCCCCTCTGTACTCCAAGAGCCTCCATTATCCACACCCCCCAATAACACGTGCTATCCCATTCTGCCTCTAATAAATCCCTTTTCCCCACCCTCAAGGTCCCCTTTCAGTTCCTTCTCTCTTCTCCCAACACTCCACTGTCTCCCTCTCTTTCCTGCTAACATCTATTCCCTACTATCCTCCTCTTTAAGATTTTCTTTTCTTTACCTCCATGTTTCCTTTCCACTTTCCTGCCTCCTGCTGTTACATCAGAATACATACTCACACATATAGGAGTGTTGTTATGATCCACATATGATGAAGTAAATAATCATTTGTTTTGTGAGTTTGTGGGTTACTTCAATTTTTAGTTTTGAGTGACATAGTTCTGGTTTTCTTAAATCCCAAATAAGAAAAGTAATTGCATTTGTTTTCTTATGTCTTACCTCTTTCTAAACATTCTTAAGTATTAATACATCAAACAGAAATATAATAGAATAATACTAATTCTGGATTAATTAGCATGCTGTGAATTGTAATAATTCTACATGCACCTTTAATTTCATGAAATTGAAATGTTACTTCTGGTTTAATGGGAAGTTATATGATTCTATCAACTGTATCTGATTAAAACATGTTTTAGAATCAAATGTTGTAGCAGAAGCAAAAATTATTCACACATGTTTGTGGCATCCACTGTGAGTTATTCCTCAAAGGACAGAGCTAATAACCAATTATATTTGGGATATATATAGACACATGGCTGCCACTGTTGCACAGAATCTCCAGGCTGTTGAGGTGTAGCTGATACTGATGGAGGAGGAGTCTTGCTTGACTCAAGGAGATCAATATTTTGCTTTATTGCTTTAGTGGCCTTTGGTAACGCTCTCTGGCATTTCAGAGGCCAGTTATACATTAGTAAGTGATGTCTCATAACATTTTTTCATGCTCACACCAGGGACTTACTGCCTTTCTCCTTGCATATGTCCCACTTATAGGCAAAAGGCCTTTATAATTTGGGGGGGTTTGAATCCCCTAGCCAACATCTCCTAGGCAGAATAATTCATTGCTGATATCAGAGCTTTCCTGTACTAATATATTTTGCTTAATTACACAGCTTTAAAGAATTTACTATTGAATTTGGCTCTAGATAGAGAATTATCCTTTCACAGTTCCTATGCCAATTAAAAAAGGGTAGTTATACCTGTTTTATAAGAAATTACCACTGTAACACTTGGCTCTAATTTACAGTTAGGGAATGACTTCATTACCATCATGTTTTTCTTTTTCCTATAAAGGAGAGAGGTAGGAAGGTTTCTCAGCATCTGGAAGGTCAACTTCGGTAGGGCCCATTATAAGCAGTTAACCCCAATAGAATTCAGAGAGATGCTCAGTGTCTGTGACTCAGGCAGTCTGAAGTTCCACTTTCTTTAATGTTCAGATGGGTCAGCCTCTCTGCTGGCATTTCCCAGTCCATCCTGCACAGCTAAAAGTTGTATGTTTTTAGGCATTTAGAATGGTATTTTTACCTGTGGGAACATACAAATCTCCTCCCATTGTTAGTTTCAAGATCTCAAAATTGAAAATTTATCAACAGGATTGGAACACAGAGTTTTCCATTTGTATCCCAGAAGGGATACTACCCCAACTCCCACCTCCCTCTTTTTGTTTTTTAAATTTTTATGTTTTGACCTATAGATGCCTAAGTTGTATTACACATACCCATAAACAGGAGCCAAGGCATAAGTTTTCATTAAATTTACCCAAACTGTTTCTCATTGACTATATGCTACTTATTTGGGAAGTAATTTAAACTTAATTCCTTTACATTGTCTTACAAGTAAAAGAAAGTGTTACAATGTGATGTTGTAAAATTGAGAAAAATATAGAGACCATTTTTGTACCTTAACCCCAAAGTTACTGTTGGAAGTTCAATACAAATTATAAATAAAACAATGAGCGTTTTATATTCCCAATTAGTTCAAATGTATTACCATTTTCACCGAAACGTACAATGGAATGTAACTAATCGAAAGGTTAAGCCTGGACAAGCTGGCAGCCCATGAAAGAAAACAGCCAGAACTGACTAGAGACCAAGACATCAGCTCCAGAGAAAGTAGAGTGTTTTGCTTCTCATCCACCTGTGCCCCTTTTCTAAGCCTAGGGAACAATCTGCGGAAGAGGGGGATGGTAAGGACAGTATGCTAGCGGCTTCATTGGGGGTTAGATGCGTCGAAGACGAGGCAACACTATAGGACTGGACCACAGTGCATGTTGATGCAACTACTGTCTGATTGAACATACCAAAGCCGCGGCCCCCCTGTCAGGATGGTTGGGGACCCGCATTTGCAAGCTGTGTGGTCCTGGGCACAACTGCTTGCAAATTGATTTTGCATAAAGAATGCTTGTACTCACCTAATTATCCACCCTATTTGTTTCGAAAAAAATGAAACAAAACCAGAAAAACAAAAAAGCAGAGAAAAAGATGCGAAAACTTACGGCCTAGAAATGCCACGATCTGCGACTGGGTGACGGGCGGTGGGGTGGGGCGGGGGAGAAGGGAAGGGGATAATTGCCTGAACTGATTTGGAAAAAAATGTATGATGCTGTGTGGAAGACTTAAACGAAAGCCATCATAGAAAATAAAGATCTTTAAAGAAAAATCTGTATAAATAGTGATGGTGGATAGAGAGCTTGGGCATCGTCGACGTTGGAGATACCCCGCTGCCCAAATAATTTTAGCCTGTCTCCAGTATCACCTTTGCTTGCTTTAAAGTCTATATGAGCTCGCCAGACTGAATGACACTTTCTTTATTGTTATTGTATACATTCTAAGTTCTCATTAACTTAGTATGGTTGTTTTTTTTTGTATTTTCTGGTAGCTATAACTGTCCGTCTTACTGGAATAGCTTTCTCTACCTAAATCACCATCGTGTGTTATTCTCTTTAACATATACGGTCCCCTTTTTAAAACTGGGGCAAATCTTACACGAGTGGCATTTTATATGACTATCGTTCCTCCAAGTTCGTCTCTTGTGCGGCCTTCTTCAGGTCCTGGCAATGTAAAAGAACCTGCGCTTATGAGGACATTCCTAAGTATCCTAGCCCTTTCTTTGATTTTTTTTTGAGTTTACAAGCCCTAGTCCTTCAAGTGATAAACGCAAGCATTTTGCCAAGCCAGCTTGCGTGCCCAAAAGACCCACACACGCCCAAGGCTGCCCACGCAATTCGCCAGTTCCTGGGAGGGGCCTTCGATGTACCAAGTCAATGTCTGATCGCTACATATTAAACGTGTCCCAGATCTTATGTTCTGTCGCTGTAGTTTCTTAAAGCTGTTCAGCCAACTTCAGCAGCACCTGTGACATTTCTAAATCCACTCAATCCCTCTTGCCGGGCAGATTGGTTCCCTGGGCTTAGTAAAAGGGGCACAAGTGGATAAAAAGCAAAACAGTCT
>VZQC01005485.1:2220873-2236458 GCA_009823505.1 Rhizomys pruinosus | reverse complement strand
GGGGGGGGGGGGGGGGGGGGGGGGGGGGGGGTTGCTGGGATGCCTGATTTAGCCCACACCCCGGTACCTGTCTGGAGTGTACCAGGTTGCTCCAGGTGATCCTAGCAAGTCCGGAACCTGAGCCCCCAGCACACGACCTCACTATGGCACCTGAGCCAGACCCAGACCCAGAACCGCTTCTGGCTGCAATGGGGAAGGGAGACCCGGCTGGGCAGCCACACCCTGCAAGGGCTTAGGGCTCAGATCTAGGCCCGCCGGCCACCAGCCCCTCTGCCACAAACCAGTGAATCAATTGTCCAGAACCTGGAGAGTAAATCTGTTCTAAGTTTTACCTGTCTGGAGCATGCCGCGCTGCTCCAGGTGATCCTAGCAAGTCCAGAACCTGAGCCCCCAACACACGACCTCACTATGGCACCCAAGCCAGACCGAGAAATAGAATCTATTGTAAAAGCAACAGTTTATTATCCCAGTTAATGTTCAGAAAAGAGAAAATGTGATTGAACCTAACAAATATTTAATAAAGAGTATTATCAATATGTATTTTTAAGAGTTAATAATACTGCAATGAGATTGATATGTCAAATCAACTTTATTTCCTTGTTCAAAATCAATCTGAGCAAATTTTCAATGACATATTTGAGTCAAGTAAGCATCTCTTTTGAAAGTATTTTACTTCTATTAAGTTGCAAATGAAAAAGAGTGTCTGGTTTATTTGTAAGGAGTTTGTTCTAAGTGACTTTTTGCTTTTCAGACAAGTCAACTAATGATTAACGTCACATAGCTTACATCTTCGTCTAGTAGCTATGGTGTCTATAAAATGTAATTACCTTTCCCCATAGCTTTAAACTGACGGCAGATTCAAAATGAAGGTGGCTTCTATTAAATTTAATTACTTCCCCCTGAAGCTTACTTGGCAAAACTGACTAGTAATGAAAGTGGATTCCATAAAACTGCATGGTCAAGGTAGGGCTTTTAAATTAGCAGTGCTATTAATTAAAAATGGAAATCAATATTTAAAGTGGTATTTTTGTTATTCGTGTATATTTTTGTGATAATTTAATTGTTAAATTCTCATATTTTACTCATTGATGCTAAATATTAATCATACATATTGATTTTGACAATAAATATGAATCTGATTTTCAAGGAAGTTTAGCTCTTGTTTTCTGTATCCCCAATTTTAATGGCCATATAACCTAATTGAGTTATTTTATTTTTAGTTGCTATTTTATTTATTTATTTATTTTTTATGTTTATGAGTGTACTGTCTGCATGTAGATTGGTGCACCTGTGTTGTGCAATGCCTCGGAGGTCAGAAGAGGGCGTCAGATTCTCCTGGAATTATAGTTAAAGACAGTTCTTAGCCTCCATGTGAGTGCTAGGAATCGAACCTGGGTCCTCTGCAAGAGCAGTTGGTGCTCTTAACTGCTGAGCCATCTCTCCATCACCTTAGTTGCTATTTTAAATAAGTATAATATAATAAAGAATGAAAACAAAAAAACTTGGGAAAACATATTCTCTTTTACCTGGCTTTTAATTAGTACTTTAATTCTAAATGTCTTATCTAATGTTAAAAAAAATACTTATCATATCCACTTAATATGATCATTGGAATAATTAGATAAATGTGGGATCTATTATTGTTTTGTAAATATCTCACATTTAAGAGATTGCCCAAAGTCCCTGAGGACACTTGAACTTTATGCCAGAAATCAGTGTTTGAAATTCAAACAACTATGGAGTTTGAGATTAGCCTGAATTAATAATCCTCTGATTCTGCTGAGAGATTGGAAAGCAAGGAGTTCATTACATTTCACTTGTGTCTACTATCATTTTTATAGATAATTATGTTTTATTTTAGATTGTACTTTTCCCATTACTTATGTAAAACAGCAATTTCCAGTAGTGCCTAGAAACCTACTCCTCTGTAAATTCTGTGTCCCCTACAAATGCTGAAAAGAATCTCAACTTTAAATTATTGCATAAGATAAGCCTTCATGGGCACAATTGTCCTCCATATTTAAAGTGAAAATTACCAACACTGATAAGATAAATTATGCATTTATTTTAATAAGGTTTTCTAAGAAACAGGGCTGGACATGCTTGTGTATGCCTTTAATCCTATCACTTGTGAAGCAGACACAGGTGGGTCTCTGTGAGTTCAAGCTGGCCTGATCTACATAGTGAGTTCCAGGCCAGCTGGAGCTACAGGGAGGCCCTGTCCCCAAAAGATCAAACAACAACAACAATGATAATAATAATAATTATTATTATTATTATTATATGATTGTTATATAATAGTAATTATTATTATATAACAACAATTATTATTATTATTATTATTATTATTATTATTTCACAAGTTAGAAATTCCATTCAAGTTGTTTGCTTTTACCATAAGACAAACCTTATCAAAATGTTATTATTAAGTGCACACCATACTGCATTATACAATGTGTATATAAGATATTCTGCCACAGATAAATAAAAAATCATTTAAAAAATTATTGACATTTTATAATTTCATAGAATAGTTTTTAATCAAGTTTAGATTCCACACACATCCATGCTCCTCAATCCCCCACCAGACTTCATGTATGCCACCATCATGGTAAGTCATATCCAGTCAAGCATGTGTCAGCCCATCTAAAGATTGTAGGTGAGCATACTCTCTCTTACCCAGTTGCAATTAGCCTCCAATATTTCTCAGTCTAGAATGGCCCATTACCCTCTTCTCTTCCCCCCTCTGAAACATTTTTTTATTGATTTGGCCTAGGTCCTGTGCTCAATGACACCATTGCCACAAATTCACAGGTGCAAGCTTCCAGGGGCCTCTGTTCCGCTGTGTTCAAGAACCATCCCTGGCTCTTACAATCTGGCTTCTCCCTATTCCCCAGTGGCCCCTGAGTCATGGGTGGATGAATTTCAATGTGAGAGTCATACCCAGGGGCACACCTTCTGCAGTCTATTGTTCTTTAAAACTAAGCCAGTTATGGCCTTCTGTGTGTATTGCATGCTGTTGTATGTGGAAGCTTCACTGATGAGGGTAGAAGGATGCATTATTTTTCTCCCTACCCCTCACTCCACTATGTCCCATGAGCCTTGGGTGCAGAGGGTCAACTGTAGAAGAGTCACCTAGGACTGGCCATCTGTCAGACATATTTTCTTCAGTTGTGGAACTCTTCAATGGCCTCCATCTCTTGCAAAAGGAAGCTTCCTTGATGAGTGGTGTCTGATAAGCTTTTCTCTAAGTATAAGGATCCATGTTCAGCCTATGATAAGAAATTTCATTGTGTAGATATATGGCATAGCCAGGGTTTTCTCTATGACCTATGTTCTTTCTATTTATGTGTATTTAACTGAGTTTACAGTGAAACCCATCACATCAGTTCATTCCATTGAGAGGACTTTAAGTCCAATTAGGTAGCTGTTGATTCCCCCCAGTTAACAGTGCCACCACTGCACCAAAAGGGCTAGGTTGGACCACTAATTGATCGTAGACTAGACTTCCAGTAAGTTCCTGTTCCATTGCTCCAAGTCCTATATCCTAAGTATATCAAGTCTTCAGTAGTAGAAATATTAGTTCTGGTAGATAACCAAGAGCTTTGACAATAGCTTGCATTATTTTTGTAGTCACTGAGACCACTCTCACCTACCACTCAAAGGGAGGTCTTTTTTCTCTGGCACTGTGCTCCTTGCCAAACAGCCTCAGGTATATACATGCACTATTGTTTAGACACTCCATCTGCTTTTCTCATGGGTTTTGGGGGGCAACACATTTCCCTGTGGGTATCCTAGCTCCCCAAGGTTGACTCATCTCTACTCTTTTTCCTCCTTCCTTCCCTGGTCCCTGGGTCCTCATTTCCCCAACCTTTCCATCATTCCTCCTCTCTGGTAGTCCCTCTCCGCCTTTTAGTTTTCCTGACTCCTGGTGTTACATCAGCATATACACTCACATGTAAGTGATTGGTGCTATGAAACAGAATGAAGAACATACGCTCCTTACTTTTCTGTGTTTGTGTTATTTCACTTAGTATAACACTCTCTACTTCCATTTGTTTACCTACACATTTCATAATTTCATCTTTTCTTACTGTTGAGAACTCCATTTTGTAACTGTACCACATTTTCGTTCAGTCGAGGGATGTTTAGGTTGCATTCATTTCTACACTGTTGTTGAGAGAGCATCAAAAACATGAATGCAGAAGTATTCTACAGTATTATTAATCCTTTGGGTCCATGGCAAGGAGTTGTATCACTGGATCGTGTGGTAGAGTCATTTTTATTTTTTTGAGAGTACTCCACACAGCTTCCCGTAGTGGTTGCATAAGTTTGCATTCCCACCAGCAGTGAAAGCTTGTTTCCCTTCCTCCACATCCTTGACAGCATTTGGAGTCATTCTTGCTCGTGACCAGTCTGACTGGGGTAAGATGGAATCTTAAAGTGCTTTTTATCCACATTTGTCTAATTACTAAGGATGTTGAGCAGTCATTAAGGTGTTGCTTAGCCATTTTTATTTCTTCATTTGAGAACTCTGTTCAGGTCTACAGAACATCTTTTTATTGGGTAGTTTATTTTATTGGGTTTTTTTTTTTTTTAGGTTTTGTTAATTAATCCTCTGTTGGATGTGTCACTTGTGAGAATTTTCTCCTGCTTAGCACGTTTCCTCTTCACTTCCTTTACCATTTCTTTTATTGTACAGAAGTTTTGTAGTTTAATGAGGTCCCATGTAATGATTGTTGACTTTAATACTTGGGTGTCTGCTTTCTAATTTAGAAAGTCCTTTCCTATGCCTAATTTTGGAAAGCACTGTCTATGTTTTCTTCTAGCAACTTCAGAGTTTCAGGCTGTAAACTGAGGTCTTTGATTCATTTGAAGCTGATTTTTGTGCTGGGTGAAAGATAAGGATGTAGTTACATTCTTCTACAGGTGGTGATCCAGTTTGTCCTGCACCATTTGTTGAAAGTGGCAGGTTTCAAAAAGAATTTACAAAAAATCAGTAGCTTTTCTATACACTACCTGATAACAGATAGTCAGAAAAAGCATTCAAGGAAACTCTCCCATTCACAATTACCTCCAAAAAATAAAATATTTATGAATATATGTAATCAAAGACATTAAAAATTTCAACCATGAAAAAATTCAAATCTTTAAAGATAGAGATAGAGGAAGATGGGAACTGATGGAATATCCTACCATGCTAACAGTTTGGGAGAATCGATATTGTGAAAATGACCATCTTACTCCAAAAACATATGTAGATTCAATACAATGTCAATGAAAATTCCCGTGACATTCCTCACAGAGCTAGAAAAAATTAGCCTAAAATTCATACGGAACAAACTAGAAGACCCAAACATGATTACATGCGATTTCAGCCACCTGATATCTGACACACAGTGGAGGAAGACAGTATTTTACATCTTCCTTCACTAATCCTAGCACTTGGGAGGCAGAGGCAGGTGGATCTCTGTGAGTTCAAGGCCAGCCTGGTCTACACAGTGTGTTCCAGGACAGCTGGGGCTACAGGGAGACCCTGTCTCAAAAAGCCAAAAAAAAAAAAAAAAACAAAAAAAAGAATAGGGACATATAATTTCCCTTTTTGTTTTATCTTCACCTGATTTTGCTATTACAGAGCTACTGGCTTCATAGAAGGAGTTTGTGAGTTCACTCTCTGTTTCTAGCAGTTTAAATGATTTAAGCAATATTGGTTGTAAATCTTCTTTGAATGTCTTGTTGACTTCTAATATGAATCCATATGGACCTGTTTTTGTTTTGTTTTGTTTTGTTTTGTTTTGTTTTTTAGTCAGGTGGTTCTGTTTATATTGTTTGTGTAGCTTGGTTTCTTTTTGTTCAATATCAGAAACTAAATTGGTGTATGTTTCACTTTCTAGCAGAGTAGTAGACTCATCTATGTAGATGGTAGGATGGGGTAGTAGATGGTAGACAGTAGGAGGGACAGTCAATGTCAGAAAGATCAGGAGTCAGTATAATCTATGCCAGGGAGTTCACCTAGTCTGTTTTAGGAAACTAGTACAGTGATCTCAGAGATATTGGAGCCTACCTAGGTCCAAGCTAGCAGGAGGCAGGGTGGGAGTGGGCTAGAGGAATAAGATAAAGACTCAGTAGGGCTGGTCTGACTTACCAGAGTCCTGGCTGTACAGGTTAGTCCAGCTGATCAGGATCCTGGGGATATGGGTGTAGAGGGGGCAGCACTTCAGGAGTGATTTAGCAACCTAGGCTAGAACATTTAGCTACTAGGTAAGGAAGCTAATCCAAAGATCTGAGGCAAAGGAATTGGAGCCAACCTGGGTCCAAGGCTGGCAAGGGACCAGCAATTATAAATAATTTTATGCTAGTTCTATTGACAAGAGTTTTTGCATTAACTTTATATGAGCAATAACAATGAAAAGATGAAAGAAATATTTGAAATACTTCTGAGTTTACTAGAGCATAAAGTCTCATTCCAATGCAAACATTTATAGGTTACAAATGAATATTAAAGCACTTTATTTCAGAAATACTAAAGAAAAAAAGTGTGATCAGTTTTCAATGGCACAAATTTTTGAAGATCATTCTTACAATGCTATTGAAACTAAAAACCTGGAGACAATATAACCCTGAATTCTGTTCAATAAAATACTTTTTATGCAGAAATTTATGTTCTTTTTAAAATTATTATCAAAGAAATTGTGTGCTTTTAGTATATTATCTTCTAAAATAGGAGACAGAAAAATCAGTAAATGAGGTTATATTGTTAATTAGCATACTGTCTCCACTACCTATATTATACTACAAAAACTGTGGCTTCCATTTTATCACATAGATGAAACAGTAATCTTTCAAGGTTTGAAATTTCTGTGATCTTTATGCTTAATAAGCTCAGTAAAAGGCATTCAAATTACATCACTTTTGTCTTGGAAGTTAAATTGGGAAATATTGCATTCTCTGAGATGATAAACTCTGCTGAAGATAAATTATCATGAGAAATAATTTTAATTGATTTACCATAATAAAAGTTATGTGACTTTGAAGTGCAAATGACACATTAAAATGAATCTACAGTATGTTGATAATAAAGTGGCTTCTTTGTTAATGGAATTACTGACACTGCAGATGCTTTCCAGAGTGATGTCTTCTATTGTTAATCAAGAGACATCAATGCAACGTGAATATGTTATTTATTTAATTCCTAGTCCTACTTTCTCACTTCTTATCTCAGAGTAAGTCATGTTCTGGTCTGTATTCCAGCTATTTCTCTTTTGCTTTTTCCTAAATATTTTGCCTGAATGCTGATTTCTTTCCTATGAATATAAATCTGAAAGTCTGGCAAAGCATAGGCTCCTGCAAAAGCCACAGTGAGGGTCAATTTTAGATGTCTATCAATCTATTCCAAAATTTCTATACAAAAGAATTGTATGGAAGGTAGTAAAACATCTGGAATTAAACTTCATTTTGTTTTTAAGAAAATGAATAATAATTAGCATTTACAACACAATTTAAGAACAATAATTCAGACTGAAGTAACAATACTCATAAATTTCATTAACTTTTAAACATTTTTTAAATATGTATTTTAGTCAAATCTTGGAATAATTTTAACATTTTTACACTTATATTATATGCCAAATGATAATATTTGTCATGTAATTTACAAGTTTCAGTATATTATTCTATATCATTAATAGAAGCATACAGAAATAATGTTAAAACTACTGGTACTGTTTCATGATTTATAGTCTCATCCTTCAAGATACATGGAATTTTTGGTGTAAGGGCAAAATGTATTACAGTACTACATTGTAATTTTTCCGTGCTAATCTCAGCCACACAGAACATTCAGGATTAAACTCTGCTTTATTTGCTCAAAGACATTCAGAAGAAGCCAGCATGTTAGTGCATATCTTTAGCACCTGCACTGGAAGCTAGAGATCTGTAAGATCAAGGACATCTTGTTCTATGTAGCTAGTCCCAGGCCAGCTGGAGCTACAGGGCAAACCTGTCTCAATAGACCAAAGGGAAACAAAAATTCAGAGGAATAATCAATTGGTTATATAAATAAGGGGGGCAATGGTGGGAATTCTAAAAATAAGTTAGAAAATCTAATACCCTCATATGTATTATACACCTCTGGCTGGTATTAAGATCATGTGCCTCATTAGTCAAAATAAAGTTTATTAAATTCTTGTCAATAAATTTAGCATAATAAATATTCACCTTTGTCACATAAATTTATGACAACTTATAAGAATGTAAATTCTACAGCCGTTACTGTGTGGGAGAGTATGAGTGTTGTGATAGTGATGTCAGACATAAGAGTTGGTATAGTGTATAGATGATTAGAAGAAAAATAATCCTAAATGTAAGCAGTAACATATATAATAGTAAAATAGATGTGCAGAAAATAATAACTATAGATAAATAAATAAAGCCCCTTCAAAGGTTTTGCACAAAGTATAAATAGCAACAAAGGTGATTATAGTTATTTTCAAATTGATCAATATAGGTTTTAGCAAAATATTTGCCTAAAACTGGAATGCACTCAACCATTAGGAAAAGGGAATACGCAATACTTCACTTTTAAAAATGTTATTTCTGATTATGTGAATCATAGAGTTGTTTATATTTTTAAAGCATTTTATTGATGATTGCTTTATCTTCATATAATTTGTTCTTTGAAAAACATTATCTTTCAGTTCCAGCAAACACTGAGCTGTCGTTCCAACCATAAAGGTTAACATCAGAAGTTTTCCTGCATGCATTCATTTACTAATTTGCACCACTCATGCATTCTTTCTCCTTCCAACCTGGAAAGCTTCTATCTGATTTTTCAATGGCTGTTTAAACAAAAATAGATGTTTATCTCTTTAAAAATTTGCCAGGAAGCTGTCACTTTCCCATTTATTCAAGCTATGTTGTGACAGAATGTGTCAGCTTTTCACACAAATGAAAAGAGATATAGACCTGTATTTACTTTAGCTGAAAAATAAGTAGTCATCAATTCAGAGAAAAGTGTTTCCCTCTGAAAAAATGAAGTAAATAGGAGTGTTTGAGAGAAGCAAGTGTTTTCTAATACTTAAGAGCCAGGTGTAAACCACAGATACAGCTTTGGTTCATTTTTGGTTATCATCCTGAAATTAGATAATCTCATCTTGTCCAAAAGTTCGTACTTTAATCTGGACCTTTCACAGTAAAAGACATAACACTGAAAATAATAAATGCCTTTTCATTCAACCTTCAGCCATTTTCTCTCAGGCAGGCAAAACGATTCAATAATTTCAACAAAGAAAACAATCCTCCTTATGAGGCATTTTTTTAGAATTATATCAGATTTAAAACAAAAATAATTAAGAGATCTTGTCTCAACAGTTTACATAGAACTGGAACATTTAAGTGAATAATGCCAAGTTCATCAGATGGTGAGCACTAAATTCTTGTATATATTTCGCTGAAATGAAATGAGTCATTTTTAAAGTTTTCTAAGATAATTTTCATTTGAAATAGCAAATGGGGCTATCTAGATGCCTCGATCTTCCTTAAAAGCACTTGCTGCCCTTGCAGAGGATCATGGTTCCTTTCTAAGTCCCCATACCACAACTGTCTGTAACTTTAGATCCAGGGGTTGTGACATCCTCTTCTGGTCTCTGCAGGCTCTTGCATGCACATGCAGTACATATATGCATTTAGGAATATCCACATATGCATAAAATGCATAGATAATGATTTAATTAACATTACCAAATTCCCTGGTATTAGGATTTATTTACCCTTAAAGAAGATCAGCTCTTCCTCACCCAGCAATCCTCAGTTGCTGAATAGTTCTTTGTCTAAGATTTGGGCCTCCTACCCAATTCCACAGTTCTCTGCTGGGTTTTTGTCTGCTTGAATTTCCATGAGTCTGCTGCATACTGATACCATTGCTGTAAATTAAAATACTTATAAAATTGCAAATCTTGTAAATTAGGTATGTGTTCATTTCTATTGATTAAATAATGTGACTATGGAAATACAACTTGAATATCATAATTCTTAAATCAAGGAAGGAAAGAAAAGAGGGAGGGAAGGATGGAGAGAGGGAAGGATGGAGAGAGGGATGGATGGAGAGAGGGAAGGATGGTGGAAACAAAATGAGTAATGTAAATCATGGAGGAATGGATTCTAAAGTGAAAAACAAGATTTCACTGTGTTTTGTATTTTAAGTTAGTGCATTTTCAACTTTGAACAAACGGGGCTAAAGGAAGTTAAAATTTCACTGTGAGAGGACTCAGAAGAGGCAAAGGGAGGAGGAAAATCTGAGAATTCATGGCGGATTGCATACAAGCAAAGAGAACACCCAGAGGGTGAAACTAAAACCCTGTACATTTTCTGAAAGTAGGCTCAACTAAAACCCATAGAACTGAGAAAATGTGCAAGAAGCCTCAACATTACCTGAGGAACTTTTGGCAGTTGATCACTGGTGGGAGAGGTAGAGTTGATCTTCTTCAAGGGCACATCTCTAGATAAGCTGACTAAACTCTAGAATTCTATGTTCTTTAAGAGAGTGACACTAGGTAGGCTGAACAGGCTTCAGTAGATGAATTCATACTGAGCGACATCTGGAAACCCAAACTTGACTTCATAAAGCTTAACAGATATCACAGAATGCATGAAATACAATGGGGAAAACTATGGAGGAGTGGAACTGGGAAGAGGCTCTAAATATGATTAAGATGCATTGCATTAAATACACAAAAATAAAAACAATATGTAAAAAGTTGGCTACCCTCCAAAATAAGATGTTACAGGGTAAACTCTAATAGCCTACAATAAGGCAGTAAACTAAAATAAGCAGTAGGTCATAAATGAGTAGAAATGTGATGTACCATAGACTGAGAGGAAGACATATGCTTTAGTCCAGAAAAGAAATGACTACTTGAATATGAAATAAAAAATAGATAGCTTTTAGATTACTAAAATATCAAAATATATTAAAAAGTATTTGACATGAAGCTGATTTTTGCTTCGTTTGTTTGTTTGTTTGTTTGTTTTAGATATAGTATCACTCTGATGCCCAAGATGATTTGGAGTAGAACTATATTGCTTATTTGAGCTGCCATGCTCAATTTTAAACCAAATATCTAAGGATTATTATCACTTTAAATGGTTTATTATGAAAAGAAAAAAAAAAAACACTAAAAGTCAGAACCTATTCCTCAACCTTAGAACTTTAAAAACAAGGGCCAATTTAAAATCAAAATATGAGAAAAGAAAAATCGTGCACTAGAAATCAGCTCAGTAGGACAGTGTATTAATCATTTCTCTGTTGCTGTGCTAGAACCACCACAACCGAAGGATCTTTTAAAAGGAAATTCTTATTTGAGCTTATTGTTGATTGTTCCAGGGAATTAGAGTCCATCATGGTGGGGAGGGATGGTGGCAGGAGCTGGAGCAGAAAGCTGAGGTTCACATCTTCAAGCAGCCACGGGAAGCAAAGAGAGTGACTGGAGACTGGCAAGGCTTTTTGAACTCTCTAAGCCCCACCCCAATAATGTGTTTCCTCCAGCATGCCCACACCTTCTGAAACCTCCCAAAACAATGCCACCAACCAGGGACAAAATGTTGGAATAGTTGGAGCCTATAGGCAACATTCTCATCCAAACCACCACAGAAAGGGATCCACATTTAAGGAAAGGAAATCAACCAAATGTAAAGCTGTTTAATTTGAAATGTTTATAACTGTGACAGAGATGGCTCAGTGGTTCTGGGCACTGGCTGTTCTTACAGAAGACCAGGGTTTGATTCCCAGCACCTACATCCAGCTAAGAACTATCCTTAACTCCAGTTCCATGGGAATCCAATGCCTTCTTCTGACCTCTATGTGCATTGCATGACAACGGTGCAATAAAAATAATAAGGAAAATGATTTAAAAAATATAAAATCAGTGGAACTCCTGATTTAGTGACCAAGAAGTGAGAAATAGATGCAAAAATATTCAAAAATAGAGAAGGTACCACAACTGGACATAGTCCCAGAAACAAGAGAATAACAAGTTTGGATTATAAACCATATTATAATGGAATGTCCTAGTAAGCACAGACCAAGACATATCTATCAAATTCCAATATGCTGAGTGAAGGAAGCCAGATGAAACAGTAGACATAGGATGTAATTTCAGTTGTTTGAAATACATTGCATTGATTTGAATGAGAATGTCACCTATAGGCTCCAAGTATTTGGAAATTTTGTACTCAGTTGTTGGTGCTATTTTGGGAGATCTTAGGGGATTTGGCCTTGCTGGAGGAAATAGTCCCTGGAAGCTAGCTCAGAGACTTATTTATTTTATTTTTTTCTCTTTTCACAAGAAAACAAAAACAATACAAAATGACAACAACAAAACAAAGTAAAAAGAAAGGGGGGGGAAGGAATTTCAATTTTTTTTTCTGGTGAAATAAAGAATTGATCTGCAGTTCTTGGCATGTAATTCTTTTTTTATTTTTTCCTTTTCTTCTTTTTCTTTCTTCTTTCCTTACTCTTCCAGGGCTACCAGAAGGATAAGTGTTTACTGGCTGGTCTAGGAAGCCTTGAGTTCTCAGCTGAGAAAGAATCTGGTTCTGCCCAGTCAATTCCTAGCTCCTCTTTAGTTATGTTACCCTCTGAATAGGGTAGCATAATAGTCAGAAGGGAATCAGAACACCAACCAATATGACTTCTTCGTTGAGTGTATTGAATATGGCAACTGGGGTGTCTCCCATTCAGAGGGTGGAGCATAACTATAGAGGGAAAAATCCTTTACTGGTGCCTGTGAAAATGAAGTGAATGCAGGATTCGTTAGGTATATGATCAAGTCAGGGGACCAGAAAAGTAATAGCAGGGTGAATTCAAATGTCCAATCTAATAAACAGTCCATTAGAATTTCATAACAAGGGGTTTAAAAGCATCCATTTATTCGTTTTCTCCTGCTCATTTCGTGATGGTGCCTCTACACAGGATCTGCTTTCTAGATATTTTAAAAGTCAGGACATGAGTTTCCACTTAAATAGTTGCTAGAAAGAAAGAGGAAATTTTATTATTGAGTATTAATTGAAAACAATAGTGGACTTATCCTTTGGCTGCAGGTGACCCTATACTGTTAATCAAGGTCAAGTTCTAAGGTTTTATGCCTGTTTAACGCTGTTTCATATAACTTTAAGCCTAGTATCAAGAGGCTCAGTTTTTCAGGCTTTAAAGGAAATATATTGACTATTTATCTTTTGGTTACACTTTCTTATAGGGTGCTCAAGACCACACAATTATCCCAGATTAACCAAACTTTGCTTTTTCAAGGTCAATTGAGGTTCTGGTCTTCAAGGGGCACTAGGGTTTCCAAGGGGGGCAGGGGTAGTACCTAGCTCCTTCTGGCCAATCTTAACCAGTTCGGTCTACCAAAGTCAAATCTTGCAACACCAGGCTTCCCCTTTGGAGCATGAGGTGACTGTCCTTTATGGTGACTTTCCTCTTTATAGACTAAACACTGCTAGGGTTCTGTTAGTGGATCTCCAAGACCTCCCTGCACAGGAAGTCTGGTGACTCACAGTTGCAGATCATTTTAAGAGATGACCCCATACAAATTCCCCTGGAACTAATTGACCTCAGAGGACAAGGAACAAAATTGTCCCTTTAATCCCTTGCCCAAATTAGTTATGGGCATTAAGTGTGGGTATTAAACATCTGAAAATTTAAGTTACACCAATCTGATACTTTTAATTTCTGTATCGTATTTAGATCAATCTTGAAGACAAGCCTACGTAGCCTTGCATAAACACTGACTGGAAGAGATTTAACACCATAGAATAAGCAGGCAAAGCCAATGAGTGATATTTAAACAATTTTAGGCATATCTTAAATGTAAACAATTTACTATAAACAGAAGTAGTCTCTTTACTTTTCCAAACCCCATATCCTAGTTTGTAGTTTTACAATAACTGGGAACATACCTATTGAACAGAATTAAGCTGATAAAATGTACCAAGTCCATCCAAATTGTCTCTTTCTGGGCTGCATGTCTCTAGTTCAAGGAAGTAAACCTAGGTTTTCTTGAATCAAATTATCTTGAAATAGGCAGAACAGATATCAAAAATAACACTTGTGTAATAGACAGAGACAAAGAATATCTTTCAGTAGTCAGAGGTAACCCATTACTTGTCTCTGCCCCTTTAATCCAAATCTAAACTTTAAGTCCAGTATAAGCCTGCCTGAAGATGTGAGGACTTAGCTCTGCTCCTGCTCCAGCCACTTCACCATGCCTCTCAGCCAAGATGGACTTTAATCCCTCTGGAACCTGGAACCGGAATGTCATACTCTTCTTCCTATAAGTTCCCTTCGTCATGGTGTTTTATCAAAATAAACCCAAAATAATTTATACATATGTGGAAAATGTAAGTTGTTAAATAGTTATTATCTGGAAGAAAGTTAGTGCTTGACTGAAGTTTGGGTTTCAGATGGGTTCAGATTAGTGAAAATGGGTAAAGGAAACTTTTTGTATCTTGCCAGGGTTGTGTGTGTCTTATGAATATATACATTGATCAAACCAACAACCTTACATTTAAAATTAATGTACTTAAAAATTGAGTTTAAGTGTTACTCTTACATCTATGTAATGGTACCCATGTCATACAGTGTCCATGGATGACAAGAAAAGATCCCTATAAACTGTAGTTATAGAGGTTATTAGTCACCATGTGGGTGCTGGGATTCAAACTTAGGTCTTCTGCAAGATCAGCCAGTGCTCTTAACCATTGAGCAATCTCTCTATCACCTAAAATTAATGCACTTTGTCTGAGGGGATGGTGCAATGGATAAAAGTTCTTGTCACCAAGCATGATGACTTGAGTTTCATTCCTGAAACTCACATAGTAGAAAGAGAACCCGTTCCTGTAATTGTCCTCTTACCTACACACACTCATGGCGGCATGCCCTCCCTACCAGAAATAAATATGTGTAAACATTCTATAAATGAAATGAATTAATGAACTTATACCATATAAAAATTTCCTCAATAAAAAGTAAACACAGATGTTAGTTTTAATTTACTATAGGGTTTGGGATGTTTTAATGTCACATTAAAACTAAAGTTCTTTCTTCCAGTGCCTAAGATGGTATTTTTGTTTGAATGTAAAATGTCTCCCCAGGCTCATATGTTTGAACACTTGGTTCACAGATGTGGCATTGCTTGTGAGATTTGTGGTGCTTTTCAGGACTAGACAGAGGAAGTAAGTTCCTCTACTGGGGTGGGCCTTATTGGTTATTGTTCAACACTAGTTTCTGCCAAAGTCCCTCTGTTTCTTGACTGCCTGTTATTATCAAGATAGAGAATACCTTCTCAAACCATAGGCAAAAGTGGGTCATTTCCCTCTTCAGTTGCTTCCTCTCAGATGTTTGGTCAAAGTGACAAAGTAACTCAACAGATTATTACTGTGCTTTGTTCTTTATAGAGTTAAGTTAAAATGACCTCATTATTGTGCATTTAGTCTAGTATGACAAGTCTCTCTTTTAGCAAAAGAAATTTGAGGCTGAGAAAAATGGGTCAGTGGGTAAAGCGCTTGACATACGAGCTAGAGGCACAGAAT
>VZQC01005485.1:2200590-2219605 GCA_009823505.1 Rhizomys pruinosus | reverse complement strand
ATTACATGTGTATTCATATACATCACTCTTAAATTCTGGATGAAAACTTGTTACATTAATAGCAAAATAGCAGTGCCACCCTCTAGTGGTAGATCCATGCATAGCAGGATGAATTCAGTCCCTGGATTGTCAGCAATGAGATTCCCGAGACATGTAGTCTCTTTTTTATTTTTTGGTCTTTTCGAGACAGGGTTTCCCTGTAGCCCTAGCTGGCTGGAACTCACTCTGTAGACCAGGCTGGCCTTGAACTCACACTGCCTGCCTCTGCCTCCCAACTGCTAGGATTAAAGGCGTGTGCCAAACGCCCGGCTTTATTGTGCCATTCTTATTCACACTAGTGAACAAGGAATCCAAGAGTCCAGTAAGCATTCCTGAAGTGTATATTTCTAGATTTCATGTGTAGTTTGACTTGGTGTAAAACAGGAATTTAGAAAATGGAGTTCTTTTTCTATTCTGTTATATCATTTACTTTTATGCCCTATTAGCTAGTCTTATTAATTTATATACTTCATTAAATTCTATAAATCTACATTGCTTTTAATTTAATGAATATATTGAGAATCACTTAATATGATTGAAGAATATAAGTATAAGCTAATTTCTCACCACCTTTCAAAAGAAAGAAATAATCATAAGGAGGTATTAAAATAAATATATGCAAATGAAGATGTTGCCAGCTATTTTAGCGCAATAAAATATAAAATGTCTTATTTTTTAAAAGATGTTCACATCCATTATGTTACAGTTCTTAAACTCTGCTTGTTCTCATTTTTATTAAATCGTCATTAGACAGGTATCTGAAGGTGCTATAAAAGTCAGAAAAATTACATTTCTAAGAATATCAAAAAGATTCAACTGTAGAAATACTTTTACATAATACTGACTTTATTTCTTAGAATGTAATTTTAACGGCTTAACATTTCTCATATATATGTTAACATTTATACATCTATGAAAGCATAATATTTAATTAAAATTAAAGGATCATCACCTGTTATTATCATGTTATTTTTGGACTGGAACAAATAATGTCCAACGAAGCCATCACATCATCAATATGGTTCTAATATTTTCAAATAAATGAAAAACTACAACTAATGAAATATAAATATCTTTAAGCAAATAGAAAACTGCCTTGATTTCTACCTTATAATCTACAATGATTATAAATTTAATTGAGTTCAAAGGTGTAAATGGCTACAACATATAAATTATTTAGATTGTATAAGCTCAGAAGATTTAAGATGCAGTTTGCTCTTTTCACCATAAGTAGGCATGTTCTTAGTCTACCAACCTATCCATTACACCCTCCAGCCTTTTATGCAGTACATTTCAGCAATGAGCTTAGTATAAACAAATTTTAGTTACAGAGAACCCTCGGCCTGGCCTCACAACTCACAATGTTCAAGGATAATTTGTAAACCTAAACTGTTGAAGCCTAATGTATTTTAGGTTGTGACTAATATATTAGAAATGCAGTGATTATCTACATGCTTGGGAAAAGAGACGACTGCATGCCAACCTCGTAGAGGTTCCAATTTGCTCTCTAGGTCACCCCAAAGAATTTCTCCCTTTGGGACTTTGCCTTTGGAGAGACAAAGTGAATTGATTCTGTTGAAATATTCATTAAATTAAAAGGCTTCATTTACTATTCTAAAAGCAATTAATCAGTTTTCCCCACTCTGCATAGTACAGTACTATCCACCCCTTCACAAAAGGGCATCACAGCTCTAGGGAGAAGAAATGTGTGCAACAAAAACTGACAGAATCTGTTAAGAAAGTTCAGGCACCGAGAAAGTTAATATTTCTACTGGAATGTATAATAATTTGTGACAAGTACCTTAATACAACTGCTTACAGATAGAAATTGAAATTGTCTAGCAGAAAATGTTCCTGTGAATATGCTTGAAAGGTATAAATGTTTTAATAAATTTTAAATAAAAGGAAAAAAAAACAATTAGAAAGGAAACAGTAGTTACTTGATTTTATTAAGAAAGTATGCAGAAATATTTATAGCAATGATATGAGCAAATACTTTTGATCCTGAGAAATGTGTCTGTACCTGCTTTATCTCTGTATGCTCACATCTGTGACTAATTATTCTAGTAACAACGTGAGGAACACATCAATCCTAGGTCACCAGCTGAACAGACCCCAGGTCAGTAGTTAAAGGATTCTGTAAACCAAAGAAATAGTCCTCTGATAGTCTTGTAGTGCAGTATGTAAATCACCATGTGGTTTCCACATAGTATTTGCTGAACATTTAATGTGTTTTTGCTAGTTTAAGCAAAAACCTCAATTCAATGCAACAATGAGCTTTAAAGAAAGTTTGATTAGAAAAAAAAAATGATATATAATTTAATAATATATATTATATACATATATATATATATATCCAAAATAGAAGTATTGTATTGCCAGCCAAACAAGGCCAAGGAAAAACAAATAATACAAAATAATAAAACAGTTGTTCTAAAATGTGAGATATCTAAAATAACTCTGTCTGGTATGATTAGCCATCAAGAGTATGGGCAGGCTATTATACACCACATTCTACCCAATAAATTGTGGGACAAGTGATTCAAGCTTTGACATGTTGTTCTGTGTAATGTACTTAAAAATATGCTGTTTTGTGAAGTATGCAAACAATGTCTTGAAAATCTAACAAATTAATTTGAGCTAGTGAATAAGCGCATTAAATGATAAATACTCAGTTAATGTGATATACTCAGGAAGCTTAAAGCTTCTGATAAAATTAATTATAGAACATACTATGTGTCTATTAATAGGACTTGATATAGACTAAGGACATTTTTGAGATGATAAAGGAGCTAACTTTCAAATGTACATAAAAACAAGTATTTTCAGCATCAAGCTAGTGAGAGCTTTCTAAAGGGAATGAAAAGTTGCATAGGTATGGGAGTCCTGGGAGGCAGTAGGGTGGAGCATTGCAGACTCTCCACCCAGAGGGCATGCACAGAAGCGCAGGTTCTAACTCTCTCCAGCATCTGTGCTCTTTGCTAAACTCTGTGGACTTCAGTATTCACAGCTCTATAATGGGAATGATAATGGTATCTTTCCTGTAAAAATTAAAGGAATTTCTTTAAACTGTTAAGCACTCTGCTGATATGCAATGAGTTCAGACCATCTGAGATAATAAAATAGTAATGTTGTCAAGAATGCTTTATACTTAAACTTTTACTCTTACAAAAGATATAGACAAGTTAAAAAGTTTGTTTAGAAGAGAAAACATTTTTCTAACATAATGTTTAATATTTTATTTATTGTTTCTATTTTATGTGTATTCGTGTATTGCCTGTATGTGTGTAAATACACCCATGTTGTGCAATCCCCACAGAGTCAGAAGAAGGCATCAGATCCCCTGGTCCTGGAGTTAAGATGGCTGTTAGCCGCCATGCAGGTGCTGGGAACTGAACCTGGGTTCAATTCAGTGGTCTTAACTGCTGAGCCATCTCTCTACCTCACACAAATATTTTTATATTTGATTCTTAGTTATCATAACCCAAAGAGTCAAGCCAATAGTCTCTAAATCAGCAGCCATTAACTGACTATTAACCTACTTATAATTATGTGTGTAAGGTCATATTTCTCATTCTCAATCTTTACAACAACCTGTGAGGAGCATTATATTCCCACCTTACAGAATACTGAGGCCTAAATATCTTTAGAAACTTCTGGAACATCATAAATTTAGGTGTTGCAAGTCTAAGATGTGTGTAGATGTTTCTTTATCTATATAGCTGTAATTCCAGCTATTTCCCAACATAATGGAATATTGCTGGTGCCTAGAAAATCCTTTGAAATATGTGCTCANATTAGATGCATTGCTTAAATACACAAAAAATAAAAACAACTTTTAAAGTTGGCTACCCTCCAAAATAAGATGTTACAGGGTAAACTCTAATAGCCTACAAAAAGGCAGTAAACTAAAATAAGCAGTAGGTCATAAATGAGTAGAAATGTGATGTACCATAGACTGAGAGGAAGACATATGCTTTAGTCCAGAAAAGAAATGACTACTTTGTAATATGAATAAAAAATAGAATAGCTTTTAGATTCTAAAATATCAAATATATTAAAAAAGTATTTGACATGAAATCTGATTGATTTGCTTCATTTGTTTGTTTGGTTTGTTTTAGCATATAGTATCACTCTGATGCCCAAGATGATTTGGAGTAGAACTATATTGCTTATTTGAGCTGCCATGCTCAATTTTAAACCAAATATCTAAGGATTATTATCACTTTAAATGGTTTATTATGAAAAGAAAAAAAAAAAAAAAACACTAAAAGTCAGAACCTATTCCTCAACCTTAGAACTTTAAAAACAAGGGGCCAATTTAAAATAAAAATATGAGAATAAGGAAAATCGTGCACTAGAAATCAGCTCAGTAGGACAGTGTATTAATCGTTTCTTCTGTTGTTGTGCTAGAACCACCACAACCGAAGGATCTTTTAAAAGGAAATTCTTAATTTGAGCTTAATTGTTTGATTTGTTTCCAGGAATTAGAGTCCATCATGGTGGGGAGGGATGGTGGGCAGGAGTGGAGCAGAAAGCTGAGGTTCACATCTTCAAGCATGCATAGGAAGCAGAGAGATATTGGAAGTGGGGCAAGGCTGTGTGAACTCTCAGAGCCTGCCCCTAGTGACATGATTCTTCCAGCATGGTCACATCTTCTCAGATCTCCCAAAACATGCCACCAACTGGGAACAAAAATGTGGAATAGTTGGAGCCTATAGGCAACATTCTCATCCAAACCACCAAGAAAGGGAGTCACATTTGAGGAAAGGAAATCAACCAAATGTAAAGCTGTTTAATTTGAAATGTTTATAACTGTGACAGAGATGGCTCAGTGGGTTCTGGCACTGGGCTGTTCTTACAGATAGACCAGGGTTTGATTCCGCCGCACCTTACAGATCCAGTCTAAGAACTATCCTTAACTCCAGTTCCATCGGAATCCAATGCGCTTCTTCTGACGTCTATGTGCATTGCATGACAACGGTGCAATAAAAATCAAGAAATGATTTTAAAAAATATAAAAATCATGGAACTCCTGATTTAGTGACCAAGAAGTAGAGAAATAATGAAAAATATTCCAAAAATAGAGAAGGTACCACAACTGGACATAGTCCCAGAAACAAGAGAATAACAAGTTTGGGATTAGATAAACCATATTATAATGGAATGTCCTAGTAAGCACAGACCAAGACATATCTATCAAATTCCAATATGCTGAGTGAAGGAAGCCAGATGAAACAGTAGACATAGGATGTAATTTCAGTTGTTTGAAATACATTGCATTGATTTGAATGAGAATGTCACCTATAGGCTCCAAGTATTTGGAAATTTTGTACTCAGTTGTTGGTGCTATTTTGGGGAAGATCTAGGGGTTTTGGCTTGCTGGAAGGAATGTTCCCCTGGAAGTAGGCTCAGAGCTTATTTTTATTTTATTTTTTTCTCGTTTTCACACAAGAAAACAAAAAACAATACCAAAATGACAACACAAAACAAAGTAAAAAAGAAGGGGGGGAAGGAATTTAATTTTTTTTTTCTGGTGAAATAAAGAATTGATCTGCAGTTTTGCGATGTAATTCTTTTTTATTTTTTCCTTTCTTCTTTTTCTTTTCTTCTTTCCTTACTCTTCCAGGGCTACCAGAAGGATAAGTGTTTACAGGCTGGTCCAGGGAGCCTTGAGTTCTCAGCTGAGAAAGAATTGGTTCTGCCAGTCATCCTAGCTCCTCTTTAGTTATGTTACCCTCTGAATAGGGTAGCATAATAGTCAGAAGGGAATCAGAACACCAACCAATATGACTTCTTCGTTGAGTGTATTGAATATGGCAACTGGGGTGTCTCCCATTCAGAGGGTGGAGCATAACTATAGAGGGAAAAATTCCTTTACTGGTGCCTGTGAATGAGAAGTGAAGGCGGATTCGTTAGGTATATGATCAAGTCAGGGGACCAGAAAAGTAATAGCAGGGTGAATTCAAATGTCCAAATTAAAAGTCAATTATAATTTCTTAACAAGGGTTTATCAAAACGTCCATTTATTCGTTTTTCTCTGCTCATCTTCGTGAAGGTGCTCTACAGCCAGGATCTGTTTCTAGAATATTTTCCCAAAGTCAGGACAATGAGTTTCCACTTAAAATAGCTTGCTAGAAAGAAAGAGGAAATTTTAATTATGTGAGTATTAATTGAAATAATAGTCATCTTATCCTTTGGCTGCAGGTGACCCTATACTGTTAATCAAGGCCAAGATCTAAAGTTTTATGCCTACTATTCGCCTGTTTTCATTATAACTTTAAAGCCTAGTATCAAGAGGCTCAGTTTTTCAGGCTTTAAAGGAAATATGATTACTTTTCTTTTGGTTACACTTTCTTATAGGGTGCTCAAGACCACACAATTATCCCAGATTAACCAAACTTTGCTTTTTCAAGGTCAATTGAGTTTCTGGTCTTCAAGGGGCACTAGGGTTTCCAAGGGGGGCAGGGGTAGTACCACAGTGAGCTCTTCCTGGCAATCTTCAACCAGTTCGGTCTACCACAAAGATTCAAATCTTGCAAACACCAGAGCCTCTCCCTTTGAGCATGGGTGAACTGTCCTTTATGGCTTAACTTTCCCTTTTATAGAGCTAAACAGCTGCTCAGTGTTGTTCTGTTTAGTGGATCTCCAAGACCTCCCTGCCCACGAGGAAAGTCTGGTGACTCACAGTTGCAGATCATTTTAAGAGATGACCCATAACAAGATTCCCTGGAACTAATTGACCTCAGAGGACAAGGAACAAAAATGTCCCTTAAATCCCTTGGCCCAAATTAGTTATGGGCATTAAGTGTGGGTATTAAACATCTGAAAATTTAAGTTACACCAATCTGATAATTTCTCTAATTTCTCGTATCGATATGTTAGATCAATCATTGAAGAACAAGCCTACGTGAGCTCTTGCCGCATAAATAACTAGATGGAAGCAGATTTACACCATTAGAATAAGAAGGCAAATGGCCCCATGATGATATTTAAATAATTTTAGGCATATCTTAATGTAAATGATTTACTACAAACGTTAAGTAGTCTCTTTACTTTTCCAAACCCCATATCCTAGTTTGTAGTTTTACAATAACTGGGAACATACCTATTGAACAGAATTAAGCTGATAAAAATTACCAAGTCATCCCAAATTGTCTCTTAATCACTGGGCTGCATGTCTCCTAGTTCATAGGGAAGTAACAGCCTAGGTTTTCTTGAATAGCAAAATGTATCTTTTGAAAATAGGTCCAGATACAGATATTAAAAGTAACACTTGCGTAATAGACAGAGACAAAGAACATCTTTCAGTAGCAGAATGGTAAACGCATAACTTGTTTCTGCCCCTTCTAATACAAATATAAACTTTAAGTCCAGTATAAGCCTGCCTGAAGATGTGAGGACTTAAGCCTCTGCTCCTGCCTCCAGCCCTTCACCATGCCTCTCAGGCCATGATGGACTTTAATCCTCTGGAAACTGGACCGGAATATCAATACTCTCTTCTAATAAGTTCCCTTCGGTCATGGTGTTTTTTAAATCAAAATAAACCAAAATAATTGTATTTCATATCATATGGGCTGGAGGAAAATGTAAGTAGTTAAATAGTTATTAGGCCTCTGGAAAGCCGTTAGTGCTTGACTGGAAGTTGGGTTTCAAGATGGGCTTCAAGTTAGTGAAAATGGGGTAAAGGAAACTTTTTTTGTATAAACTTGCCAGGGTTGTTGTGTCTTTATTGAATTATATACATTGAATCAAACCCAACAACCTTTACATTTAAAATTAATGTACTTAAAAATTGAGTTTAAGTGTTACTCTTACATCTATGTAATGGTACCCATGTCATACAGTGTCATTGGAGCTCAGAAGAAAAGGGATCACTATAAACTGTAGTTACAGATGTTTATTAGTTACCATGTGGGTGCTTGGGAATTCCAAACTTAGGTTCATTGCTGCAAGATCAGCAAGTGCCCTTAAACCATTGAGCATGGATCTCTCTATCAACCCTAAATTAATGCACTTTGTCTGGAGGGGGATGGTGCAATGGGATAAAGTTCTTAGTCACCAGTCATAGAAATGAGGTTGGGAGTTCATTTCCCTGAACTCACATAGAAGACAAAGATGAACCCGATTCCTGGAAGTTGTCCTCTTACCTACACACACTCATGGCGGCATGCCCTCCCTACCAGAAATAAATATGTGTAAACATTCTATAAATGAAATGAATTAATGAACTTATACCATATAAAAATTTCCTCAATAAAAAGTAAACACAGATGTTAGTTTTAATTTACTATAGGGTTTGGGATGTTTTAATGTCACATTAAAATAACTAGAAGTTCTTTTCTTTCCAGTGCCTAAGATGGTAAATTATTTATGCGTTTTGAATGAGAAATGTTCCTCATAGGTTCATATGTTTGAACACTTGGTTCACAGATGTGGCATTGCTTGTGAGATTTGTGGTGCTTTTCAGGACTAGACAGAGGAAGTAAGTTCCTCTACTGGGGTGGGCCTTATTGGTTATTGTTCAACACTAGTTTCTGCCAAAGTCCCTCTGTTTCTTGACTGCCTGTTATTATCAAGATAGAGAATACCTTCTCAAACCATAGGCAAAAGTGGGTCATTTCCCTCTTCAGTTGCTTCCTCTCAGATGTTTGGTCAAAGTGACAAAGTAACTCAACAGATTATTACTGTGCTTTGTTCTTTATAGAGTTAAGTTAAAATAACCTCATTATTGTGCATTTAGTCTAGTATGACAAGTCTCTCTTTTAGCAAAAGAAATTTGAGGCTGAGAAAAATGGGTCAGTGGGTAAAGCGCTTGACATACGAGCTAGAGGCACAGAATTTGGAACCCCCCAACTCATATATATCTAAATGTGGCACTGCCCATGTGGAAGGCAGAGACAGTAGAATTCCTAGAAAGGCCCTGGCCAACTAGCCTGGGATCATGGCAGTGAACACGAAAGAACTTGTTTCAAACATGATAGAAGGATAAAAGTTCTCTGACATTCATATATACTTCATGATGATATTCATGCCTTCAAACACACACACACACAATTCAACCAACACACCAATTTTATTTTGGTCCTTTTATGGAAATTAATCTTGCAGGTGGGAGCATGGGAGCATATTCCTTTAATCTCATTACTCTGGAGGCAGAGGCAGAGGCAGGAAGATTTCAGTAAGATAAAG
This sequence comes from Rhizomys pruinosus, assembly GCA_009823505.1. Lineage (NCBI taxonomy): Eukaryota > Metazoa > Chordata > Mammalia > Rodentia > Spalacidae > Rhizomys > Rhizomys pruinosus. Next base: position 2,210,374 of record VZQC01005485.1, on the reverse strand, counting down.
GCCAGCCTGGTCAACATTGTGAGTTTCAGGCCAGCTGGGGCTACAGAGAGATCCTGTGTCAAAACAAAACAAAGAGAAAAGACATTTTCATATCTTCCTACAGAGGGAACGCAATGAGGAGACCAAGAGAAAAGAAGTTATCTACAAGCTAAGAACAGAAGCAAGGAGAATTGCCTTCATTGTCTGCAGCTCAATCTTTACTCCCTAATATACAGAACTACGGGAAAATAAATTTCATTTCTTTAGGTCATTATCTCTGAGGTGTTTTTGTTTCAACACTTTAGAAAACCAATGCACTGTCAGTACATATAATTATGATAAATAATAATTTAAATCAACAATGCATAAACTATTTTAATGATATCTGAATTATTAAACTTGCAAAACAGTGTCACACAAGGATGCTTCCTAATCAGTTTTAGGATTGACCCTACAGGGCTGAACAGATTTCATTGCAGTCACAAAATCTCTTTCAGGTTAGTTCTGGCCAGCTGCTTAATGAGGGCAGCTATAAACTTCAAACTATATAAAAGTTGTGGGTGGCCATATAAGTCTTCTTCAAGTACAAGCTATTCGTATGATTCATGTATCTCTATGAATCTCTATTCAAGCTGTTCACAGATTAAACGCACTAACCAATAGAAAATATGAGATGTCCCTGTTAAAACAGTTCATAGATAATGATTACGCTTGTAAAATGTGTGTTTGAAAGTGTTTTGACAGGAAATAGAGGGATATTGAGAAAAAATAGAATACAAACGAAGTCAATGTGAGTGAAAACTTACTGATAAGATTCTATCTATGTACAGGTGGAACCCAAAATTTTCATTTTTTAAAATTTTTTTTTGTTTCTGTTTTTGTTCTTTTCTGTTGTTCTTTCCATTAGTCCATCTTACTCAACGCAAATTTCCTTCAGAGGAACCTTCTACAGCTCTCTAGGAAGGGTTACTGACCTGATATAGGGGACAACTAATAGAACCAAGCGCACCATAATTGCATCTTCCTTAGGAAATTTTTTTTTTCTATTGACATATGATATGTGGCTCTATGATCTGGGCAAAACTTCTGTTTTACATTTAACTGCAAACAAAAGCTTATATAAATTTTTATCTTCAAAAATTGGAAAGGCATTAGGATTTTTTTATGCCATTTTCCTTTTTTTTTTTCTTTTTGGTCTTTTCCGAGACAGCTAGGGTTTTCCCTGTACCCTATGCTGGCCTGGAATGCTCAACTCTGTAGCAAGGCTGGCCTTGAACTCAAGCACTGCCTGCTCCTGCCTTCCAAGTGTTGAGATTAAAAGGCGTGTGCCACGCCCGCTTATTGTGCCATTCTTATTCACACTAGTGAACAAGGAATCCAAGAGTCCAGTAAGCATTCCTGAAGTGTATATTTCTAGATTTCATGTGTAGTTTGACTTGGTGTAAAACAGGAATTTAGAAAATGGAGTTCTTTTTCTATTCTGTTATATCATATACTTTTATGCCCTATTAGCTAGTCTTATTAATTTATATACTTCATTAAATTCTATAAATCTACATTGCTTTTAATTTAATGAATATATTGAGAATCACTTAATATGATTGAAGAATATAAGTATAAGCCAGAGTAGACTAATTTCTAACCCACCTTTCAAAAGAAAGAAATAATCATAAGGAGGTATTAAAATAAATATATGCAAATGAAGATGTTGCCAGCTATTTTAGCGCAATAAAATATAAAATGTCTTATTTTTTAAAAGATGTTCACATCCATTATGTTACAGTTCTTAAACTCTGCTTGTTCTCATTTTTATTAATAATCGGTCCACTTAAAGACAGGTGAACTCTGAAGGTGCTAATAAAGTCTAGAAAAATTACAGTTTCTAAGAATTTAACCAAAGGATTCCACTGTAGAAATTAACTTGTTGACACTTAATAATGACTTTATTTCTTTAAGAAATTGGTTAAGGTTTTAACCGCTTAACATTTTCTTCATATATAATGTTTAAACATTTATAGCATCTAAATAGAGAAAGCGAAATATTTTAATTAAATTAAAGGGATCATCACCTGTTATTATCATGTTATTTTTGGACTGGAACAAATAATGTCCAACGAAGCCATCACATCATCCACATGGTCTTCTAATATTTTCAAATAATGAAAACTACCCTAATTGAAAATATAATTCTTGTAAGCAAAATAGAAAACTGCCCTTTGATTTCTACCCTTATACGATCTACAATCGTTATAAATTTAAAATTGAGTTTAAAGGTTGTAAAATGGCTACAACATATAATTCAGTCTTAGATTTCATAAGCTCAGAAGATTTAAGCATGCTAGTTTGCTCTTTTCAACCATAAGTAGGCATGTATTTCTTAGTCTACCAACCTAGATCCCATTACATCCCTCCAGCCTTTTATGCAGTACATTTCAGCATGAGCTTAGTATAACACATCTTGAGTTACACGAGTAACCCTCGGCCTGGCCTCACAACTCCAATGTTGCAAGATAATTTGTAACCTAACACGTTGAAGCCTAACGGTATTTTAGGTTGTGACTCAATACTATTAGACCATGCGTGATTATCCACTGCTTGGGAACAGAGACGACTGCATGCCCACCCTCGTAGGTTCCGAAATTTTGGCTCTCTTAGGCAGCCACCCCAAAGAATTTCTCTAGCCTTTGGGACTTGCCTTTGGAGAGACAAAGTGAATGATTCTAGTTGAAATATTCATTAATTATAAGGCTTTCATTTACTATTCTAAAATGAATTTAATCAGTTTCCCGCACTCTGCATAGTACACGTACTATTCCACCCCTTCACAAAAGGGCATCACAGCTCTAGGGAGAAGAAATGTGTGCAACAAAAACTGACAGAATCTGTTAAGAAAGTTCAGGCACCGAGAAAGTTAATATTTCTACTGGAATGTATAATAATTTGTGACAAGTACCTTAATACAACTGCTTACAGATAGAAATTGAAATTGTCTAGCAGAAAGAGAGTCCTGTGAATATGCCTTGAACGGGTATAATGGTTTAATAAATTTTAAATAAAGGAAAAAAAACAAATGAAAGGAAAATCTGCGTAGTTACTTGATTTTACTTAATCCGACCGTACTGCAGAATATTTATAGCATTTGACCGCAACCTACTTTTGCTCCTGCGAAATGTGTCTGTACCTGCTTTATCTCTGTATGCTCACATCTGTGACTAATTATTCTAGTAACAACGTGAGGAACACATCAATCCTAGGTCACCAGCTGAACAGACCCCAGGTCAGTAGTTAAAGGATTCTGTAAACCAAAGAAATAGTCCTCTGATAGTCTTGTAGTGCAGTATGTAAATCACCATGTGGTTTCCACATAGTATTTGCTGAACATTTAATGTGTTTTTGCTAGTTTAAGCAAAAACCTCAATTCAATGCAACAATGAGCTTTAAGAAAGTTTATAATAGAAAAAAAAAATAGATATATTATTAATATATATAGTTATATAGATATATATATATATATCCAAAATAGAAGTTATTTAATGCCAGCCAAACAAGGCCAAGGAAAAACAAAATAATACAAAATAAAAACAGTTGTTCTAAAATGTGAGATATCTAAAATAACTCTGTCTGGTATGATTAGCCATCAAGAGTATGGGCAGGCTATTATACACCACATTCTACCCAATAAATTGTGGGACAAGTGATTCAAGCTTTGACATGTTGTTCTGTGTAATGTACTTAAAAATATGCTGTTTTGTGAAGTATGCAAACAATGTCTTGAAAATCTAACAAATTAATTTGAGCTAGTGAATAAGCGCATTAAATGATAAATACTCAGTTAATGTGATATACTCAGGAAGCTTAAAGCTTCTGATAAAATTAATTATAGAACATACTATGTGTCTATTAATAGGACTTGATATAGACTAAGGACATTTTTGAGATGATAAAGGAGCTAACTTTCAAATGTACATAAAAACAAGTATTTTCAGCATCAAGCTAGTGAGAGCTTTCTAAAGGGAATGAAAAGTTGCATAGGTATGGGAGTCCTGGGAGGCAGTAGGGTGGAGCATTGCAGACTCTCCACCCAGAGGGCATGCACAGAAGCGCAGGTTCTAACTCTCTCCAGCATCTGTGCTCTTTGCTAAACTCTGTGGACTTCAGTATTCACAGCTCTATAATGGGAATGATAATGGTATCTTTCCTGTAAAAATTAAAGGAATTTCTTTAAACTGTTAAGCACTCTGCTGATATGCAATGAGTTCAGACCATCTGAGATAATAAAATAGTAATGGTGTCAAGAATGCTTTATACTTAAACTCTTACTCTTACAAAAGATATAGACAAGTTAAAAAGTTTGTTTAGAAGAGAAAACATTTTTCTAACATAATGTTTAATATTTTATTTATTGTTTCTATTTTATGTGTATTCGTGTATTGCCTGTATGTGTGTAAATACACCCATGTTGTGCAATCCCCACAGAGTCAGAAGAAGGCATCAGATCCCCTGGTCCTGGAGTTAAGATGGCTGTTAGCCGCCATGCAGGTGCTGGGAACTGAACCTGGGTTCAATTCAGTGGTCTTAACTGCTGAGCCATCTCTCTACCTCACACAAATATTTTTATATTTGATTCTTAGTTATCATAACCCAAAGAGTCAAGCCAATAGTCTCTAAATCAGCAGCCATTAACTGACTATTAACCTACTTATAATTATGTGTGTAAGGTCCTATTTCTCATTCTCAATCTTTACAACAACCTGTGAGGAGCATTATATTCCCACCTTACAGAATACTGAGGCCTAAATATCTTTAGAAACTTCTGGAACATCATAAATTTAGGTGTTGCAAGTCTAAGATGTGTGTAGATGTTTCTTTATCTATATAGCTGTAATTCCAGCTATTTCCCAACATAATGGAATATTGCTGGTGCCTATAAAATCCTTTGAAATATGTGCTCACAACTCCTTAAGAAAATACTGCAAACTCTCCCTTCTTCCATGGCTTTCAACTTTGAACATGCACTTCTCACTTGCTGAAATGCTATTATTTTCTTAGCTGCACTGAAATGAGGATGGATAGGGTGAACTACTTGTTCAGGTGATAAATAATGGAGGATGTGGAGAGGGAAGTGTGTGGTAGAAATGATATTTCTTTGTAAACATCTATAAGATTTTCAGAAATTAAAACCGTAGAAACGCACTTCTGTTAAGCAGTCAAAGAAGGAAGCATGTTCACTTTTTTTCAGAACAATTTGGTTTTTAAAAAGCTTCAACTGGCTTATTTTTCCTGTCAATAAAGTGTTCATAGAAAAAAAGAAGGAAAATAAGTGCAAAAATAAATGCATAAGAAACATATCAATACTACAGGTTGAGGTTTAAGGAGATACTTCAGTCAGTAATGTACTTGCCTTTTAATCACGTGGACTTCAGTTCAATCCCGTTCACCAATGTAAAAAGCCAGGCAGCCAGGCATTGGGGGTGCACACTTGGAATCCCATCTCAGAGGAAGTGGAGACCTGAACATTCCTGAGATTTCTGACCAGCCAGTTTAGATTAATTGGTGACCTCCAGGTCTGAGAGACCCTGTCTCCAAGGATGCAGACAGTGTTCCTGAGGATGACTCCTTGGGCTGTCATCTGGCCTCCACATTCACATGCATAAATGTGGACATACTTCCGCATGTGGAAACACTCATCTACACACCCAAATATACACATTTTTAAAATGTTCAGCATATAGGCTGGAGAGATCCCTCAGTGGTTGGATGTTTGCTGTTTTACTAAATGAAGAACTTATAAATTAATTTCAGCTTCAGGGGATCCAGAGCTTTCTTCTGGTCTCTGTGGGAACCCAAACACACATGACAGGTGGTTACATAAGCACATAAATTAAAATTAATAATAATAATAAAATAAAAAGAAAGAGGATACACCAGAACATGTAGGAAACTGAAGAGAAAGAAAAAAAAAGTCAGTAATAAAATTGTTTCTCTTCTTTCTTCATTTTCTGATTAAACATTACTTGAAGATAGAAATCTGGCCACAGTGGCTTAGATTCTTAGATTCTAAGCCTCCTCAAAGATGGTGCTTCCACAGTAATTGGAACTACTCACTTGGCAGTAGTATGTTAGCTAATTGTACATAACACAAATCTTTAAATCCTACCAACATAAAATATCAGACATTATCTCACAGTTTTTGCTAGTCAGGGATTTGGAAATGGCTGGGCTGAGTATCCCTAGTCAATTAGTATTTGATTATAGTTGCATATCTGCTCATCAAGTTGCCTAACTTACACAGACACTGCAGAAGTCAAGGGCTACAGGCATGGGTCCTCTTGTGGACTGCTTCAAGCTTACCTCGAACTGGCTGTGAGCTTGCCCAGAGTAACCAATTCCACGTAGAGAGGAAGAGAAAGAATTAGGCTTCTGGGCCTTTTATCATCAACTTGCAGTATCATTTCTAACAAGTTTTATTTTTAGTAGAACTAAGTTGGGGCTGGAGAGATGGCCTAGTGGTTAAGAGCGCCAACTGCTCTTGCAGAGGACCCGGGTTCGATGACCAACTTCCACATAGTGGCTGAGAACCATCTTTAACTCCAGTTCCAGGGGAATCCAATGCCCTCTTCTGACCTCCATGGCATTGCACGACACGGGTGCACAAACCTACATGCAGACAGTACATTCATACACATACAAGAATAAATAAAAATTAAAAAAAAATAAAAAATATAGTACTAAGTTAAACTAACTCAAGAGGAAAAGGAAAAAAACTCTACCTTTTGAAGAGGTTCGACTTTTGAAACTACGCAGGCCTTTAATCCCAGCTGTGAGTTCAAGGCAGCCTGGTCTACAGAATGAGTTCCAAGCCAGCTGTGCCTACAGGAAGATTCTCTCTCTCTCTCTGTCTCTCTCTGTCTCTCTCTCTCTCTCTCTCTCTCTCTCTCTCTCTCTCTCACACACACACACACACACACACACAAACACAAAGGGATAATATATATTGTAACAATGTGCCCTTTCCCTATGATAATACCTAGAACACTTCCTGCAAGTCACTGAAGGGAAACAGCCATAGGATCCATCTGTCAAGAAGAGAAAGCAAGAGAATAAAAATATAGTATATGTATTTCCAAACACTTTCTTGTTGTCCATTGAGTCTCACAGATACAGAATGCACAAATGTGTCTGATAAAAATACTAATGTAAGTTAGAAGTTATCTACTAATTTAGGATTTAGGTGGAGTCTAAAGGTCAATCCTAATTCTTCAAACAAATTGGCAAACCCAAACATTGCTGTATTTCACATTTAGCAACTTTCACTTAGTCTTTGTTCTATGCTAATTAATTTCCCTACAAATTACACAAATTAGTTTCCCCATGTGCTATGTGTTCACATAAAAAGTCACTGGCAAAGTAATAAATTGCAACCTATATGGTGATCACATTTTTATTAGGTCAGTGCTCTAGGGCATAAAGGAAGCAATTTGAGGTTTTGGGAAATCTAGCTCTAAACTATACAATGATGAAATCAAACATGATGTATCACATCAGTGATGCAAATCTGAATTGACAGACTTCTTTTTGATATGTATATAAATTTAGGAGGCTCAGCTAAAATAGTGTATGTACATACTTATGTGTACTTAGTGCTCACCAGATGTATTCACACATTACATGGGACAGAGGAGGGCAGCTCACCATATTAATATCTATGTTAGGTTGATATTTCAGGGTCTGAATAAATTCCATCAAACCCCAAGTGTTTATTCTCAAATTTCTTCATGTAAATTTACCACTATTCTACTCAGCTTCCTCACTTTGCTTGTACTGATGTCCAAGCCAGTTTTCTTTCTACCTAACAATATCATTACAAAGTTAATGAAAACCAAATAGTATTTTCCACAATTGCATTGTTGTCCTTGCTTTTATAATCTATGGTGTAAGTGCTTAAACTTGATCTTAGGTTTCATGTGGACCCTTGAATAATATTAGAGACCAATATCTTTTACTAATGTGGCTTTTATTTATTAATTTTATCATCTAGAAATTAAAACTGAAATTAAATATATATTTTAAATAAAAACAAACATTAAATTAAGTAAAGGTAATTTTTTCCAAAAATATTGATGAGATGACATTCTTCAAAAATCTCTTTAATAACTGACTTAAGCTGGGCTTGGTGGCGCATGCCTTTAATCCTAGCATGTGGGAGGCAGAGGAAGGCAGATCTTTGTGAGTTCAAGTCCAGCTTGGTCTACAGAGCTAGTTCCAGGACAGCTGGGGGCTACAGGGAGACTCTGTCTTGAAAAGACAAAAAAAAAAAAAAATTAAAACTAAATACATACAAGTTTTCCTTAAAGCTTATAGCACTTACGTAAAGCATCAAAGAGTAGGGGTGAATTATGAAGTACATAGAGTTAGCTGAAACTGACATCAGCAGAAATTGAGATTATTCTCAAGACCAGAATAAAGAGATAGAAGATATGGTAGAGTAGCATAGATCTAAATAGATGAGTGAGGAATGATCTAGTACCCATACAGAATAGCTCAGACTAAGATGATTACTTAAGCGAAAACAATAGATCAATAAGAAGTGTAAGATACGAGTCTTCCTTGCACTGATTCTAACAAATACTGGACATGATAGATAACTAGATAGATGATAGACACATAGAAAGATACAATAGATAGATACATAGAATATATGGAGAGAAAGAGAGAGAGAGAGAGAAGAGAGAGAGAGGGCGAAAGAGAAAGAAGAGAGAATGAGAAGACGAATACTTTTTCTTCTTTTTCTTTTTTTTTTTTTTTTTAGACCAGTGTCTTCAATCTAGTAATACCTGCAAGAAGAACGAAAGGTGTCATGGCCAGGAGCAGAGGCGCCCGTGTGGACTGTCCGAAGACGTACCTGATGTAACCGATTTCCGTGCATGGGAATACATGGGGGGAGGATAATCGTGAGGATACCCACTTAAGAAGCGCATTCTGCCTTGTTCTATGTCGAAGTGTAAACGGGCATTAGGTATTTTTGTTTTTTTTTTTAGGACGTCTTTCTGACGTATCATTCGATCTCCATTCTTGTACGATGGAATAAACCAAGAGGGAGTGTTACCGAGGACTACCTGTGGTGTCCCACTTAGTCAAACATTAGATCACACTTTTGTGAATCATCTAGATTATTAACCATATCATAACATCGTATCATTACAATCCCACTACTTGAGGCGAATAAAACTCTGGAGATGATTTCAATATATAGAACATTATAAGCCCAAAGGGAAGCAGGCCGACCGCTCGCGTTTGAATTGTTCATGGTAGTGGCTTTTTTTAAGATAATTTTTGTAAATAACTGAATATCGTTTTTTTTTACTTGAAAAGGCACCTATAGACCAATAAGGCAAATATTGGTCTGTTTGAGCCAAGAAAGACTCCTCCATCAACACCAGCTAACCTCACCCTGCTGGAAATACGTGGCAGCAGAGGCAGCCATAAATGCATGTATATCCCAAATCTAATTGGCTATTAGCTCTCGTCTTGGAGGAATAACCCACGGCTAATGCACAAGCTTACATCCTCCTAGATGGTTAGGAGATGTTATAAAGCCACAGTAAAGCCTTGTCATATTTAACAGAAAAAATGTAATTCATGGATTAACGATACCATCCAAAACATCTGTGTCTATACCAAAGAAAACTATGGGATTCTTATATGTTCTATTTTTCATTCTGTTGGGAACTTATTTTTGGCTATTAATATAGAATTAGTTTTCATCCACATAAATACATACACTCACACACATACAAACCCAGCA
>VZQC01005485.1:2183429-2189411 GCA_009823505.1 Rhizomys pruinosus | reverse complement strand
AACAACCAAAAAAATTTTTAAAACCCTGAAAAGGAGACATGAAAATGACATTCAAAATGGAAAGACCTCCCATACTCATGGTGAAAAAATTAATAATAAAAATAATTCATTCTAATCCATTCATCGACAGAATGCAATGCAACCCAATCAAAATTTTCCATGAACGTTTTCACATAACTGACAAAATAAAATCCTTAAAATCATATGAAAAAAACGACCCCAAATAGCTAAAGCAACCCTGAGTGAAAAAGTGCAATACTGGGGAGATTACATTACCCAGACTTCAAGCTATATTAAATGGCTATAGTCATAAGACAGCCTGGTACTGGCAATAAATAAAATAGAATAAATAAATAAATAAATAATAAATAAATTGACCTGGAACAAAATTGAAGAGCCAAACTTAAGCTCATATACCTTCAGCCACCTCATATCTGACAAAGGGGCAACAACCCTCAAGGGAAGAAAGATAGCATCTTCAAAAATGGCATATGGCAAAACTGGATCCCATTTGTAGAAGAACAAAATTAAACCCCTACACTCACCTTGTACAAAAATAATTGCCAAGGGATCAAAGATCTCAACCAAAACCTGAAACCCTGAAGGGGGTAAAAGAAAAAGTTGGCACACCTACAAGACGTAGGATTAGGAAAAGACTTTCTAAATCAAACATCACTACAGCAGGAAATGAAGGGCAATAGCTGACAAATGGACCTCATCAAACAGCAAAGCTTTTGGATAGCTAAGAAACAATCAGGAGTGAAGAGAAAACCCACAGAGTAAAGGAAACCTTCAAACCACTGATACATCTGACAAACATTAACATCCAGAATATAGCTACTCAAGAAACAAAGAAGTAAGAGAAACAAACGACCTACTCAAAGATGGAGTAAAGAGCTGAACAGAGAGTTTACAATAAGGAAGTAAAAGTGTTCAACATCTTAAAATTAAGGAAATGCAAATTAAAACCACACAAGATATCATCTCACTCGAATAGACTAGCCAAGATCAAGAAACAAAGGACACCAAATGCTGTGGGGATTGTGGAACAGGGGAAACCTCATCCAACTGCTGTGGGAATGTAACGTGTACAACACTGTGGGAAAGCAGTATGGTAGCTCCTAAGAACTCAAAATAAGCCTACCATCATACCCAGCCAGACCACGCCTGGGTATATACCAACAATAGCATACTACCATAAAGATAGATGCACAGCTATATTTATTGCAGCAAAAAGCTGGAAACAGCACAGGTGCCCCTCAACTAATGATTGCATAGAGAAAATGTGGTACAATCTACACATTGGAATGCATCCGCAGTAAAGAAAGATGACATCAGGACAGGCGTGGTGCCGCGCACCTTTAATCCTAGCACTTGGAGGCAGAGACATTCGGATCTCTGTGAGTTCACAAGGCCACCCTTGGTCTACAGAGTGCGTTCCAGGACAGTTTGGGCTACAGGGGGAGGAACCCGGTCTCGAAACCAAAAAACAAAAACAGAAAAAAAAAGAATGATGACATCATGAACTTGATGGTAATGATGGACTACCAAGCAATTATATCTAAGTGAAGTAACATAGTACCAAAAATCAAAAGTTAACGTTTTCCTCAATTGTGGATGCTAACACCAAATCCCAGTTGGCAGGCAAACTAGCAAGTTTATTACTACATTTCATTGTATCAGAAACAACTGCGCTATTCCAATGTGAACCTCTACATGGGCTCTTGAGTTGCCCTACCACCTATATTCACACATTGTAATATTCACTCATTGTAATTACCACATATGAATAGAAGATATGTATTCATAAAATTAAAAGAATAAAAAAAAAAAAAAAAAAAAATTACTTTTAAAAAAATGTGAATCTCTAAATGTGGTTAAGAATCAACCTATAGTTATTTTCAGAATTTTGACTTATGTGTGAAATGTACATATGCATATTTTAAATAATATAAAAAATAAAAAAAAATAGTTGAAAAGATGCAAAAAATATTAGGATATGGGGATAGAGAAAGAAGTCAGTGTTTAAGAGCAACCGGCTCTCCTTTTTTTTTTTTTGCAGTAACTTACTTTTTTGTTTATATATTTAATTTATTTTATTTATTTATTGGCTTGATTTATTTTCTTTATTTTCGCCATTCAAATCTAGACCCGTGTCACAAACCCCACCTGCCCCCACCCCACCAATTTCAGGCATTCTGCCAAACATGCTTTTTCATCTCTTTCTCATTATTTCTCAGTATTCTCCATGTGCAAGTTGACTGTTTTTGAGCAGAAGTTCACTTTTTTCAGTCAGTTCTATCATGCAAGCCTTTTCGGTTGTTGTTGTTTGGTTGTTGCTGGTTTACCATATGCATCACTCCCAATGCTTGGGACAAAAGCTCAAGGGCCGTGCACAGTAAATACTATACAACTAAGGTATTGGCATTAGCATCCACAGATGAGGGATACCATTCGTCATGTGTTTTTCTGTGACTGTGTTACTTCATTTGGTATAACAGTTTCTTGTTCCATTCATTTACCTCCAGATTTCATGATGGCATCTTTCCTTACTGCTGCATAGAACTCCATTGTGGTAATGTACCGCATTTTCTTATCCACTCATCAGTGAGGAGCATTTGGGTTTGTTCCAGCCCCTTGCTATTGAGAAGAGCTGCAATAACTGCCCGTGCATGTGTCTCTGTGGTTGGGTGAGTCTTGAGGGTACACATGCCTAGGAGTTGTATGGCTGGGTCCGGAGGGGCAAGTTCATTTCAAGTCTTCCAAGGGTTCTCCCACTGCTTTCCATAAGGGGCGCATGAGTTTTACATTCCTATCAGCAGTGGATGATTGTTTCCCCCCTTTTTCCACACAACCTCTCCAGCATATGTTATCATTTGTTTTCTTTAGGCCTAGCCAGTCTTATTGGGAGTAATATGATATCGTAAAGTGGGTTTTGATTTGCAATTCCTTAATGATTAGTGGATGTTGAACACTTTTTTTTTTATTTGCATTTCCTTAACGATTAGGTGTTTCTCAGCCTTCTCACTTGTGAAGTCTCTGTTCGCTCTTTGCTCCATCTAGTGAGTGGGTTTATTTGTTTTCTTCTTCTTTTCTTCGTTGTTTTTTGAGTAGTTTATATAACTGGAAAGCCATGCTTTGTCAGATGTTTCCGTGGTAAAGGTTTCCGCAGACGCTGGGAGATTTCTCTTTACACGTCCTTGATTTTTCTTTTTGATGTACAGAAGCTTTGAGTTTACAATGGAGGAACGCCATTTGTCATTTGTCAACCTTAATTCTCGCGCAGCTGCTGTCTGATTTAGGAAGTCTTTTCCTATGCCTATGTCTTATAGTCTGCTGCCAACTTTTCCTTCTATCGCCTTCAGAGTTTGGGGTTTCACATTGAGGTCTTTGATCCATCTGGAGTTGACTTTTGTACAGGGTGAGAGTTAGGGGTTTAATTTCATTCTTCTACAAGTGGTGATCCAGTTTTGCTAACACCACTTGCTGAAGATGCTGTCTTTTCTCCATTGTAGCTTCTTGGTCCCCTTGTCAAATATGAGGTGGCTGAAATTGTATGAGTTCAAGTTTTGATCTTCAGTTTGGTTCCATTGGTCAACAGGTCTGTTTTTGTTCCAGTACCAGGCTGCTTTTATGACTATAGCCCTGTAGTATAGTTTGAAGTCTGGTATACAGGTCCCCCCTGCGTAGCTCTTTTTTCTCAGGGTTGTTTGGCTATTCGAGGTCTTTTGAGAAAATCTACAGTGACTAAGTTTGACTTATTGCACTAAAACAATCACAACCACAAATTAATAGTAAATAACCTAATGTTACTTAAATCCTCCAGGTTGTTATGCACATCTTCAAAAAAAGCACAGAAGTGGAAATAATGGATAGGTTTGAATTCAGTAGTTATTCCTTGACAAATTAGTATCCAAGAAGGATTAAAAACAGCATCTGCTAAATTAGTACTCAGAAAATCTTGCCTACCTGTTTCTGACTATAGACACATGGTGACTTATTCAATCTCTAATGCATGTTACCTTCAATTGACAAGTTACTTATATTGTAATGCTGTGCATTCTGGGCTGTGATTTTAATTTCTGACTGTTTTTGTTGGATTATTCCTATTGTTATATCTTCAATTTCTCTTCATAGTGCCACATATACTATGCCATCAATTTTATCCAGTCTATTTTTAGCTTATCTTCTGTGATTTTCCTCATACAAGTTTGATTTGTGATTTTTAAAATATTTTGAGCATATGGAGTTCATAATGAATGTTTTAATACTCTTGACTATCAATTCTACCATATGCTTCATTTGCAAATTGGTTATGACTGATGGATTTGTTTCATAATTATGTTTTTCCCACTTCTTTATAGCCTAGGCAATATTTGTCTGGAAGTTATATATTGTCAATTTAATTTTGTTAGGTAATATCTGTTTTGTAAGCTGGATATTTGCCAGTTCCTATAACCATCCTTTCACATCAGGCGGTAGTGAAGTTAAATGGAAACAGCCAGATCTTTCTCTGTCTCACTTGTAAATTATCTTGGACAGAACTAGAGCAGATCTTTCTCTAAGACCAGTTGTCTGAGAGTGTGGATTGTGGTGTGTGGTCCTCATTGTTCTGAGCAGCATGATCTCCAGTCAGTTACCTAGAAGAGACAGTAATCCCAATCTCTTGTGATGACTGGGAAACTCTCTCTATACTGCCTGTACATAAGCCATCTTTTATTTTTTATTTTGAATATGTTTTTTGTTTGATGATTTTCTATGATGTACTTTTAGCCAAATTCCCCAAATTCTGTGATTGAGCTAATGATATATATATATATATATATCTATATCTCTATATATCTATAGATAATCTTCTACTATATATATCATATAATATATATGTGTATGTATAGAGTGACACTGTGAGTATAACAAAATGTCCACGCTTTTCCCTGGAGGATTCAGTTACGTGAACGAATCTGGAAATAACAAATACATACCCATAATTTGGTGGTCATTGATTTGCATATAACATATTTTAATTTAATAAATGCAAAATAAGTTATTTGATAGTTAAATGAAATGTAAATATGTGAGATCTGTTAAGAGTTCTCCAGACGCTGCCATAGGGGAAAAAGTGTGTTTGCATTACCCACCGAGCATGATGATGTTTTTCCCTTTCTTTCCGCCACAACCTCTCAGATTGGTATCCTTTCTTGGATCATAGCCATTATTGGAGTAAGTGAAATCAATTGAGTGGATTGTCATATGTATTTCCATTAATTATTAGTGATGTGAACCACTTTTTAGATGTTTCCATCATCCCTCTTAACTTCTTCATTTGGCGGAGCGTTTAGCTCTTTACCTCACTTTATAAGTGGGTCATTTGTTTTTTTTGCTACTTTGTAATTTGAGTAGTTATATACGCTGGATGTTTAATGTTCTGTCCGATGTATCACCACCGTGAAGTTTCCTACCACTCTGTGGGTTTTTCTCGTTCACTTCTTTGTACAGAGAAAGATGTTTCTCTGTAAAGAAAGAAACACCTTTCTCTTTACAGAAGATTTTGGGTTTAATGAGCTGTGTGGGTTTGGGCATCAGTCTGCTTGCTAAATTGGTTTTACTGAAGGATGCTTGTACTCAAAATTATCACCTATTGTTAAAAAAAATGAAAACAAAACAAAACAAAAAACCAGAGAAAAGATGCAGAAAACTTATGGCAGAAGCACGATCTGCGATGGGTAGGGGTGGGGTGGTGTGGAAGGGAAGGGATATATGCCTGAACTGAATGAGGAAAAATGATGGTATGAATACACAAATCATCAATAACAAAAAAGCTCACTCTAAAAAAAAATCAGAAGAGCAAAAAAAAAAAAAAAAAGAAAGCATAAACACACTTGAAATTTATTTTTTTATTGTATTTATTTTTTATTTTTAACAAATCTAAACCAGTGTTCCCGCTCATTCCCCCACCCCGTCAGAGCTCGTGCATTCTGCCAA
>VZQC01005485.1:2153429-2178429 GCA_009823505.1 Rhizomys pruinosus | reverse complement strand
TTCAAGGGTAGAATAATTGCTAGAAATATCTGAAGTTCAAATGTAAACTGTTAGAAAAATCAAAAAGTGCAAACAAACAAGGCAGATAAAACGTGATTTTTTCAATACAATCCTTAAACATACTGAGACACTAGCTTTTAATAAACATGTCCCCTTCTTTTTTTCTCCATATTTAGAGCTAGTCTCCTATGTGGCTTTATACATAAAATTCATAAATGACTGCTGAACTGTGTTTGCTGCATCATTGAATCTACATTTAACTGCTGCCAGAATGCAATTGTCACTACGGGGAAATCTGTACAATGCCAGAAAGGTCAAAACACCTGCCCAGATGGGAGTACTTCCGGATTCATGGTGCTGCAGCCATGGATGGAAGTAACTATGTGAAAGAAAATGTTTCTCTCTCTGCCTCTCCCTCTTCCTCTCCCTTTCTCTCTCATTCTTTCTTCCTCTCTTGTTCCTTTTCCCTCTTTCAGAAGAGTTTGCATACAAATGCGTGAACAGGATCTCTGCTAGCATTTGATAACAAGCTAGCACTTCATAACCCACTGTGTAAACATTTCTTACATCCATGAGAAATAGGAGAATTTAATTTTTCTGGAAGGAAATTCCTCAACAGAATCATAGATGTCAAAAACCCCACAGTTCTAAGTGGAAAGAAGTGTATTTAAGTGAATTGTGGTGAATTCTTTTGAAATATGGCTGGAGATCAGTGACTACACTGATGCTGATTGTGGTTTATTCTGACAGAATTAAGATATAACCATTATATATATTGAACTTGGCCATTCAGATACTCTCAAAATTCTCCACAAAATTGGAGATATGCACTTACAATGTTCATAGTTGAGTATGTTCCTTGTATCAACATATCAACATAGCTATAATTTAAGAGTATGAATATGCTTGATTTGCAGTATAATTGCAAGGAAGTTAAAATACCTTTCTGTTTAACTGTCTATCATATATCTACTATATTGTAGAATTAATAACAAAAGAAAAACTGAAATACTAAAAACATTGAGCCAAACCAATAAGCTAATAAGCTCATGAATTTTTATTGCTCTTACTACTATAGATAAGAATTCGGGGGGGTGCAGTAGCAGCAGTAGCAGTAATAGTAGTAGTAGCAGTAGCAGCAGTAGCAGTAGCAGTAATAGTAGTAGTAGCAGCAGCAGCAGTAGCAGTAATAGTAGTAGTAGTAGCAGCAGCAGCAGCAGCAGCAGCATTAGCAGTAATAGTAGTAGTAGCAGCAGCAGCAGCAACAGTAGCAGTAATACTAGTAGTAGCAGCAGCAGCAGCAGTAGCAGTAATAGTAGTAGTAGCAGCAGTAGCAGTAATAGTAGTAGCAGCAGCAGCAGCAGAAGCAGTAGCAGTAATAGTAGTAGTAGCAGCAGCAGCAGCAGCAGTAGCAGTAATAGTAGTAGTAGTAGCAGCAGCAGCAGCAGTAGCAGTAATAGCAGTAGTAGTAGTAGCAGCAGTGGCAGCAGCAGCAGTAGCAGTAATAGTAGTAGTAGCAGCAGCAGCAGCAGCAGCAGGTGGCCCATGCCATGGAAGAGCAGGAAGGCAATGGCAGGAGCAGCAGGAGGCAGCCCAAGCCCTGGTGGAGCTGGAAGGCAAAGGCAGGCAACATTCTAGACTCCCAGCCTACACTGACTAGGGAACACCTGGAACCCCTCCCTTTGCTCCAGGCCAGGTTTCCCTGAGCTCAGGTTCAGACATTTGCAACCAGCCCTAGAAAGTGAGTAGACAGATCCCATGTGACTCAGGGGCTCTGTGAGTACAAATTTCTCACTGAGTGTGTTTGTTGGACCTCCATTCTATGGTGAGAATCCTCAATGGATGTGGCAAAGGTGGTGTTCCAGACTTCAGACTCCCTAACCACAAGCTAGAGAGGCCCTGGGGCAACTCCCTTGGCTTTAGGCTAGGCTTTCCTGCTCCTAGTCCAAGCTTCAGACATTAGCAATCAGTCCTCCGCATTAGCAATCAGCCCCGGTGAGCCCCTTGTGGGACAGTGGTTCTGTGAATTCAATTCTCCCAGTGAGTGTATCATGTTGACCTCTGTTTGCTGGTCAGAATTCCCAACTGGGTAGTTGCAGGAGTGTACGAGACTCACTACTCACTAGCTAGAGAACACCTGGAGCCACTCCCTCAGCTCCAGGCTAAATTTCCCTATGCCTGGACAAAAATCCAGACTTTTGGAAAGACTAAAACATATGCATCATAGGTATAAAGGAAGGAGAATAATCTCGGGATAATGGTATTGACATGTTCTTCTACAGGATTGTAGAAGAAAATTTCCCCAAATGAAAGACAGGCATACCCATATAAATACAAGAAGCACATAGAACACCAAATAGGACCAGAAAAAGAAATTCCCCAAGCCATATCATACTAAAAACACTAGACATTCAAAACAACGAGAAAATACTGAAAGCTGCAAATGAAAAACAAGTCACATACAAATGAAAACCCATCTGAATTACAGCTGATTTTTCAATGCAAATGATGAAAGCCAGAGAGGTTGGGCCAAAATATTCTCAGTTCTAAATGACTATAGAATACTTTGCCTAGCAAAAATGTCTCTTAGAGTTGAAGGAGAAAGAAAAATCTTTCATGATATAAATAGACTGAAGGAATTCATGTCCAGGAAACCAGCTCTTCAGTGAATACAATACAAAGAGCAAAAGAAAGGAATTCCTATATCCACAGAGCAAAAGAATGTAGTTAATGAAGATATAACTGTGGAAATACAAACCTAGACCAAGAATGCAAACACAAAATAAAATTATGGGAAGCAATCTGCCAATAATAAATTTAAACATCAAAGGACTGACCTTCCAAATCAAGAGGTGTATATATAGACTAGTAGAATGGATTAAGAAACAAAATCTATCTTTTTGTTGTCTGCAAGAAACCCATCTTACCTTCAAATATAGGCATTATCATGAGGTGAAAGGGTAGAAAATATATTCCAAGCAAAAGGTAGTAAGAATCAAGTAAGAGTTGGTATGCTAATATCAGACAAAATAGACTTTAAACTAAAACTAAGTAATCAGAAGAGATGAAAAGGGTCATTTCATTCTTATAAAAGGAACATTTACCCAAGGAGATATCATAATCATAAATTTACATGCACCAGAATCTGATGCACTGAACTTCAGAAACTCAATTCTATAGGACTATAAGGCACAGATTAATCTGAACACATTGGTGGTAAGGGACTTCAATACCCCAATATGTCCATTAGACCAGTCAACCAGACAAAGAATAAATATAGAGACATCAGAACTGAACAACCAATACATCAAATGAACCTAACAGACAACTGCCGAATATTCCACTCAACCACCAAAGAATGTATTTCTATTCAGCAACCCATGGAACCTTTTCCAAAATTGACCACATACTGGGGCACAGAATAAAGTTCAACAAATAAAAAAAAGATTGAAATAATTTCATGCATTCTATCAGATCACAATGCAATAAGGCTTAATATCGACACCAGAAGAAGGAGCTAATGGAGTTTATACAACACAGTCCCCAATAATGAATGGGTAAAAGCAGAAATTAAGAAAGAAATAAAGGTTTCTGGATTTAAGTGAAAAGGACAATACAACACAGAAAAACGTTGGGACACTAAGAGCATTCCTAAAAGGGAAACTTTTAGCTCTAAATGCCTACATTAAACAAATAATCCGAGACTAGTTGTGCACAACTTTAATCTCAGCATGTCAGGAGGCAGAGGCAGGGGGATCTTTGTGAGTTCAAGGCCAGCTTGGTCTACATAGAGAGTTCCAGGACAGCTGGGGCTGCACGGAGACCCTGTCTTCAAAAACTGGATCAAAAAAAAAAACAAAAACAAAAAAAAAAAACAAAAAAAAAAACAACCAACCAAACAAACAAAACAAACAGAAAGGACACAAATAAATGACCTAACATTGCAAATCAAGACACTTGAAGACAGCAACAAATGAATCCCAAACCCAACAGACTAGAAGAAATAACAAAAATCAGAGCAGAGATTAATGAAATAGAGATAAAGAATAATAAAGAAAACAATACAAAGAATCATTGAGTCCAAGAGCTGGTTCTTTGAAAGGATAAACAAGATAGACAAACCCTTAGCTTACTTAACTGAAAAGAAAGAAAGCAATTCCAACCCACAAAATTAGAGATGAAAAGGGAAAGATCACAATAGATAACAAAAAGATCCAGAACATTATATGGGAATACTTAAAAAAAAAAAAACTATACCCTATTAATTTTGACGACGTAAAAATATGAATGATTATCTGAAATCATGGGACTCACCAAAGCTTAACCAAGAAGATATCAACAGCTTAAACAGACCCATAACATATGAGGACATTGAAACAGTAACATGAAACCTTCCAACTAAAAAAAATAATATCTGGGCCCAGATAGATTTATGACAGAAGTCTATCAATAATTTAAAGAGGAGCTACAACCAATATTACTTAAGTCATTTAAAAGGATAGAAACATAAGAAAATCTCCAAAATTCCCTCTATGAAGCCAGCATCACTGTAATACCAAAACCATGCAAAGATACAACCAAAGAACAAAATTATAGACCTACATCTTAAATGAATATAGATGAAAAAATTGTCAACAAAATACTTGCAAACTGCATACAGACACACATCAAAACGTTATCCACCATGATCAAGTTGGATTTTTTTTTCCAGAGATGCAGGGATGGTTCAACATCCATAAATCTATAAATGTCATAAATCATATAAATAGTCTCAAAGACAAAAACCACATGGTCATTTCAATTTATGCAGAAAAGGCCTTTGATATAATTCAACATGCTTTTATATTTAAAGTCCTAGATGGAATTGGGCTGGAGGGAACATTCCTCAACATAATTAAAGTTGTATGCAGCAAAATCACAACCAACATGACTCTAAATGAAAAAAATCAAAAGATATGAACTTGGCAAGGCTGTCCACTATCTCCACTGTTTTTCAATATAGTGCTCGAAAACCTTGCTGGAGCAATAAAACAGAGAAGGAAATTAAAGGAATATTAATTGGAAAAGAGGAGGTTAAACGATCACATTTTTGCAGATGGCACGATATTATATCTAAGATAAGCCAAAAATTCTACTAGAGAACTTCTAGAAATTGTTAACAGTTTCAATAAAGTGGCAGGTTACATAATTAAACCCCAAATTCAGTAACGTTCCTATATGGCAATAGCAAGCAATTGGAGAAGGAGTATATGGAAAACTTCTCATTCACAATAGCTTAAAAATTATCTCAGAACAAGCCTAACCAATGATATTAAAGATCTCTAAAATGAAACTTAAATATTTGAAGAAGGAGATTGAGGAAGACAGCCAAATATGGAAGGACACCCCATGATCAGAAATATTAATATAGTAAAAATAATCATCCTACTCAAACCCCAATCAAAATCCCGTGACTTTCTTCACAGAATTGGAGAAAAAAAAATGCTAAAATTCATATGGAAAAATAAAAGACTCCGGATAGCCAAAGCAACCTGAAGCAAAAACAATAATCAGGAGATATTACTACACAAGATCTCACACTATATCTCAAAGATATGGTCATAGAAACAGCATAGTACTAGCACAAAAATCTACCCGTAGATCAATGGAGCAAAACTGAAGACCCCATCTTGAGTACATGCAATTTCAACCACCTGATATTTGACAAAGGGGCCAAGAACATCCAATGGAGGAAAGGCTGCATCTTTTGCAAATGGTGCTGGGACAAGTGGATCACACTTGTAGAAGAATGTAACTTGTATGAAAGTCAACTCTAAATGGATCAAAGACTTCACTTTGAAACTTGAAACTCTGAAAATGTTAGAAGAAAACATTGGTAGTAAATAATGAGTTAGGGAAAGACTTTCTAAGTAAGACAGCAGTTGCCAGGAAATAAGGACAAAAATCAGCAAGAGGAACCTCATTAAACAAGAAAGCTTCTGTCCAGCAAAAGAACCGATCAACGAAGTGAAGAAAAACCCCACGGAGTAGGAGGAAATGTTCACCAGTGACACAATTGACAGAGGTTTAACATCCTGAGAGTATAAATTACTCAAAAACAAAAGACCAAAAGACAAATGATCCAATTAAAAGATGGGCAAAATTTAAACAGAGATCTCTCAAGAGAAGTAGCCCTTCTCTTGCCAGGCTTCCTCTTTGGAGTGACATCATCTTTAAACCCTGCGTGGCAATTCCTGACACATCACTGTGATGCCCAGGGAAAACAGCACTACCTGGAAGTCCAGCTACTTCCTTAAGATCATCCAACTTCTGGATGATTGTCCAAAATGCTTCATTGTGGGAGCAGACAATGTGGGCTCCAATCAGATACAGTAGATCTAAATGTCCCTTCGAGGGAAGGCTGTGGTGGCTGATGGGCAAGAACACCATAATGGGCAAGGCCATCTGGGGGCATCTGGAAAACGACCCAGCTCTGGAGAAGCTACTGCCTCATATAGGGGGAATGTGGGCTTTGTGTTCACCAAGGAAGATCTCACTGAGATCAGGGACCTGTACTGGCCAATAAGGTGCCAGCTGCTGCCCCTGCTGGTGCCGTTGCTCCAAGTGAAGTCACTGTGCTGGCTCAGAACACTGGTCTGGGGCCAGAGAAGACCTTTCTTCTAGGCCTTTGGCATCACCACGAAAATCTCCAGGGGCACCATTTAAATTCTGAGAGATGTGCAGCTGATAAAGACTGGAGACAAAGAGGGAGCCAGGGAAGCCATGCGGCTGAACATGCGGAACGTCTCTCTCTTCTCCTTTGGGCTGATCATCCAGCAGGTGTTTGACAATGGCAGCATCTACAACCCGGAAGTGCTTGACATCACAGAGGAGACTATGCATTCTCGATTCTTGGAGGGTGTCCACAAAGTGGCCAGTGTCGGTCTGCAGACCGATTACCCAACTGCTGCCTCAGTGCCACATTCTATCATTAATGGGTATAAGCGTGCCCTAGCTTTGTCTGTGGAGACTGATTATACCTTCCCACTCGCTGAAAAGGTCAAGGCCTGCTTGGCCGAGCCACCTGCGTTGGTGGCTGCTGCTCTCACAGCTGCTCTTGCTTCTGCTGCAGCCCCAGCCGAGGTTGAAGGCAGGGAAGAGTCGGAGGATACGGGATTTGGTCTCTGACTAATTCCTGTGGGAAAATTTAGTTAAGATGGGTAGCATTCTAAACCAATGGGACCTCCCTGGCCACACCCATGAGGTGGGATATAGTGATGATAAGGTTCAGGATTCCGCCCTGAGATTTGAGTCATGCTCGATATATAGCCAGACATTTTGCAATAAACTCTCTCTCTGCATTTGGACCTCAACATGCGTCCACGTGGTGTGCTTTCCTTCACTTGTTTCCCACATGGATCGTCCTGGGATTAAATGGGCCCCACAAATCTCAGTGTATAACCCACAAATTCCCACAAAGCAACCAACTCAGCCTTCTTTGAGAAACACTGAAATAAAGGCTTACTTAAAAACAAAAGAGAGAGAAATCATATATGGCTAAGAAACATCTTTAAAAGTGTTCAACATCATGAGTAATTGAGAAAATGCAAATAAAAAACACTTAACACTTCATCTTATTTAGGTAAGACTGGCTATGATAATGAAAACAAATGATACCAAATGCTGGACAGGGTGTGGAGAAAGAGGAACACTCATTTACTGCTGGTGGGATTGCAAACTCATGCAACCCCTATGTAAAGCAGTGTGTAGATCTCTTAAAATTGTAAAAATGAACCTCTCATTTGATCCAATTATACCACTCTTGGGTGTATACTCAAAGGATTCATCCTGTAGCAGAGATACAGGCACAACCATGTTTATCACAGTTTGTTTTTTCACAACAGCAAACAGCTGTGGAAGCACCCCAAGAATTCTCCAACTGTTAATGGATAATGAAAATATGGCACACAAGGGAGTTCTGTGCAGTGGTAAAGAAAGATGATATTATGAAATCTTCAGGTAAATAGATGGATCTACAAGCTGTTATGCTAAGCGTAGGAACATAGTTTCAGAAAAAGAAATGATGTATGTTATCCCTCACTTGTGGATCCTAGCACCAAATCCTTATATGTTAATCAAAGTGGGTAACTTGTCATTAAAATAGTACCACGTTGACTGAGGTTGTTATAGATATAGGTTGAAGTATATTTCTGTTTTTTCTTTGGTTCTAAGATTTAGGAAAAAGAGTAAATCTTAGTTTTTTGTTGTATTTTTTATTTTTTTAAATCTTAGTTTTTAATGTGCATTAAAACAGACATCTTGCTTAGGAACATCTTCTTGTTTAGGAACATAAAATTATATTTCTTTTTACCTGCATGCATGTTTACAGTTAAACTGAGTCCCCAAATGTGTTTTGGAATTGACCTATAATTTATTTTAGGACTTTGTAAATTTGGTACATGTATGAAGTATAGTGGAAAAAAAGGGAGTTAAAGAGAAGGAATTTGTTAATCAGTTTGTTAATAGTTTAATCATCATAGTGTATATATATATATTATATATATATATATATATATTTATATACTGGTAGAATGTATTAAATAAAATATCTCATTTTTCTATTATATTTAACCAACCAATGGATCTTAGCATTATAGATTTGTCTTCTACTCATTTCAAAATATTTTTTGTTGTCTGGGGCCATCAGGGATTGGGAGAGTAGGCTGGTAGGCATGTAGAAGCAAGGATGCAGCTAAGCACCTTATAATGAGCAAAGTCGTCACCACAACAAGACATCTCATTCATACTGAGGTCAGACAACTTTGATTTAGAAAAATGTGTCTCCAAAATTCTCTGGTACTTGTGCAAGCTTGTATCCTTAGAAAAGTAAATCCTGCCTTACCTGATAGACTTATTTGGTCAAGGGATTACAGATCCAGAGCTCAAATTCTTTTCATTTCTAGTTGTGTTGACAAGAGGTTTCCAAAGCTAAAGATTTGGTCTTTTTTATATAACATATTTCTGTAAGCCAGCATTTTCCCCAAGAAAAGGGTGGTTTATACTAATTATTTTACTTCTGTAAATATTTTTGTTAGTTGCACACACAGACACACAAAGAAACAAATACATGTACCGATTTGTCAAAATTGACAGATGTATTATTATTAAAGTCAGCTAGATTATGTTATATTATATTCTTTCTTTTTTATCTTACCTTTTGAATGATATTTTGTGTATTTCAGACATCATTTCTCAGTTCAGTTTAGCCATATTCCCCTTTCCCTTCCCCCGACACACCCCGGATCATGCATTCTGCCATAACTGTCCTGAATCTTTCTCTCTGTCTTTTTTTTATGATTTGGAATTCACATTTTCCTCCTTTAATTTTATATTACTCTAAAATATGAATACATACAGTAATTAGAGTCTGAAAGTAAGTGGTGGATCAATTCTAGAGCTCATTAAGAGATTTAAATTAAAACAACATATTTGCTTTCAGATAAATAGAAATATAACAATTCTGTTCAGCTTGCCCTTCATCTGAGGACCTGGTGTTAACATCTACAAATGAGGGAGACCATTCACTGCTTGTTTTTCTGGGACTGTATTAATTCACTTAGCATAATGGCCTTGAGTTCCATACATTTACCTGCAAAGTCCATGATGTCATCTTTCTTTATTGCTCCATTGTGTAGATGTACCACATTTTTGTCATCCACTCGTCAGTTGAGGGGCATCTGGGTTAGTTCCAGCACTTCGCTATTGTGAAAAGAGCTGCAATTAACATGGATATGCATTTATCTTTGCGGTAGGATGAGTCTTGTGGGTATATACCCAGGAGTGGTATGGCTGGGTCAGGTTGTAGGCTCATTTTGAGTCTTTAAAGGGTTCTCCACACTGCTTTCCAGGATGGACGTACAAGTTTACATTCCCACCAGCAGTGGATGAGTGTACCTATGTCCCCACAATCTCTCCAGCATTTGGAGTCTTTAGTGTTCTTGAACGTAGCCAGTCATATTGGAGTGAGATGATATCTGAGAGTGGTTTTAATTTGTATTTCCTTAGTTGTTTGTGATGTTGAACACTTTTTAAGATGTTTCTCAGCCATCTTTACCTCTTCATTGATGAAGTCTCTGATCATCTCTTTACTCCATCTTTTGAGTAGGTCATTTGTTTTCTTCTTTGTTTTTGGAGTAGTCTATATATTCTTGACATTATTGTTCTGTCAGATGAATCACTGGTGAAGGTTTCCTCCCATTCTGTGGGTGTTCCCTTCACTTCCTTGATTGTTTCTTTCACTGTGAAGAAGCTTTTGAATTTGATGAGGTCCCATTTGTCAACTATTGACATTATTTCCTGTGCAGCTGCTGTCTGATTTATAAAGTATTTTCCTACACCTATGTCTTGTTGGCTGTTACCAACTTTTTCTTCTATCACCTTCATGGTTTTGGGTTTTACATTGAGATCTTTGATCCACATGGAGTTGATTTTTGTACAGGGTGAGAGGTAGGGGTTTAATTTTTTTTTTCTACAGATGGTGATCCAGTCATATATATATGTATGCATGTTTATTGTTCTTCTTTAACTTTTTGAGATAAAGGCTCTCTGTAACTTTAGCTAACTTGTAACTCTCTATGGTTCAAGCTGGCCTTGGTCTCACAGAGATTTTCCTCCCTCTTTCTGTAGAGTGCAGTGATTAAGGTGTGTGCCACCAGGCCAATAAGGTTTTTTATTTTGATGACTATGAAGAAATAAAACAATAATTAATTCATAATTATAATGAATTACTTCCTCATATGAAACAGCAGTCTTCATTACATATATGTGTACATTAACAAACTTTTAGATTGATATTGCTTTGGAGATGTTGTTTGTCCACTACAGGTTTTCACATCCCTCTACCTATATTCTATTCCTTTCTCTAATTGGTATGGTGATATCTTAATATTTAAAATAATTATTTTATCATTTATATTTTAGTGTTTTGCTTCCATCTGTGTAAGTGTACCTGTCTCATGCAATGCCCATGGGGGTCAGATGAAGGTGTGGAGTTCCCCTTATCTTGGAGGTACAGGAGGTTGCCAGCTACCACGTGAGTGCTGGGAATAGAACCCCGGTCCTTGTAAAGAGCAGCCAATGTGGATCTGAGACAAGCTGAGGCAAGTGCAGGTAGGTAGGCAGCAGCTGGGTGCTTCAGCAAGGCTGATTGTTGATTGACTTATTCTAGTTAATCCCTTAACCCAGTTGTCTTTGGCTTGATTGGCTTTTGTGGCTGTGGGGGCGGAGTTATCCTCCCAGCTGGTATAAAAGGTAGGGTTGTGCAAGTCTTGAGATCTGAGATCTCCCGAGACCAGCTGAGGCAAGTGCAGCCCACAGCCACCCCCACCCTCCCAGGCCAACTGGGATTACGAGGGCATCTGAAGGAGGCAAGCAAAGAAAGCCTTCAACACAGTAAAGAAGCATTTGGGACTCACATTGGAATACAGGCAAGGAGAAGCTCATATGCCAGGAACATGAAGAAGAGACGACACAGGAAAGGGGCAGGATAATCCCACATCAAGCTCTATCAACCGTATGGAAGATTCCTACAGTGGGTTCCCCGTAGGGTTGGCCCAGGACACAGATATCAGAAACACAATTGGGAACATATTTAAAGAACTACAAGATTATAAAGAGCAAATCAAAGAACTAAGAAAAGAGAATGAAGAACTCAAGAAGGACCTAGAGAGAGAGAATGACAAACTCTGGAAGGAATTGTAAACACTGAAAAGATCCCTGAAATGCTGAAAAAGATAAGGAAACCAACCAAAGAAGCAAAGAGCTACAGGAAGAGATCGAGAAGCTCCAAAAATAAGTAGAAATACTAATGAAACCAGAAGAGGAAATGAAAAAGGAAATCAAACACTCATCCAATCAAGAGGAAAGGATTGGAAAAGCCTCAGAAGCATAATGGAGGAAGAAGAACAAAGAATATCAGACCTGGAAGATAACACAGAACAACTAAAAACCTCAAGGAAAGATTATGAAAAATTTAAAAATACACAAAAGTGGAACAACCAGGAACTGTGGGACACTATGGAAGGAAACAGCCAGAATTGAGCAGAATCCAAGTCAACAGCTCCAGAGAGAGAGGACAGTTTTACTTCTCATCCACCTGTGCCCCTTTTCTAAGCCTAGGGAACAATCTGTGGAAGAGGGGGCATGGTAGAATGTAAAGGCTGCGATTGGGGTGAATGGTGAAACTACAGCGATGTAGTCTGGACACTCATTTGATCAACTTGATTGAACCAACAACATGCACCCCCCACCGAATGGTGGGACTGTGGGGGTTTGGGCCACAAGTCTGTAGATTGGTTTTGCACGAAGGATGCTTATACTCATGGATTATCACTTATAGCTAAAAAGGGAAAAAAAAATGCTAGAGAAAGATGCAGGACAGTTATGGCAGAATACATGATCTGGGATGGGATGGGGTGGGGGGGAAGGGAAAGGGAATATGCCTGATCTGAATTGGGAAAATGATGTACGAAATGCACAAAACCATCATAAAATAAATTAAAAAAAGAAAAGATTAACTCTGATCATAGGAAGGAGGAAGAATCCAAGAGAATGGTATTGATCAGGCTTCAACAGAATAATAGATGAAAACTTCCCCAAACTAAAAAAAGACAAAAACCAATACAATACAAGAAGCACATTGACTCCAAACAGACAAGATCAGAAAAAAAATTCTCCCGCCACATCATAGTTAAATGCTAGACACCCAAACAAAGACAAAATCCTTAAGCCGCAACAGAAAAACAAGTGACCTATATGGGGAAAACCTTCAGAATTATAACTGACTCTTACTGCAAACTATGAAAGCAGAAAAACTGGAGCAAAGCTTCCGCAGTTTAAAGGACAATCCCAGGAGACACAACCACAAGGTTAATCACACCCAGCACCAAAATGTCAATTATAAAGAAGGAGAGAGAGAAAAGCCTTCCATGACATAAACAAGTTGAAGAATACATGTCCAGAAAAACCAACCTTCAGAGAATATTTCAAGCAATCAAAGAACAGAAGAAAGGAGCAACCATCCCCAGGCACCTAGAAAGAGAAATCTATAAAAAAAAAAAAAAAAATAAAAAAAAAAAAAAAAAAAAAAAAAACACAAACCTATCAGTCATGACCTTAAATATTAATGACTAAATTCCCCAATCAAAAGACATAGACTGGGAGATTGGATTAAGAAACAGATCCATTCTGATGTGCTATCTACAAGAAAACTCATTTACCTTTAAGGACAGGCACCCTTAAAGTGAAAGGATGGAAAAAAATCCAAGCAAATGGTACCAAAAAGAAAGCAGGTGTTTGCTATTTAATATCAGCACAAAATAGACTCAAAGTAAAAGACCATCAGAAGAGACAAGAAGGCCATTAATTTTTATCAAATGAACAATTCACCAAGAAGATTTCACACATGAATATATATGCCCCCAAACTCTGGTGCACAAAAACTTTATAAAGACAATTCTCCCGGACCACAAGTCACACACTAACCCCACTTACACTCATAGTAGGGGACTTCAATACCCCACTGAGTCCTTTGGAAAGGTCAACAGGCAAGAAGAATAAACAGAAAGGACATCCTAACTAAACAATATGATACACCAAATGGACCTCATAGACCTCTACCAATATTCCACCCTAATAACCGAGAATACACTTTCACTCAGCACCCCACGGAACATCTCCAAATAGACCACATACTGGGACACAGATAAGTAAATCTCCACAAATACAAAAAGATTGAAATAAATTCATTCATTCTATCAGACCACAGTGCAATAAAGCTCAACATCAACCACTGGATAAGCCCTACTGCCTACAAAACAAATGTGAGACTAAATAAACAACACACTACTTGAATAATGAAGGTCAAGGAAGAGATAAAGAAAGTAAAAAAAAGCATCCTGGAACTGAATGACAATGACATACAACACAACCAAACCTATGGGCTACGTGAAAAGCAGTCTAAGAGGGAAGTTTATAGCCCTGGATGCCTATATGGAAACAAGCAAAAAGAAAAGCACAGTGAATGATACAACTTACAGCTAAAAGCACTTGAAGGCTACAACCGAACCCTAAATGCAAACAGACAGGAAGAAATAACAAAAATCAGAGCAGAAATCAATGAAATAAGAAACAAAGAAAACAATACAAAAAAATCAAACGAATCTAAAAGCTGGTTCATTAGAAAGATATAACGACAGATAATAAGTTAAAAAAAAAAGGAACAACTCCAAATCAATACAATCCATGACAAAAAGGGAAATTCACAACAGACAAGGAAAAGGATCCAGAAAACATACGGGAATACTTCAAGAACTATACTCTACGAAGTTCAAAACCTAGAGAAGAAATGGATGAATTCTGAAATCTTTGGCCTCACCCCAGCTCAACCAAGAAGAGATTACAGCTTAAACAGACCCATAATACATGAAGACCATTGAAGATGTAATAAGAAACCTCCCAACTAAAAAATAAAGCCCAGGCACAGAAGGTTTCAGTGTAGAATTCTATTAACATTAAAAAAAAAACAACACTACAACCATATTACTGAAAGTTTAGCGGATGAAAACCGAGGGAATTCTCCCAAATTCCTTCTATGAAGCAGCATCACTCTATTACCAAACCAGGGCAAAAGATAGAACTAAAAAGGACAATTATAGGCCCATCTCCCTAATGGAACACAAATGCCAAAATTCTAAAACAGGATACTGGCAAATCACATACAGACCCACATCAAGAAGATCATTCCATCATGACCAAGTTGGGATTCATACCAGAGATGCAGGGATGGTTCAAAACATATGAAAAAATCAAATAAACTCATCAACACATAAATGGAATGAATAAAGACAAAAACCACACCATCTCTCACAATGATGCTGAATGGAAAAGCCTTTGACAAAATCCAGCATCCCTTCATTTTAAAGTCCTAGAGGAATTGGATTGGAGGGATCATTCCTCAATGTAATCAAACCCATATACAGGAAACCCACAGCCAATATCATCCTAAATGGGGGAAATGACAGAATATTCCCTTTAAAGGTAGTGTGGGGTTTGAATGAGTGTCCCCATAGGCTGTTAAGTATTCAGATGTTTTTCTCCAGTTGTGGCACTGTTTTGGAGGGTCTTCAGAAGGTGTGGCCAAGCTGGAGGAAGGCATTGTTGGGGCAGGCTTATTAGTGAGTTTAACAAGCCTCGTGTCTACAGTTGCTTCTCTCTGCTTCCTGTTGCTCTTTTCGAGATGTGACCCTAGCTTCCTCTCCAGATCCAGCCGCCATGCCTCCTGAACAATGGACTCTAATTCCCTGGAACCTAGCAATTGTAAGCTCCACTAAAAACTCTTCCTTTATAAGCTCCTTGGTCATGGTATTTTATTACAGCAACAGAAAAGTGACTAATACAGTAACTTGGTACCAGAGAGTGGGCTGTTGGCTGTGAAGAACCTGACCATGTGGCGTGTTTGGAGAAATGTGGAAGACTTTGGAACTTGGGCTGAAAGGCTGTTGACTACTATAAGCAGAGCTTAAATGGCCATTCTAGTGGAGGCCTGGAAGAAAGCATTGCCTCAAAAGTTGTGGTTCCAGAGGAAATTAAAGACTTAGGCAGCAACTGGGAAATTTTGATATAGAGTCTGGAAGCAGTTTGCCCACAACCCAAATGCTTGCCTGATGCTAAGTTGAAAAGCAATGGACTGATGTTTTTGGAGGAGGATATTTCAAGACAGCCTAGTGTGGAAATGGTGGTGTGTCTGTTAATGGTGAATATTGTGCAGATGTACAGTGAAAAAGAGCAAATGGGGCAGAGGAAATGCAGAATGTACAGTTTTGGATCTGAAACTGAAACTGCACCAGGAAGATTAAAGGTGGGCCAAGCATGTGAAGGAGAGGCTCCTTTTCCTAGGAGACTAAAGTGATTAATGAGAGGCCTGGAGATTTACAAGTAAACAAAAGAATCACTACCTTCAGGGAAAGACCACACCCAGCTAATCCTCCAACAAGTCCAGGGCAGAGAAAAACTGCAAATGTGCTTAAAGTAGGAGAGATTCCATCTCGAACTTGCAGCCAACTGGGCAGTTTCATTCACATTGTGCTGGCTTTAGAGTCATGAAGTTTGCAAGAGTGAGGGGTCATCAGTTCTTCCTCCACCGTTTCAGAGAGTTAGCCAAGGTCCAGGAGCGCCAGCAGGGCTGTCCCTGCATAAACGAGGCCCTTATAGGCCATTGCATGAAGCGTTAGAATGTGAACCTGGTTGGCAACAGAGACCCCAAAGAAGATATTCAAGATGCCAGACCTGTGAGATATTGCCAAGGAGAGCTGCATACGAGGGAGTGGTACCGGCTCTAAGAAAGAGATGTATGTTGCAAGCAAAGCTGGAGAGCTGAGCCATCTAAGCCCTTTGGAAGTAAAGTCCCAGAGGTTGCATCTGGAGCTACTGGACTTGATTTTTGCCCTGCTGGTTTTTGGTCTTGTTTTTGTCCAGTATTTCCTCACTATGCCCCTATTCCTCCCTTTTGGAATGGGAATGTGTATTCAGTTCCACTACTATTGGGTATGTAATTTGTCTTTTGATTTTACAGGAGCTTACAGTTTAGGAGATTTGCCTGAGTCTCAAAAGAGGCTTTGGCCTTTTTTTACACCAAGAACAAGCAACTTGAGAAAGAATTCAAATAGACCTTCCCACTCACAATAGCCTCAAAAACAATAAAATACCTAGGAAACAAAACCTAACCAAAGACACCAAAGATCTCTCAAACAAAAATTTTTAAAACTTTTTAAAGAAAAAGAAATTGAAGAAGACATCGAAGATGGAAAAACCTCCCATGCTCATGGATTGGGGAAAATTAACATTGTAAACAAAAATGTCCTTTACTGGAAACTCTTGTATAGATTTATTGCAATTTCCAATAAAAGTCCCCAGATTTTCTTCACAGGCTTGGAAACCAAAGTCCCTAAATTCATTTGGAAAAACAAAAGACCCGGAATAGTCAAACAACCCTGAGAAAAAAGAGCTACGCAAGGGGGATACCATACCAGACTTCAAAAACTATACTACAGGGGCTATAGTCATAAAAGCAGCCTGGTACTGGAAACAAAAACAGACCTGTTGACCATGGAACAAAACTGAGATCAAAACTTGAACTCATACAATTTCAGCCACCTATATTTGACAAGGGGACCAAGAGACACAATGTGGAAAAGACAGCATCTTCAGCAAGTGGTGTTAGCAAAACTGGATCACCCACTTGTAGAAGAATGAAATTAAACCCCTAACTCTCACCCTGTACAAAAGTCAACTCCAGATGGATCAAAGACCTCATTGTGAAACCCCAAAAACTCTGAAGCGGCGATAGAAGGAAAAGTTGGCAGCAGACTATAAGACATAGGCATAGGAAAAGACTTCCTAAATCAGACAGCAGCTGCGCGCGAATTAAGGTTGGACAATTGACAAATGGCGCCTCATTAAACTCAAAAGCTTCTGTACATCAAAGAAACAATCAAGGAAGGAAGAGAAATTCCACGAGTTCTGAGGAAACTTCACCACCGAAAAATCTGAACAAAGCATTGATTTCCAGATTATATAAACTACTCAAAAACAAAGAAGAAAGAAACAAAAATCACTCAATAGACGGAGCAAAGAGCTGAACAGAGACTTCAAAAGTGAGGAAATAGAGATGGCTGAGAACACCTGAGAAGTGTTCAACATCACTAATCATTAAGGAATGCAAATCAAAAACCACTTTAAGATATAATATTACTCCAATAAGACTGGCTAGGATCAAGAAAACAAATGGATAACAGTGCTGGAGAGGTGTGGGAAAAGGGGAACACTCATTCACTGCTGGTGGGAATGTAAACTCATAACAGCCACTATGGAAAGCAGTGTGGAGAACCCTTGGAAGACTTGAAATTGAACTTGCCACCCGACCCCCAAGCCTACAAAACTCCTAGGCATGTACCCTCACGAATCACCCCACCACAGAGATACATGCACGGGCATGTTTATTGCAGCTCTGTTCACAATAGCAAGGAGCTGGAAACCAACCCAAATGCTCCTCAACTGATGAGTGGATAGAGAATTTGGTTACATCTACACAATGGAGTTCTATGCAGCAGTAAAGAAAGATGAGCTTTGCAGGAAAATGGCTGGACGCTGAGGACCATCTGCTGAGTGGACAGAATAACAGTCCCAGAAAACAAATGACGAATGGTATCCCTCTCTGTGATTGGCTAATGCAATTACCTAGTTGTTAAGTAATTTCTTGTGCACGGCCCCTGAGCTTTTGTCCAAAGCATGTTGGGAGTGATTTGCAATTGGAAACAGAACAACACAACCAACAACAGAAGGATTGCATGAAGAACTGACTGAAAAAGTGAAATTCTGCTCAAACACCGTCCAACTTTTCACATGGAGACTACTGAGAAATACTGAGAAAGACGATGAAAACGCATGTTTGGCAGAACTGCTAGAACTCGGTGGTGCGGGGTGGGAAGGGGCGTGGGTGACAGGGTCTAGATTTGAGAAAGATAAACTAAATAACTAAATAATACAATTTGAAATTAATAAAATAAATAATAATATAAACACACAATAAAAGTACGTTTACTGCAAAAAAAAAAAAAACAAAAACGAGCAGCGGTGCTCCTTAAACCACTGACTTCTTTCTCTATCCCCATATCCTAATATTTTTTGCATCTTTCTAACCATTTATTTTATTCAAAATACGTGTATATACATTTCACACATAAATCAAAATATCTGAAAAAATAACTATAGGTTAGTTCTAAACAAACATTTAGAGATTTCACATTTTAAAGTAAATTTGCATGCAGGTATACAGATGTGCTTTTTTTTAAGAATTGTACTACATTCTTCCATCATATACGGTAATAACAATGAGTGCATCTTACAATGTGTGAATATAGATGGATTAGGACCACTCTAGAGCCCATTTAGCGGTTCACATTAGGAATAGCCGCATTGTTTCTGATACAATGAAATGTAGTAATAAACTTGCTCAGTTTGCCTGCCAACTGGGGATTTTTTTTGGTGTTTGTTAGCATCCACAAAGATTGGAAAAACCGTTAACCTTTTATTTTCTGGTGGACTATGTACTCAATTAGTATAATTGCTTGGAGTTCCATTCTATTTACCAGCAAAGTTTCATGATGTCATTTCTCTTTTTTTTTTCTGTTTGTTGTTTTTGAGTCTTTTCGAGATCCCGGGTCTCCCTGTGCCCCAATGCTGGAACGTCACTCTGTAGACCAAGGGGTTGGCCTTGAACTCACAAAGATCCGGCTGTCTCTGCCTTCCAAGTGCTGGATGAAAAGGTGTGCGGCATCACGCCCTGTCTGATGTCATCTTTCTTTACTCTGCATGAATCCATTGTGTGATGTACCACATTTTTGTCTTCCAGTCATCTGTGAGGGGCATTTGGTTAGTTCCAGGCTTTTGCTATTGTGAATAGAGCTGCATTAAAATAGATGTGCATTACTTTGACAGTAGGATTATCTCTTGTGGTATATACCAGGAAGTGGTATGGTGGGTGGGTCGATGGTAGGCTATTTTGAGGTTTTTAGAAGGTCTCCATCCTGTCTTTCCACGTGGTTCTTGACCAGTTCCATTCCCACCAGCAGTGGGATGGAGCCTGTCTTGTCCACCATTCTCCAGCATTTGGGTCTTTGTTTTCTTGATCTGTGCGAGTCTTATTGGAGTGAGATGATATCTGAGATGTGGTTTTTTAATTTGTCATTTCCTTAGTTGTTACTGATGTTGAACACTTTTTACTCAGCCATCTTTACTCTTACTACTGTGAAGTCTCTGTCTCTTACTCCATCTTTTGAGTAGGTCTTTGTTTTCTTCTCTTGTTTTTTAAGTAGCTTATATATTTGGTGTTATGCTTTCTGTCAGATGAATCACTGGTGAAGGTTTCTCCATTACTTGTGGGTTGTCTCTTCACTTCCTTGATTGTTTCTTTCAGCTATGCAAAAGCTTTTGATTTATGTATGGCCCTATTTGTAATCTTTGATCCATTATTTCCTGTGCAGCTGCTGTTGATTTAGAAGTCTTTTCCTAATCCTATGTCTTGTAGGTTTGCTGCCACATTTTCTCTTATCACCTTCAGGGTTTCAGGTTTTTGGTTGAGATCTTTGATCCACTTGGCAATTATTTTTGTACAGGGTGAGGAGGTAGGGGTTTAATTTTGTTCTTCTACAAATGGTGATCCATTAGAGTTTGCCAATGCCCTTTGTTGACGAGGTCTACTCTTTCTTCCATTGAGGTTTTTTTTTTTTTTTGGGCCTCTGTCAAATATGAGGGTGAAGTTATATAAGCTTCAAGTTTGGATCTTCAATTTGTTGCCATTGTGCAAATTGTATTATTTATTTTCTATTTTATTATTTATTTTTTATTGCGCAGTCCAGGCTTGTCCTTTATGGACTATAGCCTGTAGTATAGCTTGTAATCTGGTAATGCTAATCTCCCCAGTATTGCACTTTTACTCAGGTGCTTTAGCTATTTGGGGTCTTTTTTTTTTCATATGAAATTAAGAGGCTTTTAACCTGTTTTTTGAAATTTGGAATTGGTTGCCATTGGAGTTGCATTGAACTCTGTTTTAATGGATAGATGAAATTTTTTACTTTATTAATTTTTCCAATCCATGAGCATGTGAGATCCTTTCATATTTTAATGTCATTTTCAGATCTCCTTTTTCAGGGTTTTCAAATTTTTGTTTGTATGTGCTGGTTCTTTGGCATCTCTTTTGGTTAGGTTTATTCTTAGTGTAAATTTTTTCGAGGCTATTGTGAGTTAGAAGGTCTCTTATATTCCTTCTCCGTGAGTGATAGAAGAAAGTGTTGAGCAAAAGCAACCTATACGACATGGGCTTAGGACTTTTAAAAACAGTACTCTGATGTACAATAAAGGACACAAAACAAAAAAAAAAAAAAAAAAAAAAAAAAAAAAAACAAAAGAAATGACATTCATTGACAGAGATAAAAACCAATAATAACTATAAAAACAAAATTAGAATCAAGGAAACACAGACCATACTAGATGAAAGAAGTGGAGACTCACAGAAGAAATAAATACAGATGCAGACAGTCTTACAGTTCACACTTACTACGAAGCCTTAAACATTTCCTTCAACACTCAAGAGAAACAGACAACAGATGCTGAAGTGTGGAAAGCTCTAACTCTGGGGTGTAAATTTCAACCATGGAAAGCCATTGAAATCAGACCTAAAAGACTATTAGTACAGCTACCAGAAATATCCATCCTGAGTGAAGGATACCCAAGAGAAATTGACCTACGTCATCACAAGATTACTCGCCGACAGAATATGTTTATAGCTATTTTAAACAGAAGTAAAACAAAGCCTACTCAAATGGGTAAGAACGCCAAGACTGTCACATAATGAATGACTAGGAGAAGATGGCTGGGGGGAGAGAGGGGCTGGAGAACGGGAGGCGGGCTAAGTGATGAGGGGGCAGGGCTGATGGATTACGGAAAGCAAATTCACAAACAAATTAACTCAATACCACAAACAGAACCGAACAAAACAGAAATGCCGGGAAAGGAGTAGGAAAGGGAACTCATCGGGGGCTGTAAATGTACAACATGGATAGAGTGGAGACCTTGAAGAAATCAAAAGAGTTTTGGACGACCTGACGCGGAGCATGACATCCTGGTGTTTGGTCACGATGCACTAGCCGAAAAGAAGCAGTGTTATGGCTCTCCCATCAGGTGACTAACCAATCCCCAATATGTGGAAAACAATGATACATGTCCAAGTTGGAGTTCTATGTGCAGTGGTAAAGAAAGAGACATTTTGAGTTTTGCTGGTAAATGGATGGATCTCGAAGCATTATACTAAGTGTAAGGAACAAGGCAGAAAAACCAGGTGATGTGATAGTTTCCCTTCATATGTGGATCTGAACACCCATGCCCCAGTGGCACCGGCAAAATGAGGCAAACTTATTATTATCATTTCATGCATATCTGAAAGCAACTGTTGGCTATTTCACTGTGAATCTCGTAATAGGGCCTTAGAATTGTCTACGCACTTGATTCATACATTGTAATTACCATACATGAATGGAAGATATGTATTCATATTCTTTTCATATTCTTTTTACCTGAATGCAACTTTACTGTTAAAATGTGAAACTCTAAATGTGTTTAGGAATTTAAAAAGGACATATAAAGTAATAATGTAACAGGCTGAAAACTGACCACAATGAAAAAATGTTTTTTTGTTATTAAGATGAATTGCTCGTCATTCTGTTAGAATCCAGTATGCTCATCATTTCAATTTGTATTATCCAAATGTGCATAATGATAGAATCTGGATGAGCTAGTTTTAGAAGTGGGAGTCAATATCTTCTGAGTATGCACTGACAGTGGATACATTTTAATAAAGCTGATAATGACAGCAAAGACTATAGAGATTTAAAAAAAATATATTACATACTAATAACAAAAAAAAAAAAAAAAAACAAAAAATAAATAACCAAAATCTCCAAAAAAAAGTTAGAAAAAAAAAAAAAAAAAAAACTACCAAATGCTAGCCAGATTCAACAGATTTGGAGGAAATTGCTCTCATCCACTTGCTTTTGGGAATGTCCATGGTCCTATTATATTCTTTATTTTTCTGGAAACACACTTCTGACAATATCTTTTAAAAACAAAAACCAGACTTGCCTTATCACCCAGAAACTTCATTCCCAGAGAAATGAATACTGATTCCCCTTTCAAACCTCTGTTGTAAAAAAAAAAAAAATGCATGTCTTGGAAAGCCAGCAGCAGTGGAGGCCATAGTGCGTCTTTGTGAGGGGTGCTCACGTTGGGCACCTTGCTTGCCAAGTAGACCACCTGAAAGCACAGTAGAGGGTCTGGGCCTTGACTCCAGACCCGTAGGTTAGAATAGATGGACTCTTGGGTTGTTGGATAATTGATCGTGTTTTGTGGCAGGTGGTGCCATGGACCTGCTTGCTTGGGTACCCTAAACCCTAAACCCTTGTAGGGTGTGGCTGTCCAGGAGGGACTCGTTCCCCCTTGAGCCTGGCAGCGGCTCTGGCACCATAGTGAGTCATTTGACAGGGTGCTCAGGTTGGACCCTTGCTGCCAAGACACCCAGCTTTTGCCCAAGAAGCACAAGCGGTAAGAGCCCCAGCCCCACTCCGACAGTAAGTTAGGTCACCCCCCCCACCCGAACTGGAATTGAGGGCGAGTGTCCGAAGTGGATTTTTTTTTGAGACGGGGAGGAACCTTCAGAAAACAGGAAGGGAGAAGAGTGTTAGCTCCCAATAACCAAATATCATAAACAAAATTGAAAGCCTGAAACTAGACATAGACACACTCCCTAAACCAACGGAGGAGGAAAAAAAAGAAAAGAATATAAAAGCATCTGAAGGAGGCAAGCATAAACAAGCCTCAACATAGTGACAAAGACATTTGTGATTAGCATGGGAAACGGGAAACAAAATGGGGGGGAAGGAAAAAGGGAAACCCTCATGCCAGGGCCACAGAGAAGGGATAACATTAAAGAAATAAGGTGCAACCAGGCATGGTGGTGCCTGCCCTTTGATCCTAGCAATTGGGGGCAGAGGCAGGGATCTTGTGAGTTCAAAGCCCGCTGGTCTACAGAGTGAGTTCCAGGACATTCCAGGGCTACAAGAGGACCCTGTCTCGAAAAGACAAAAAAAAAAAAAAAAAAAAAAATGGGAAAGGTGCAGGATAATTCCGCACCAAGCTTTACCAACCCTATAGGAGATAGCTACAGTGGGATCCCCCCTGGAGGTGACCCAAGAAACATATCTTAGAGGAATAATTGCAGACCTATGCAGAGAAATTAAAGAAAATAAAGAAGTCAGAGAACTAAGGAGAGAGAATGAAAAACTCCAAAAAGACCTAGAGGGATACATTGACAAACTTCGGAAAGAACTAAAGGTAGTGAATGACAAATTATTTACTATTAATTTGTGGTTGTGATTGTTTTAGTGCAATAAGTCAAACACTTAGTCACTGTAGATTTTCTCTTTCCACTGTTGATATTTAATAACTCCTTTATAAAATATATTTTCAAAAAATATAAATCAACAAATATGATTTAGAGTAATAAAATAATGAAAGAAAAATGAAATTAAAGTATGTTGAATAATTAATGTATTTCCTTATTTTGGAAATAAACTCTTATTATAGAAAAAAATCACATTGTAATTAACCATTCTAGCTTCAGCTACTCCATTTCATTTCTCCTTGTTTAAGAGAAATGAAATGGTATCCTAAGGCTGTGTAAAAATGCATAGCTCATTTTCAATGTTGCAGATCTAGATATCACCTGAATCTTCATCAAAAGAATTATGAATATACAATTTATAGGATTTATTTTCCACCAACAACAAAGAAACAAAATTCCAGAAGATATCTTTCCTGGTGTGGCCACAATTCAGGAGGCAGAGGCCAGGAGATCTTTGTGAGATCAAAACAAACCTGGTCTGTATAAGGAGTTCCAGGCAAACAAGGACTTCAGAGAGACCCTTTCTCAAAAATACAACAACCCAACAAAGGCAAGATTTTTATTTACTTTTTAATATATATTTGTATTAAATTTTTGTTTCCACCTTAAGCAACTTAGTCATCATTGTAACCCATTTCCCACCAGCTCCCTCCCATACCAGCAGCCTGACTGTTCATGCATTCTGTTATTAATATCAAGGCCTATGGAGTCAAGTTAGTGTCCCCTGACTTTCCTCATTACAAGTTTATTTTTATTTTTTCGGTATGAATGTTTTATCTACATATCTGTATGTATAGCATACATACATCTGCTACCCACAGAGAAAGATAGGAAGAGGGCAACAGCAGCCCTAGAACTGGAGTTACAGAGGGTCCTTAATCACCATGTGCATGTTGGGAGTTGAACTTGGGTCCTCTGTTAGAGTACAAACTGCTTTTTTTTTTTTTTTTT
>VZQC01005485.1:2140631-2150785 GCA_009823505.1 Rhizomys pruinosus | reverse complement strand
TAGTTTAATGTGATCCCTCCCACTCATGATTTTCTTTTACCTTATTTCCTGTGCAACTACTGTCTGATTTAGAACTTATCTTCCTACACCTATCTGTTGTAGGTTTCTGCCAATGTGTTCTAACATTTTCAGTTTCAGGTTTCACAATGAGATCTTTGATCCATTTACAGTTGGCTGTTGTGCAAGGTGGAAGTTAAGGGTTTTGTTTCATTCTTCTACCAGTGATAATCCACTTTTGCCACTATCATTTGCTGAAGATACTGCCTTTCCTGAATTTTGTATTCTTGGCCCCTTTGTCAAAAATCAGGTGGCTAAAATTGTGTGCACTCAAGTTTAGGTCTTCAATTTTGTTCCACTGTTCTATGGGTCTATTTTTGTGCCAGTGCCAATCTGTTTCTATGACTATAGCTCTGTAATATAGTTTGAAATCTGTTATAGTAATCTCCCCTGCATTACTTTTTGTGCTCAGTGTTGCTTCGGTAATCCACTGTCTTTTCTGATTCTATATGAATTTTAGGATTTTTTTTTCTAATTCTGTGAAACTAGTAATGGGGGTTTTGATTGGAGTTGTATTGAATCTATATATTACTTTGGGTGGGATGGTTATATTTACTATATTAATCCTTCTAATTCATGAGTATGTGAGGTCCTTCAGTCTTCTGGTGTCTTCTTTCATCTCCTACTTCAAAGATTTTAAATTTTTGTTGTAGAGACCTTTATTGTCTTTGACTGGGTCTGTTCAGAGATATTTTACTTTCTTGAGGCTAGTGTGAATAGGAGAGTTTCCATACACTCCATTTTCAATTTCTTGTTATTGAAGAATATAGAAAGACCACTGATTTTTTAGATTAATTTCACAATATGCCACTTTACTGAAACTGTTAATAATTTCTAGGTGTTTTCTGGTGAAATTTTTAGCATCTCTTAGGTGTAATATCATATCATCTGCAAAATGGGATCTGTGGTGGTTCGAATGAGTGTCCCCCATAGGCTTTAAATATTCAGACATTTTGTGCCCAATTGGTGGCACTGTTCTGGAAAGTCTTAAAAGGTGTGGCCATGCTGGAGGAAGTATGTCATTGGCGGCAGGCTTAGTGAATTTAACAAGCCTTGCAGTCTCAAGTCTCTCTCTCTCT
The DNA here is from genome assembly GCA_009823505.1 of Rhizomys pruinosus. Classification (NCBI taxonomy): domain Eukaryota; kingdom Metazoa; phylum Chordata; class Mammalia; order Rodentia; family Spalacidae; genus Rhizomys; species Rhizomys pruinosus. Next base: position 2,149,649 of record VZQC01005485.1, on the reverse strand, counting down.
CTTGACTTCCTGGGCTCATTGTGAGATGTGAACCTTAGTTTTCTGCTCTTGTCCCAGCCACTATTCCTCCTGCCACAATGGACTCTGATTCCCTGGAACTGTCAAGTGCAAGCTCAAATAAACTCTTTTATAAGTTCTCTTGGTCATGGTGATTTATCACAGCAAAAGAAAGTGACTAATACAGGATCGTTTGACTTCTTTTTCTAATTAGTACTGCTTTAATTTCCTTTTCTTGTCTTATTGGTCTAGCAAGAGTGTCAAACACTATATTGAAAAGGAGTGGATGAAGTGAGCAGCCTTGCTGGGTTCCTGATTGTAAGTGGAATGCTTCTAATATTTTCCATTTAGAATGGTATTGGCTGTGGGTTTGTTGTACATAGATTTAATTTTGTTGAGATATGTTCCCTCCAGTCCAATTCCCCCTAGGACTTTAAACACAAAGGCATATTGTATTTTATCAAAGGCCTTTTCTGCATCAATTGAGGTGACCATGTGGTTTTTTTCTCTTTGAGACAATTTATATGATTTATGACATTTATTGATTTTCATATTTTGAACCATCCCTGCATCTCTGGAATAAACACAACGTGATAATAATGGATGAGCTTTTTGATGTGTGTCTATGTGGTTTGCAAGTATTTTGTTGAGAATTTTTGCATCTACATTAATTACGATATAGGCCCATAGTTTTCTTTTTTGTTTGTATCTTTGAATGGTTTCTCTACTAGAATGATATTGGCTTCATAGAAGGAATTTGGGAGATTTCTTTCGGATTCTATCCCTTTAAACAACTTAAGTAATATTGGTTGTAAGTCTTCTTTAAAATGTCTAGTAGAATTCTGCCCTTAATCCATCTGGGCCTGGGCTTTTTTTTTAGTTGGAAGGTTTTGTATTACTGTTTCAATATCCTTATATGTTATGGATCTTTTTAAACTGTTGATATCTTCTTGGTTAAGCTTTGGATTCCCATGATTTCAGATATTCATTTGTTTCTTTTAAGTTTTCAAATTTAATAGAGTATAGATTTTTAAAGTATTCTATATAATGTTCTGGATCTTTTGTTATCTGTTATGATGTTTCCCCTTTCATCTCTAATTTTGTTGGTTTGGAGTTGCTATTTCTTTCTTTTGGTTAGCTAGGATAAGAGTCTGTCTAATTGCTAATATTTTCAAATAACGAACTCTTGGACTCCTTCATTCTTTGGATTGTTTTCTTTGTTTCTATTTTATTAATCTCTGCTTGTTTTTTGTTATTTCTTCTTTTCTGTTGGATTTGGGGTTCAAATGTTGATGTTTTTCAAGTGCCTTGATTTGCAATATGAAGTCATTTATTTGTGCCCTTTCTGTTCTTCATTTTATTTTATTTTATTTTATATTATTTTATTTTATTTCATTATTTTTATGTAGGCACTTAAAGCTATAAAATTCCCTCTTAGGAATGTTTGTCAATTGTCCCACAGGTTTTGTTGTGTTGTATTATCATTTCATTTAATTCCAGGAATACTTTTATTTCTTAGTTTCTCCTTTGACCCATTCATTATTCAGAAGTGTGTTGTTTCATTTCCATGAGTTCCTGTAGTTCACAGGTTGTATTGAGTTCTGATAGAATGCATGGATTTATTCCAATTTTTTATATTTCTTGAGGTTTTTTTTTTCTGTGTCTAAGTAGGGGATTGATTTGTGGAAAGGTTCCATGGGGTTCTGAATAAAAAGTACATTCTTTGTTGTTTGGGTGGAATATTTGGTAGGAATAATATTGGAATGTCTGTTAGGTTCATTTGGTGTATAATATTGTTCAGTTCACATGTCTGTTTATTTGTCCGGTTGACCTTTCTAATAAACACAGTGGGGTGCTGAAGTCTTCTACTACTAATGTGTTATGATTAGTCTATGTGTTAAAGTCATGTAGAATTGTATTTATATAGTTTGGTGCACCAAAATTTGGTGTGTATAATTTCATGATTGTGATAGCTTCTTGGTTAATTGTTCCTTTGATCAGAATGAAATGACCCGCTCCATCCCTTCTGATTAGTTTTAGTTTGAAGTCTATTTTGTCTGATATTAGAGTAGCAATTCTTGCTTGTTTCTTAGTGCCATTTGCTTGGAGTATTGTTTTTTCAACCTTTCACCTAAAACTAGTGCCTGTCCTTGAAGGTGAGACGGGTTTCTTGCAGAAAACAAAAAAGATGGATTTTGTTTCATAATCCATTCCACTCGTCTATGCCTCTTGATTGGGGAGTCCGTTCCAGTGATACTTAACATTATTATGAGAAATGTATATTGGTTCACATTATTTTAGTTTCTGTTTTCATTCTTGTTCTTGGTTTGTATTTATACAAAGTAAGTATTTCTGTTGACCATTGTGATTAGTGCTTCCTTTTTTCTGCTCTTTGTATTGCTTCAAGTATTCTCTGAAGGGCTGATTTTCTGGACATGAATTCTTTCAGTCTAATTATTTCATGAAAGATTTTTCCCTTCTCCTTCAACTATAAGATACATTTTCACTGAGTAAAGTATCCTAGGTTGGGATCTATAGCCATTTAGAACTGGGAATACATTGGTGCAAGTTCTTCTGTTTTACTTCATTTACATTAAAAATCAGCTGTAACTCTAATGGGTTTTCCTTTATATATGACTTGTTGCTTTTGATTTGTAGCTTTCAGTAGTCTCTCTTTGTTTTGAACGTCTAGTATATTTACTATGATATGGTATGGGGAATTTCTTTTCTAGTCCTCTCTATTTGGTGTTCTATGAGCTTCTTGTATTTGCATGTGTGTATCTTTTCTTAATTGGGCGAAGTTTTCTTCTACAATGTTGTCGAAGTTCTGGTAAATGCCATTATCCTGAGATTCTTCTTCTTCATCTATACCTATGACATTGTTTTAGTCTTTTCATGGTGTCCCAAATTTCCTGAATATTCCATCTCTTGGTTTTTATCTTTTTTTTATTTAATTTTTATTGATGCTTTGTGCATTTTGTACATCATTTTCCAATTCAGATCAGGCATATTTCCCTTTCCCTTCCCCCCCACCCCCACCCCATCCCAGATCATGTATTCTGCCATAACTGTCCTGCATCTTTCTCTGTTTTTGTTTTTGTTTTTTTTTTTTTTTTGCATTATTTTAGCTATAAGTAAGGTTTTTATCTTTTTATATGATCTTTGCTTGAATGGACCAATTCTTCAACTTTATTTTCCAGTCTTGGTATTCTATTTTCTCCCTCATTCATTCTGTTACTGAAACTTTTTCCCATCCTCTCCAGATGGTTTATTGAGTGTTCCACTTCCTTTTTCATTTCAGTCTCAGTTTTAAAAATATTTCTATCTCTTTTTTTAATTCACTGTGTATTCCTATATGCTTTTAGTTTATCACTACCTTTTTTTTAGTTCTTTGATTTGTTTATTTGCATGTTGTTTTAAATTCCTTGAATTCTTTGATCATGTTTACAATAATTCTTTTAAATTTTGTGCCCTGCATTACATCTAGTGGGTTTTCAATGTAGCCCTCTTCTAGTGGATACAGAATATTTGAAATTTTTCATGTTATTGTATTTCTGTTGTGATTTTTGGCACTCTTTTGTTGTTTGTGATTCTGGTATGAAGTTCAAGTGTTTCTTTGTTGAACTGTAGACTGATTTTGCTTGTATTCTTCAGGTGCCTTTGTTGTCTTTTTATTAGATGTGAAAGGTTGGTTGGTCTAGGGTTTTAGCTTCTTATTTCTGATTTTGAACTGGAAGGACTAGCTAATTCTCTTCCAACTAGTCAAGAGTTCCTCCAGAGGACAAAGACAGGTATCACTGAGGTAGGTTTGAACCCACAGGGTTCACCATGTGAAGCTGAGCTGGACCCAGGTGTTCCTGAGCTAAGGGATCGGGAGTCTGGAATGCAGCCTTGCAGCAGAGTCTGGGGCTCTCAACATGAAGCAGAGGTCAGCCTCATGCACTCACTGGGAAAGTGGAACCCACAGAAATGTTGCATCATGGAGGTTCTGCCTACTAGCTCTCCAGGGCTGGTTGCAAATGTCTGAATCTGAGTCTAGGACAGGGAAGACTCAATAAATTTTAATCTTTGCAAAAAAAATCCCTTTGACAAAAAGCCCTCAGTGTATTCCTGCAGACTAGGAAGAGAGTAGGAGTGGGAACTGGATAAGGAAGGGTTGTAAAGGGCTACACAATTTGTGGGGATTATTAATATGTTAATGGAGCTCAAGTGTTTTGATAGATTCACAGCTGTATGTGCCTATCCCATATGTTTTAAGCAACTTTTCCTTTGTCAATTATACCAGATAAAATATGTTAAAATCCATTTTTAAAAGGGAGTTGATTCCTAGCATTGTGCTTTTTGTTTGCTAGCCTATGGTATCTAGTAGAGACAATGTCCCTCTGTTATATGGTATCTCCTTTCAATTTATTTTTGTATTGTTTATTTATATACTTTAAGAAGACACTATAATCATATCCTTCCAGATAGCTTATCTTAAAGGTCTTTAATGTTAGTTATCCATCACCATACTCATTATTGATTCCTCTGCCTGGCCATCCTATTCTGCACAAAATTTATCTTTTTTTTTTGTCTACTCTATTATTCCCTTTTCTCCCATAATACCAACGATATTCTAACTCCAGTCCTATGTAGTTTGCCTGCCCAGACCCTGTCACAGACATTTATTATTTTTCTTACTTATGTGGCTTTCCCCATTGAAACATGCACATCTAAGAATTCAAAGCTCTTTTGAAGCTATTGACCTGGGGTCTCATAAATCTTCAAACAATACTTTCTATTGCCCCTGCCCTTGGTTATTCATCAGAACTTCTCTGTAAGCTAATACTGTTGATAATACTACATATGCGAACTGTGGAACAAACAAGGAAAAAAAAAGCTGGTGCTGATTTCAAAGCTTCATCTCCACCTGCTAGATTACATAGGTGGAAAGTGCTGATCATGATGCCAGGGACAACATTAATCATAACCTTACCCAGCTGTGAATCCTAAGAGTTACAACAACAACTAGTCTGGTAAGACGTGCCAACTGGTACAAAAGTGGCATGGATATTACAGGAGTCAACAGTCACTTTCTAATTAGATTAAAGAGTCCTCAATAGGATAAATCCTATACTTAATATTTCTATCTGGCCTAGGAAATGGCAGCAACTAGACAGGTCACAGTAATAGGAAACAGTATACTACTATTATTCTGCTAAATCAATATAATGTTAAATTGACTCAAATTGACTTATTGTTACATTAAGATTATCTCTTAACTCTCAGTTGAGAAGTGTCCCTATCCAACATCTGATGATTAACACAGAGACCCACAGCTAGCCAATGCATAAATAGTAACTGAGGCTTCAGACCATTTACCTCTGAATAGGACACTTATATCACCTTCTGCATCCCAAGTTTCAGGGATCATTATGGAAAAGGGGGTGGGTATTGTAAGGGCCAGCAGTGATGGATGACCATGAGAAAATGGACTTTTTCCAGATAGGAAGGCAGGTACTCATATGAACATAAAGCAATGGTGATAGCATGTACAAGAACAGCATATGCTCAACCCAGACCAAATCCCAGGATAAAATTAAGTGTGGTATAATTTAAACTTTCTTGTGAGTGAACGATTCCTGAAATACCTAATGCCACTAACTGCAGAGATGGAGCTATGGATCCAGAGACCCCTCCTGTCTATTTTACATAGGGGGAGGGACTAGAAAAGGACTAGAAAAGCTAAGAGCATGCACAGACCATGCTCTCTAGTAATCTGTTGGTCCTATGGAATATGAAACTGTGAAAAGCCCCAGGCCCAGGATGGATGTGACTTTAAGCACCCATGGCACCACATAAGTGGAGGCTTCCTACATTCTCTCTATAGGACACCCCATTGAATTTCCTAATAATCCCTTAATTAGATTCTGTCCTTTTCCATTTATGTGAGTCTGAAGCTGGAAAGGAGAGGAGTAAAAGAAATGGCCATTGAAGCATGCTTCTGAGCTGAGGAAGACTGCTCTCCTGAGAAGAAAATACTAAGACAGTCAGAAACCCCTACCTTATCTGAGGAACTATTGGAAATTGATCAAAGGACAATAAATATTAAAGTATATTAAAGTACAGCTTTTTGTACAAGAGGTATGAACATTTTGAGTTCCTCTTAAACTAAAGCTCAGAGCAGAGTCTGAATTATCACAGTATCAATTTGATAAATATGATCACTTTTTTTTTGTCTTTTTGAGACAGGGTCTCCCTTTACTCCCAGCTGGCCTGGAGCTCACTATGTAGACCAGACTGGCCTTGAATTCACAGAGATATGCCTGCCTCTGGCCTCCCGAGTGCTGGGATTAAAGGTGTGTACCATCACACCTGGCTAAAAGTGATCATTTTTAAGTTTAGTAAATATCATCATTACCAAACTGTGAACCCTGAAAGCATTGAGAACAGCTTACTTGGCAAAATATTCCCAATGGTGCAATAGTGGTACATATACCAACCACTTTCTAATTGCATCTAAGCCTCTCTTCACAACAGGGAATCTATTCCTGGCACTTACTAGGTGAGAACACATGGCTAGACAAACCACAGGCCATAGAGAAAAACCTAGTAATAACATTCTGCTAAATAGTCAGAATATGACATTGACTCACAATGCCTTGTTATACCCATATAGATTAATACCTCTCAACTATCACCAGAGAAGTTTCTTCTTCCAGCATATGGCAATTAACACAGACCCACAAATGCTCAATATGCATGCAGGAACATGAGACTGCTTAGTGTACACCCCTAAATGGGACGCCTGTATCACAACATTCTCCCTCAAAGGCTCAGGAATCATTTCAGAAGAAGGGTGAAATGATTGAAATAGATAGAGATAGTGGGTGACCAGGAGGAAAGAGAATTTTCCCGGAGGGTGGTAGATTTTCCATATGAACTCACAGCAATGGTGACAGTATGCACACAACCCATGTAAGCTCAAACCGGAAAAAAAAAATTGCAGCATAGACTTGGGGAAGTGGCAAGAACACCCATCTCTCCTTGCAAATGTAATGGCACCTGATGGATTCTGGGAAGTGGAGAGTCAGTATCCTTTAAGTGTGAGAATCTTGGTAGATTGACCAATTCCAATGGATGAACCCATACTGAAACACAATTGTGGACACTAATTTGAATATATATATATATATATATATATAGATATATACTGGTATATTATAAACTTATATATATATTATAAATTATATATATATATATATATATATATATTCTGTGGTTTGGGTATGATCAAATATAATCAAAATATATTGTATGCTGGCTCAGGTGCCATAGTGGGATCTTGTGTCAAGGCTCAGGAGCATCCCACCACTGCTCCAGGCAGGTAAAAACTTAGGACATTAACACACGGGGTGCTGGACAATTGATTTTCTGGTTTGTGGCAGAGGGACTGGTGGCTGGTGGATCTAGATTGGACCCCTAAGCCCGGGCAGAGTGTAGCTGCTCATCTAGGTAGCCCCGCCCCCTAGTAGTTGGAAGTGGGAAGTGGTCCTGGGTTTGGGGTCTGACTCAGGCGCCAGAGTGGGGTCCTGTGTCAGGGCTCAGGAGCAGCCCACCACGCTTCCAGGCAGGCAATAAAAACTTAGGACATTGACCATGGGTGCTGGACAGATGATTTTCTGGTTTGTGCAGAGGGGCTGGTGGCTGGCAGATCAAGATTGGACCCCTAAGCCCTGGCAGAGTGTGGCTGCCCGGCTTGGTGGCCCTGCCCCAGTAGTCAAAAGCGGGAAGTGGTCCTGGGTTTGGGGTCTGGCTCAGGTGCCATAGTGGGGTTCTCTGTCAGGGCTCAGGAGCAGCCCACCACTGCTCCAGGCAGGTACTAGGCTAAGTCCAAGAGAGGAATACCCCCGCCCCCTCCCCCCCCCCCCAAACATACTGGAATTGACGTGGAGAAATAATATATACAATGATTATTAAGAGAACCTTTCAGAACAGAAAGGAAGAGAGGCTCCAATATCCAATATATAAAAAAGTGAAATCCTGAAACCTAGACAAGTCACATCAATACTCATAAACAAGGAGGAGGAAGAAAGAAGAGAAGAAAAGAAGAAGAGAAAGGAAAGAAGAAAAGAAAGAGAAAGAAAAAGAAGAAAAAGAGAAAACGAAGAAGAAAGAAATAAGAAAGAAAGAAAGAAAGAAAAGAGAAATTCGAAAAAGAAGAAGAAAGAAAGACAGAAAAAGAAACAGAAAAAAGAAAAGAAGAAGATAAGACAGAAAAGAAAGAAGTAAGAAAAAATAACAGAGAAAGAAAAGAAAAGAAAAAAGAAATTAAAGGAAACGAACGAGAAACGATACACGCAAGTAAGAGAAAGAGAAAGAAAGAACAACGAAGAGAAAAGAAAGAAAGAAAGAAAGAAAGAAAGAAAGATTTTTTTTTTTTTTTAAAAGAAGAAAAAGAAAGAAAGAATAAAAAACGATAAAGCAAGAATAAGAAAAAAAGAAAAGAAGAAAAAAGAGCAAGAAAACGAAAGACTAAGAAAGAAAAGAGAAAGGAAAAGAAAAGAAGACGAAAAGAAGGAAAGAAGAAAGAAGAAAGAAAGGAAACGAACGAAAGAAGAAAAGAAAGAAAGAAACAAGAAAAGACAGGAAAGAAAAAGGAAAAGGAAACAAAAAAGTACAAGAAGACCGAAGAAATGAGGAGAGAGAGAACCACAGAAAGAACGAAGAAGAAGAAGAAAGAAAGAAGAAAGAATAAAGAAGAAAGAAGAAAAGAAAGAAAGAGAAAAGAAACAAGAATAAAGAAAAAAAGAAAGCAAGAAAGAAAGAAAGAAAGAAAGAAGAAAGACGAAAAGAAAAGAAAAGAAGAAGAGAAAGACGGAAGACGAAGAAGAGAAAGCAAAAGAAAGAAACATGAAAACGAAGAAGACAAAAAGAAGAAGACAAGAAGAAGAGAAGAAGAGAAGAAGAAAGAACGAATGAGAGAAAGCGGAAGAAAGAAAAAAGAAAGAAAGACAAAAAAAAAAAAACGAAAGCAATGAT
>VZQC01005485.1:2107731-2131718 GCA_009823505.1 Rhizomys pruinosus | reverse complement strand
GAAGCTGAGCTGGACCCAGGTGTTCCTGAGCTAAGGGATCGGGAGTCTGGAATGCAGCCTTGCAGCAGAGTCTGGGGCTCTCAACATGAAGCAGAGGTCAGCCTCATGCACTCACTGGGAAAGTGGAACCCACAGAAATGTTGCATCATGGAGGTTCTGCCTACTAGCTCTCCAGGGCTGGTTGCAAATGTCTGAATCTGAGTCTAGGACAGGGAAGACTCAATAAATTTTAATCTTTGCAAAAAAAATCCCTTTGACAAAAAGCCCTCAGTGTATTCCTGCAGACTAGGAAGAGAGTAGGAGTGGGAACTGGATAAGGAAGGGTTGTAAAGGGCTACACAATTTGTGGGGATTATTAATATGTTAATGGAGCTCAAGTGATTTGATAGATTCACAGCTGTATGTGCCTATCCCATATGTTTTAAGCAACTTTTCCTTTGTCAATTATACCAGATAAAATATGTTAAAATCCATTTTTAAAAGGGAGTTGATTCCTAGCATTGTGCTTTTTGTTTGCTAGCCTATGGTATCTAGTAGAGACAATGTCCCTCTGTTATATGGTATCTCCTTTCAATTTATTTTTGTATTGTTTATTTATATACTTTAAGAAGACACTATAATCATATCCTTCCAGATAGCTTATCTTAAAGGTCTTTAATGTTAGTTATCCATCACCATACTCATTATTGATTCCTCTGCCTGGCCATCCTATTCTGCACAAAATTTATCTTTTTTTTTTGTCTACTCTATTATTCCCTTTTCTCCCATAATACCAACGATATTCTAACTCCAGTCCTATGTAGTTTGCCTGCCCAGACCCTGTCACAGACATTTATTATTTTTCTTACTTATGTGGCTTTCCCCATTGAAACATGCACATCTAAGAATTCAAAGCTCTTTTGAAGCTATTGACCTGGGGTCTCATAAATCTTCAAACAATACTTTCTATTGCCCCTGCCCTTGGTTATTCATCAGAACTTCTCTGTAAGCTAATACTGTTGATAATACTACATATGCGAACTGTGGAACAAACAAGGAAAAAAAAAGCTGGTGCTGATTTCAAAGCTTCATCTCCACCTGCTAGATTACATAGGTGGAAAGTGCTGATCATGATGCCAGGGACAACATTAATCATAACCTTACCCAGCTGTGAATCCTAAGAGTTACAACAACAACTAGTCTGGTAAGACGTGCCAACTGGTACAAAAGTGGCATGGATATTACAGGAGTCAACAGTCACTTTCTAATTAGATTAAAGTGTCCTCAATAGGATAAATCCTATACTTAATATTTCTATCTGGCCTAGGAAATGGCAGCAACTAGACAGGTCACAGTAATAGGAAACAGTATACTACTATTATTCTGCTAAATCAATATAATGTTAAATTGACTCAAATTGACTTATTGTTACATTAAGATTATCTCTTAACTCTCAGTTGAGAAGTGTCCCTATCCAACATCTGATGATTAACACAGAGACCCACAGCTAGCCAATGCATAAATAGTAACTGAGGCTTCAGACCATTTACCTCTGAATAGGACACTTATATCACCTTCTGCATCCCAAGTTTCAGGGATCATTATGGAAAAGGGGGTGGGTATTGTAAGGGCCAGCAGTGATGGATGACCATGAGAAAATGGACTTTTTCTAGATAGGAAGGCAGGTACTCATATGAACATAAAGCAATGGTGATAGCATGTACAAGAACAGCATATGCTCAACCCAGACCAAATCCCAGGATAAAATTAAGTGTGGTATAATTTAAACTTTCTTGTGAGTGAACGATTCCTGAAATACCTAATGCCACTAACTGCAGAGATGGAGCTATGGATCCAGAGACCCCTCCTGTCTATTTTACATAGGGGGAGGGACTAGAAAAGGACTAGAAAAGCTAAGAGCATGCACAGACCATGCTATCTAGTAATCTGTTGGTCCTATGGAATATGAAACTGTGAAAAGCCCCAGGCCCAGGATGGATGTGACTTTAAGCACCCATGGCACCACATAAGTGGAGGCTTCCTACATTCTCTCTATAGGACACCCCATTGAATTTCCTAATAATCCCTTAATTAGATTCTGTCCTTTTCCATTTATGTGAGTCTGAAGCTGGAATGGAGAGGAGTAAAAGAAATGGCCACTGAAGCATGCTTCTGAGCTGAGGAAGACTGCTCTCCTGAGAAGAAAATACTAAGACAGTCAGAAACCCCTACCTTATCTGAGGAACTATTGGAAATTGATCAAAGGACAATAAATATTAAAGTATATTAAAGTACAGCTTTTTGTACAAGAGGTATGAACATTTTGAGTTCCTCTTAAACTAAAGCTCAGAGCAGAGTCTGAATTATCACAGTATCAATTTGATAAATATGATCACTTTTTTTTTTGTCTTTTTGAGACAGGGTCTCCCTTTACTCCCAGCTGGCCTGGAGCTCACTATGTAGACCAGACTGGCCTTGAATTCACAGAGATATGCCTGCCTCTGGCCTCCCGAGTGCTGGGATTAAAGGTGTGTACCATCACACCTGGCTAAAAGTGATCATTTTTAAGTTTAGTAAATATCATCATTACCAAACTGTGAACCCTGAAAGCTTTGAGAACAGCTTACTTGGCAAAATATTCCCAATGGTGCAATAGTGGTACATATACCAACCACTTTCTAATTGCATCTAAGCCTCTCTTCACAACAGGGAATCTATTCCTGGCACTTACTAGGTGAGAACACATGGCTAGACAAACCACAGGCCATAGAGAAAAACCTAGTAATAACATTCTGCTAAATAGTCAGAATATGACATTGACTCACAATGCCTTGTTATACCCATATAGATTAATACCTCTCAACTATCACCAGAGAAGTTTCTTCTTCCAGCATATGGCAATTAACACAGACCCACAAATGCTCAATATGCATGCAGGAACATGAGACTGCTTAGTGTACACCCCTAAATGGGACGCCTGTATCACAACATTCTCCCTCAAAGGCTCAGGAATCATTTCAGAAGAAGGGTGAAATGATTGAAATAGATAGAGATAGTGGGTGACCAGGAGGAAAGAGAATTTTCCCAGAGGGTGGTAGATTTTCCATATGAACTCACAGCAATGGTGACAGTATGCACACAACCCATGTAAGCTCAAACCAGAAAAAAAAAATTGCAGCATAGACTTGGGGAAGTGGCAAGAACACCCATCTCTCCTTGCAAATGTAATGGCACCTGATGGATTCTGGGAAGTGGAGAGTCAGTATCCTTTAAGTGTGAGAATCTTGGTAGATTGACCAATTCCAATGGATGAACCCATACTGAAACACAATTGTGGACACTAATTTGAATATATTAATATAAATAAAATATATATATAGTATATATGTTTCTGTGGTTTGGGTAGATCAAAATATAATCAAAATATTTGTAAATCTGGCTCAGGTGCCCATAGTGATCGTGTCAGAGGCTCAGGACATGCCACCACTGCTCCAGGCAGGTAAATTGGAATAACACACGGGGTGCTGGACAATTGATTTTCTGGTTTGTGGCAGAGGGACCTAGTGGATCTGACTGGACCTAAACCCGGCTAGAGTGTGTCTGCTCATGGCTGAGGTAGCCCCGCCCCCGGTAGTTCGAAGTGGGGTGTCCTGGGTTTGGTGTCAGTGCTCAGGCGCCAAGTTGGTCCTGTGCAGGGGCAAGGAGCAGCCACCAACTGCTCCAGGAAGAAATTGACATTGACCCATGGGGTGCTGGAACAGATTGATTGCTGGTTTGTGGTAGAAGGGGCTGGTGGCTGGCAGATTAGATGACCCCTAAGTCCCTGCTAGAGTGTGGCTGCCCGGCTTGGTGGCCCTGCCCCCAGTAGTCAAAAGGGGAAGTGTCCTGGTTTGGGGTCTGGCGGTGCTGTGGTCTGTAGGGCAAGGGCACCACATGCTCCAGGCAGGTACTAGGCAGCAGAATATCCCCCCCGCCCCCAACAACTGGAATTGACTGAGAGATGTGTCCAAGTGATTATTAATGAGAATCCTTCAGAACAGGAAAGGAAGAGTCTTTAGACTCCAATATCCAATATATATGATAATAGTGAACATCCTAAATGTGAGGAAAGTCAAGACACCAGGTGAACGGAGGAGGAAAGAAAGAAAGAAAGAAGAAAGAAGAAAGAAAAGAAAGAAAAGAAGAAGAAAAGGAAAGAAGAAAAGAAAGAAGGAAAGGAAGAAACAAGAAAAAAGAAGAAAGAAAGAAAGAAAGAAAGAAAGAAGAGAAGGAAGGAAGGAAACCAGAAGGAGGCAAGCAAAAAACGCTTATCAGCCTTCAACACATCGAAAAAGGCATTTGTGATTTGAATCGCAGAAAAGGAAACTTCACAGTGCCAGGGACATGACGAAAGGGACAACATGGGAAAATTGCAGGATAGATCCTCCACCAACCACCAAACGGTAGGAAGATAACCTGCATGGGATCCCCTGGAGGTGATCTCCCAGAAAACAGACTTAGAGAGATAATTGCAGACCTATGTAGAGAATTAAAGAACATAAAGAAGAATCTAAGAATGAGAGTAAAGAGAGAGAATGAAAAACTCAAAAAGGACCTGGAGGCATACAATGACAAACTTTGAAAAGAACTAAAGGAAGGGTTTGACAACTCCAGAAAGAACTAGAGAGGGGAGAAAAAACACACTTAAGGAAGTAGAATCACTGAAAAAGGAAGCAAACCAATGAAGTAAGGAGCACCACAAAGAAGAATGAGAAACTCAAAAAGGAAATGGATATATTAAGAAAGAATGAAAAAGGAAATAGAACACTCACAATCAGGAAAAAGGAAGGAAAAGCCTCAGAAGTAGAATGAGGAAAGCAGAACAAAGAATATCAGATCTTGAACAAGAAACACGGAGCAACTAAAACTCAAATAAAGATTATGAAAAATTTAAAAATACACAAAAGTGGAACAACCAGGAAATATGGGACAACCATGAAAAGATCAAACCTCCGCATCATAGGAATAGGAAGGAGAAGAATCTCAAGAGAATAGTATTGATCAGATCTTCACAGAATAATAGATAAAACTTCCCCAAACTTAAAAAGACAAAAACACCATTCAAATACAAGAAGCACATAGGACTCCAAATAGACAAGAATCAGAAAAGAAACTCCCCACACCATATTAATCAAAACTAGATGTCCCAACAAGAGAGATAAAATTCTGAAGGCCACAAGAAAAACAAGTCACATACAAAGGGAAACCCATCAAAATAACAACTGACTTCTTGGCACAAACCATGAAAGCAAGAAGAACACTGGAGCAAAGCATTCCCAGTGTTAAAGGACTATGGATCCAAACTCGTACTTTTTATGGATATAAACTCGTACAGCCACTATGGAAAGCAGTGTGGAGAACCCTTGAAGACTTGGAATTGAACTTGCCACCCGACACCAGCCATACCACTCCTGGACATGTACCCTCAAGACTTAGGCCACCACAGAGATAATGCACGGCCATGTTTATTGCAGCCTCTTCAACAATAGCAAGTTGTGAACCAACTAAACTGCCTTCAACTGAGGGTAGATAGAGAAAATGTGGTACATCTACACAATGGGTTCTATGCACGAGTAAAGAAAGATGACATCATGAGGTTTGCAGGAAAAACCTCTAGGACTTTGTAAAACATGAAGGGATGCTGGATTTTGTCAAAGGCTTTCTCCGCATCAATTGAGCTGATGATGTGTTTTTTGTCTTTCAGTCCATTTATATGCTTGATGATATTTATTGATTTTCGTATTTGTTTTCCATAAGAAAACAAATGGATCACTCGAAAGATGGAGCAAAGATCTGAATAGAGACTTCACAGAGGAGGAATTAGAAGAGATGGCTGAGAAACATCCTTAAAGTGTTCAACATGCTAATAATTAAGAAAAAGCAAAATTAAAAACCAGTTTAAGTACCATCTTACCCAATAAGACTGGCTAGGATCAAGAAAACAAATGATGCCAAGTGCTGGAGAGGTTGTGGGAAAGGGGGACACTCATCCATTGCTGGTGGGAATGTTAACTTGTACAGCCACTAGTGAAGCAGTGTGGAGAACCTTAGAAGATTCAAAATGAGCCTGCCATTTGACCCAGCCATACCACTCCTGGTATATACCACCAGACACACTTACTGCAGAGATACATGCACAGCTATATTTATTGCAGCTCTGTTCAAAATAGCAAAAACCAGAACCAACTCAAATGCCCCTCAACTGACAAGTGGATAGAGAAAATGTGGTACATGTACACAATGGAATTCTATGTAGCAGTAAAGAAAGACAACATCATGAAATTTGCAGGTAAATGGATGGAGCTAGAAGACATCATGTTAAGTGAAGTAACACAGTCCCAGAAAAAAACAACAAATGGTATCTCTAATATGTGGATGCTAGTGCCAATAACCGCAGTTATAAATATTTCTTGTGGAGAGGGATGCATATTAAGAAGAACAACAGCAGAAAAGACTGCATGAGAAAACTTACTGAAATGGTGAACTGAGGTGGAGGGGTGGGAGAGAGGGACATGGGTGTATATTTGATTAATGCATATTTAATTGATGTGAGTTCAACAAGAATCCAATTTTGCCCAGACTCTGTCTACAGGTTACATGATGTTTTTAGAACTTAGTAAAAGTAAATATGTGTATATTAACAAAATGGTTTTAAAGGCTCTGATAAAAATCGTAATGCATCTGAGTTAATTGGAGATATAAATTGCTATTGTCCACATTTGTTTTAATTTTTTTAATTTATTTTGTATGTGTATGAATGTACTGTCTGCATGTAGGTTTGTGCACCTGTGTCGTGCAATGCTGTGGAGGTCAGAAGAGGGTCTTGGATTCCCCTGGAACTGGAGTTCTCCTGGAATTGGAGTTATAGACGGTTCTTAGCTGCCATGTGGGTGCTGGGGATCGAACCCGGGTCCTCTGCAAGAGCAGTCGGTGCTCTTAAATGCTAGGCTATCTCTCCAGCCCCAAACATTTGTTTTAATTAAAATCTGTATAACAATAACTTTTGGATTGGCACATAAAAATGTTCTCTATAATTTTGGTGTTGTACAGTATCACCTTATAGCAATCTCTTTCACCTATAGGATGATTTAACTTAAAAAGTATGGTCACCCAAAACAGCATGGGTGAATTTGATGAAATTTGTGCCTTGATTCCACCCTATAGGTATGTATAATACAACTGCTTTTTTGAGACTCATGTGTCAAAAAGCAAAAACCTAAAATAAAAAAGGGGGATATAGATAGATATGAAGACATTCTGTCAAAAAACCTTGCACATTCAAATCTTTTTTTTTCAGTGTAATAAGTCTTTTTTTTGAGTTTTATTTATTTATTTTTTTAATTTTATTTTTTTAAGGGATTCTATACATTGACACAGTTGTTTGCAGAATAGCATTGATGTCACTCATTATGTCATACAATCAGGTAATTGGGTGCATTTTGCAAGTATCTATGTCCAAATTTTGAACAACCCAAGGTTCCCATAGACCAGTTGGAGAAGCTTGTATGCACACAGACATGTTGATCAATAGGAGTCCAGACTATATTCCTGTAGTCTCATGATTCACCCCTATCTCTCCACAGCCCTTACAATCTACCACGCCTCCTTTTCTGCAGTAAAGGATTTGTATGTTCCAACAGGTCAGAATGTCACCAACTTAATGGCTGAGAAAGAAAATACAGCTTTGCAGTGAGTAGGATGTACTAGAAAGTGCCAGCAGAAGGATTGACTCCTCTGGGCATTGAAGTGAAGAAAAACCTCAGATTGCTGCAGACATCAGACCCCTCTGTGGATCCTACTATTAACAACAATATTTAATGAGTCCTAACAAAGCTTGCCTTCTAGGTGCCACAAAGGATTTAATATGAGAGACTTTCTTAACTCCCCCCCATAGAACAAGGAGAAATATGATGATGATGAGGTCGTTCTCCAGCTGTAGATTGGAGCCAACTGTTATAGAGGCAATCTCTTGTAAAACGGGTAAAACTGCCTTCTTTAATTGACTAATAGACAGAGGAAATGTAAAAAGGATTATTCTCTATTCAGAACGAAATATAATGCTAAAGTCTCCTTAAGCTATGCACTTAAGCAAAGTATATTAATACAGGAGCTCTGACATCAACAATGGATTATTCTACCAAGGAGATGTTGGCCAGGGGATCCAAGCCCCCACAAAAGATAAAGGCTCCTTACCTCCAAACTGGGATACCTGCAAGAAGACAGGCGATAAGGCCCTGCTGCTGAAGACCTGATGTAAACATGGGAAAGATGTATTGAGGCCACACTGCAAGTGTACTGATGGTCTCTGGAATGCCAGAGAGTGTTACCAAAGGCCACTAAACCAATAAAGCAAATATAGGTCTCCTCGAGTCAAGCAAGACTCCTCCCTCAGCATCAGCTACACCTCACCTGACTGGAAATCCTGTGCAGCAGTGGCAGCCATATGCCTGTATATCCCAAATCGATTTGGCTATTAGCTCTCTCCTTGGTGGAATAACCCATGGCTGATGCCACAAGCTTACATCCTCTAATGGTTAGGAGATGTTTCTTTCATTTTGTTTATGTCACAAAATATTTTTCTTTCTCCTTCAACTATAATTGACATTTTTCCAGGGTATAGTAATCTGTGTTGGCCTCCAAAGTCCTTTAGCACTGGAAATACTTTGTTACACATTATTCTGGCTTTCATAGTTTATACTGAGAAATCAGCTGTAATTCTGATGGGTTTCCCCTTATATGTAATTTGTTGTTTTTCTCTTGAGGCTTTCAGTATTTTGTCTTTGATTTGAGCATCTAGTGTTTTAACTATGATTTGTTGTGGGGAATTTCTTTTCCAGTCTTTTCTATTTTGTGTTCTATGTACTTCTTGTATTTGTATAGGTTTGTCATTTTTCAGTTTGGAAAAATTTTCTTCTATTATCCTCTTGAAGATGTGATCAATACCATTGTCTTGGTATTTGTCTCCTTCCTCTATCCCTATGATGCAGAAATTTGTTCTCTTCAAAGTATCCCACATTTCTTGGTTATTCTGGTCTTGTGGTATTTTTTTTTTAATTTTACAATCTTCATTTGAATATTTTAGTTGTTCTGTGTTATCCTGAAGTTCTGATATTCTATTTTATGCTTCATACATTTTGATCCTGAGGCTTTCTCCCATCTTTTCCTGTTGAGTGGTTGAATGTTCTGTTTCCTTTTTCATTCTTTCCTGTGGTTTCTTTAGTATTCCCAATTCCTTTTGGAGCTTGTCATTCTCTACTTGTAGCTACTTGCTTCACTGGTCTGTTTCTTTTTTCATTTCAGCCTGGGATATTTTCAGTGTTTCCATTTCTTTCCAAAGTTTGTCATTTTCTTCCTCTAGTTCATTTCAGAGTTTGTCATTCTCTCCCTCTAGTTCTTCCCAGAGTTTATCATTCTTTCCTTCTAGATCTTTCCTAAGTTTTTCGTTTTCTCCCCTTAGTTCTCAGATTTGTTCTTTATATTCTTTGATTTCTTTGAATATGTCTACAATTACTCTTCTAAGGTCCTGTCTTGGTTTCCTTCCAGGGCGATCTCATTGTAGGAATCTTCTGTAGGACTGGTAGAGTTTGGTGTGGATTTGTTATGAGATTTTCTCATGCGGTTCTTTTGTTTGTTTGTTTGTTTGTTTGTTTGTTTTTAAATTCTGGTGCCTCAGTGATGGCTGCACAGTGCAGAATCAGTAACACTGCACCTACTAGATCATCTGCACCAAAGCACGAGCAGCTAGGGGTGGAGGGTGGGGATTACTTGCTACATCCCTGTCTAGGTCAGCCCATGTCACACTGCTCAATGTAATCTGAGATGGGAGGCTTTGGGAGATCTCAAGCCTCCAGAGGAAGGGGGGAGGCCCTGCAAAGCCCCAAGCCAGTTCTGCCTCACCTGGGTGCTTTGCTGTTCTGCTGTGCCACTCATGTTATTGTATATTCTAGATATTAATCTTCTTCTGGATATGTGGCATGTGATGATTTTCTCCCAATTATTGGGTATCCTCTTCACTTCCGTAGTAGTTTCTTTTGCTGTACAGAAGCCTTGTAGCTTCAGGATTTCCCACTTGTTGATTATTGACTTTAATGCCTGGGCTACTGAGGAGCACTTTAGAAAGTCTTTTTTTGTTTGTTTGTTTGTTTGTTTTTTTTTTTGGTCTTTTCGAGACAGGGTCTCCCTGTAGCCCCAGCTGTCCTGGAACTCACTCTGTAGACCAGGCTGGCCTTGAACTCACAAAGATCCGCCTGCCTCTGCCCCCCGAGTGCTAGGATTAAACGCATGTGCCACCATGCCCGGCTAGAAAGTCTTATATGGGACATTATATGTTTTCTTCTAGCAGTTTCAGAATTTCAGGTTTTATATTGAGGTCTTTGATCCATATGGAGTTAACTTTTGAGGAGGGTGAAATATCAGGGTCCATTTTCATTCTTCTAGAGAAGGTGATCCTGTTTTGCTTGCAGCACTTTTTGGAAAATGCTGTCTTACCTTCACTGTGAGTTCTTGTAATCGTTGACAAATATCAGGTGGCTGAAATTATAAATGTTCATGTTTATGTCTTCTATTAGGTTCCATTAAACTACATGTCTGACTTTTTTCTAGTACCATTCTGTTTTTAAGGCTGTAGCTGTTTAATATATTCTGATATCTGGTACAATGAACCCTCACTCCCATACCCCAGCACTGTTAGTTTTGCACAAGATTTCTTAGGATGTCTGGGGAAAGTTTTGATTTCCTACGCATTTTATAATATTTTTTTAATCTTTAAGAAGTATGTCATGTGTGTTTTGTTTTTTTTTTCACTTTTTTCATTTTGCATTGCTTTGAATCTATAGATTGCTTTTAGTAAGATGGTCTTTTCACATTATTAATTCTACCCATCCATGAGCATAGTGAGTTCTTCCATCTCCTGCTGTCTTCCTCTCTCTCTTTCAAGATTTAATATTTACATTGCAGAGATCTTTAATGTCTTTTGTTAGGTTTATTCCTAGATATTTCTTTAGGCAATTATGAATGGTAGGGTTTCTAGAATGCTTTTTCATTTTCTTCTCCTGGCATTTTTGAGGCAGGGTCTCCCTGTAGCCCCAGCTATCCTGGAACTCTCTATGTAGTCCAGGCTGGGCTTCGAATCACAGAAATCCACTTGCCTCTGCCTCCTGAGTGCTGGGATTAAAGGCATGTACCACCAGCTTTTTTTCTTACTGCTTGTTCCTGATCTATAGAAAATCTTTTGCTCTTTGTAAGTTGGTTTATTAACTTGCAGCTTTACTGAAAGTGTTAATCACTTCTGGGAATATTCTGATGGAATTTGGTGTTTCTCTTAAGTAATATATCATCATATTATCTGCAAACAGTGATAATTAGACCTCTTGTTTTCGGGTTAGCAGCCCTTTAATTTCTTTCTCTTCTCTTATTGTTCTAAAAATAGTTTCAAGGACTATCTTGAAAAGAAGAGATAGTTTACAGTCTTGTCTGGTTGCTGATTTTAATGGCAATGCTTCCAGTTTTTCTCCATTTAGAATAGTGTTGGCTGAGAGTTTGTTGCATTTATGTAGAGTTATGTCCCTTTCACCCTAGAACTTTTATCATGAAAGTCTGTTGGATTCTGTCAAAGGCCATTTCTTCACATATTAGTATGAGCATGTGATTTTGTCTCTAAGTCTATACATATGATTTTTTTACATTTATTGACTTATCATAGTGTATGATCTTTTTGTCAGATACTCATATGTGGTAAGGAATTTTTTTTAATGAATCTTTTTAAGTTCATTGTGGGAAGATTCAGTTTGAATTGGGAACTAGTTCTCAGCTAGCATCCCTCAGGGCACAATGTGGGAGTCATGGGATTCTTCTGACCCCACCCCAAGAAGGGGCAAGCAATATGGCCCAGCCACATGATGCTACATGGAGCAGTAGTATGCAGTGACACAGAACCGAGGGTCTGCGATTGCCTCTGGAAGCTGGCGTCATTTTGCTTATAAAAGCAAGCTGTAGTGGATAATAAAGAGAATTCCCCATTACTATCATTACACAGAATTCCCGCCCATTATTTTTGCACTCATACAGGATTTAGCAGGCCTAAATTTCAAGTGACCAGTGGGTTCAAAGGAGGTCCATCAGACCACCAACCTGGGTAGCCGGTATGGGGCTAGAGGAGATCTATCAGATAGTCAGCTGTGAAGTGAGTTATGAGTGACTATAGGCTGAACATAGGCCATCAGCCACCAGCCTGAAATTCCTGTCCAGAGGTCAACAGTCTTTGGCCATGTGCAAAATCAAGACCAAGGTGGGAAATGCTCTGTTGTCCCAGGCTAAGGACCTGAGTTGGAAGTACCTCTCAGGTCAGGTTATGGAAGTGTCCTAGTTTGTCTTCCATTGTTGTGACAAAACACTCTGACTGATACCAACTTGGGCAGGAAAGGGTTTATTCAGCTTACATCTCCTGGGTCACAGTTCATCACTTAGGGAGCCCAAGACAGGCACTCAGGGCAGGAACCTGGAGGCAGGAGCTGAAGCACAAGCCATGAAGGAATGCTGTTCACTGGCCTGTTCCCTGGCTCATGCCCAGCCCGGCTTCTTATACTGTACACAACAACCTGCCCAGGGTAGCACTACTCATTGTGGCCTGGGCCCTCCCACACTGATCGACCATCAAGACAATACTCCACAGATGTGGCCACAGGCCAATCCAATGGAGGCAGTTCCCCAATTGAGGCTCCCTCAACCCAGGCATGTCAAGTTGACACTAAAGCTATCCAGCACAATTGATCCCTTGTCAACTTGACACACAAAACACATCACTATTAAACCACCACCTTTCCAGTTCTTATCCCCAAAACAAAATATGATATTAACATTATCACAAAAGACAGTACAACTTTAAAAGGCCCCATAGTCCTTAAAATGCCCAAACATTTAAAAGTTCATAGTCTATCAAAAGTCTCTTAACTGTGGGTCTTGTAAAATACAAACAAGACTATGTTATTTCAAAGGGAAGATCAGGCACACTCAAACAAACCTAGTCCAGCAAAGTAGCTCAAGGCTGGACACCTGGGATTCACTCAGGATCTTCTGGGCTCCAAAGGGTTTTGGCAGCTCTCCCTCTGTGGCACACACAGCTCATCTCACAGGCACAGGCCAACCCCATTCCACACCTGCTGCTGCTCTTGGTTTTCGTCCCATGGTCCTGGCATCTCCAGAAAGTTGGGGTCGCCACTGAAACTGAGGCAGCACCTTCACCAATGGTCTCTTCTCTGACCTCTCCTGGTGCAAAGCCTCAGCTTTTCTCTCATGACCCTGCAATCCTGGGGTCTCCACCTGCAACCGAGGTGCACTTCCATCAATGGTCTTTTCCTGACCTCTCACAGGTGCCAAGCCTGGCTGCTCTCTGTGACCCCCTTCAATTTCACCGCTTTCCTTCCATTTTCTCCTTTCTCTCTACCTCGCCCCCTTTCACTGGAACATATAAGGAGATTCTTACATGTTACCAAGTCCCTCTTCTGGCTCAGGATGGAGGCTCAGGCCCTTCTGAACAGCTTCTGTGTGTGACCCTGAAAAATTCTTCCCGAAAGATTTCACCAACCACGTGGATGCTGGTCTCTTGTTACTTAGAGCTGATTTTTTCAGCCCCAGACCTAACCAGCATCAATTGTCCCAGTCACAACAAAGATTTGCTTCAGAATTCTGTCTTCTTGTGACTTACAGCTGAGTTTTCAGCCCCAGCTGACCAAACCCACAGATTACAACAGTCCTGATGATCTCCTCTCCTCCCTTTGAAACTAGAAACTTTATAAGCCAGGCTCCATTCTTCTACAATTCTTCAGCAAACTGCTCCAAGCTCACAGCAACAATCTTTATGGATTCAATGATCTTCCCAGCCAAAGTTCCAAAACATCTCCAAAATCCTTCCCCCAAAACACCAAGGTCATGGTCTGTCACAGCAATACCCCACTCTTCTGGTACCAATTTCTGTTCCTAGTTTGTCTTCCATTGCTGTGACAAAACACTCTGACTGACAGCACACTTGGGGAGGAAAAGGTTTATTCAGTTTACATCTCCTGGGTCCACCAGTTCATTCACACTTAGGGAGCCCAAGGCAGGAACTCAGGGCAGGAACCTGGAGGCAGGAGCTGAAGCACAAGACCATGAAGAATGCTGTTCACTGGCTGCTCCCTGGCCTGCATAACACCACCTTCTTATACTGTCACAACAACCTGCCCAGGGTGCACTACTCCATTGTGGGCTGGGCCCTCCCACACTGCTTCACCATCAAGAAAATACTCCACAGAATCGTGGCCACAGGCTCAATCGCAATGGAGCCAATTCCCAATTTGAGGCTCCCTCAACCCCAGGTGTCAAATTGACATTAAAGCTATCCCAGTCACAAGGAACATAACCAACTGACCCTCTGGTACTAAAGGGTTCAGTTCCCCACCCACAAAGCAGGCACTGTGCTCCCCTTCCCTTAGCAGGACCTGTTCATAGCAAGAGAAGCTCCCACAGTTCATTAAGGATATGGGCCTATAGTTTTCTTTTTGTTGTGTCTTTTCTTGATTTTGGTATTACAGTGATACCGACTTCACAGAAGGTTTTAGGGAATTCTCCTTCTTTGTCTTTTTGAATAATTGAACAAGTATTTGTTCTCGATCTTTGAATATCTGGTAGGATTCTGCTGTGAATCCTTCTTGGCCTGGGCTTTTTTAGATGGGAGGTTTTATATTACTGTTTCAATTTCCTAGTTTGCTATTAGTCTGTTCAAGCTGTTGATTTCTTCTTGGTTTAATTTTGGTGGTTTCTGTGAACTTAGAAATTCATCAGTTTCTTTTAGAATATCAAGTTTAATGTAAATACAGATTTAAAAATGAAATATTTTAGGTTTTCGGTGTCTGTTGTGATATTTTCCCTTTCATTTCTGATTTTGTTAATTTGGCTATGCGCTTTCTTTCTTTTGGTTAATTGAGCTAAGCGTCTATCTTATGTAACTTTTTAAATAACTAGCTCTTCATTTCATTGATTATTTGTATTGTTTTCTTTGTTTATATTTCATTAATTTCTGTTCTGATTTTGTTATTTCTTTTTATCTACTAGGTTTGGGTTACATTTGTTCTTCCTTTTCCAGGGTCTTGAGATACATTGTCAACTATTAGAGTGCCACTTTCTCTAATATTTTTAATGTAGGCAATTAGACCTATAAACTGCCCTCTTCGGACTACTTTAAAAATGTCCCAGAGGTTTTGTTGTGTTATCATTTTATTTTGGATCCAAGGAGTTTTTTTACTATTTTTTTTTTTTTTTTTTTTTTTTCTTATTTTTTTTCTTTATTCCTATTGTTCAGAAGTGAGTTTTACTCAGGTGTAGTAATTATAGGACTTTTGCTGTTCATTATAAGCTTTATTTTATTGTGCTCTGATAGAATGCATGGACTTTTTTCAATATTTTTGTATTTGTTGAAGCTTTTGTGTCCCAGTATGGGCTCAATTTTAGAGAATGTTGCATGGGCTGGTCAGTAGAAAGTGTATTCTTTAGTGGCTTGGGGGTGAATATTGTAAGTATGTCCTTATGGCAGATGAATTCTGTGTTTTCTCCGCGGTGCAGTGTAATATCTGCTAGTGAGTGTAAGGTTAATTGTGTGGTTAATAGTCCTATAGAAGGGGTATTCGTGTGACATTGGGTCAACAACGTGGTGGTGCATACATATTACAACTGTAATATCTTCTTGTTAAGTGTTCTCGTTGATTAGAATAGTGACTCTCTTTGTTCGTAACTACTAGTTTTAAATGAAGTCCCAATGTGCATATAGTAGAATTTAAACTCCTTTCGTGTTTGTGCGTGCGGTGCTCAAGAGTAGGGGTTCCCACTGTCACCCGAAGGTTGTGCCGGTGCCAAGAAGGTAAATGAGAGAAACTCTGGAAGATAAAAGGGTGAATTCTGTCGTTTCGTCTTTAATAGGTTTTTTTAAAATGTTATTTATTTAGTTTTTAGAGTTGTAAGTGAATGTACGCCCCTGCCTGTAATTGTGTGCACCCATGTCGTGCATGCTGGTGGAGGTCAGAAGAGGGTGGCGGATCCCCTGGAACTACGGAGTGCTCTGGGAATGGAGTTAACAGATGGTGTCTCAACCGCCATGTGGGTGCTGGGCCATCGAACCGGGTCTCGTGCAAGACAGTTGGTATTCGCTTAAACTGCTAGGCGATCTCGTCCACCCCCGGATGTTCTTTCTTAATCCATTTCCACCATAGCCCATATTTTTTTTTTTAATTTTTTTTATTTTTTTAATGTTATATTTTTTTTATTAGGTTTTATTGATGCTTTGTGCATGTCAAATACATTTTTTTTTTTTTCCAACGCAGTTCAGGCTTATTTCCCTTTCCCTACCCCCCACCCCCACTACCACATCCCCAGTCATGATTATGCCATAAACTGTCCTGCACTCTTCGCTCAGTTTTTTTTTTTTTCATTATAAAAATTTTTTTTAATTAAATTTGTATTATTTCTGTATGTAGATCAAAATGTCTGTCCCGCATGCAAGTCTGTGCCCCAGTCGGCATGCCGCGGAGGTCAGAGAAGGGGTCCTCAAGATTCCCCTGAACTGGAGTTCTCCTGGAATTTGAGTTAGAAGACGGTTCTCCAGCCGCCATGTGGGGTGCCTGGGGATCGAACCCGTGTCCTCTGGCAAGAGCGGTCCGTCTCTTACACCCCTAGGCCATCGTCTCCAGCCCCTTTTTTTTTTTTTTCATTTTTAAGCTATAAGTGATATAATCCATGAGTAGCTACAACATCCTTCATGCAAAAACCATCTGGCAGGCTTGTTGTGCAAAGACTACCGTACAGGCCCACCATTCACATGGGGGTTGACAGGGTTGTATGTTCACAGTTACAGTTGATCAAATGAGTGTAAGATATACATTGCTGTAAGTTTACCATTCACCTCCACCCATCGCAGCCCTTACATTCTACCGACATGCCCCTTCTTCCGTCAGGTTGGTCCCTAGGCCTTAGAAAAGGGGCACAGGTGGATGAGAGGTAAAACAGTCCCATCTCTCCTCTGGAGCTGTTGACTTGGACTCTGGTCAATTCTGCTGTTTTTCCTTTCATGGCTGACAGTTTGTCAAGGAATAACCTTTCTATCCTACTAATGAAGAACAAGCAATTATATATATAGGATATAGGCAGCACTAATAGTTTATGGTAGGTTACTTTAGCATATACACATGGTTTGGATATGGTAATCCATGAAGTACAATTTGCCCCCCTGTTAAAATGACAGGGTCTTACTGTTGCTTATAACAGATCCTAACCTGTAGAGGGAGGTAAGTTTGTGGCCTCAGCCATGGGGTTATTTCTCCAAGGGAAGAGCCAATAGCCCAGTTAAATTTGGGATATACAGGCACATGGCTGCGACTCTGCTGCACAGTATTTTCCAGGCAGGTGAGGTGTAGCTGGTCTGACAGTGGAGTCTTGCTTTGACTCAGGGAGACCCATAGTTCTTTATTGGGTTAGTGGCCCCTTTGGGTAACACTCTCTGGCATTCCAGAGGCCATCTGGACACTGGCATGTGGGGTCTCATACATCCCTCCCATGTTAAACCGTCAGGTCTTCGGCAGCAGGGTCTTATTGCCTCCCCTCCTGCATGTATCCCAACCTAGAGGCAAGGAGCCCGTACCTTTTGTGGGGCCTTGATCCCCTGGCCAACATCCCTGGTAGAAACAATCCAGTGCTTATGTCAGAGCTCCTGTATTAATATATTTTGCCTGAGTGATAGCCGCTAGGGCGTTATGCCCTTCAACTCAACGAGTAGAGATAGAGGAAAATGTGGTACATGTATACAATGGGATACTATGCAGCAGTAAAGAGGGACCACATCATGAAATTTGCAGTAAATGGATGGAGCTGGAAGACATTATGTTAAGTGAAGTAACACGTCCCAGAAAAACAAACCCAATGGTGTACCCTCATATGTGGATGCTAGTACAACAACCCAGAGATAAATATTGCGCATGTGAGGATGCTAGTAAAAAGAACAACATAAAGACTGCATCAGAAAAATGGACTGAAATGGTGAATGGAAAGGGGGGATAGGTAGGGAGAGGGACACGGGTGTATAATTCGATTAAGAGGCATATTTAATTGACGTGAGCTTCAGCAAGTACCCATTTTCGCCTAGACACGTCTACAGTAACAACATGGTGTTGAGGAACCTTTAGTAAAAGTAAACGTGTATATGAAACAACATTGTCTTACAGACTCTGATAAAATGAATGGCATCTGAATTAAATGGAGAAATAATTCGCTGTTGCCCACATTTGCTTTACGTAGAGCAAGAACTTTGGGGATTGACACAGACAAATGTGCTCTATAATTTCTCTGTTGTAAGTATCACCTTTTAGCATTCTCTTTAGATGATTTTAACGTAAAAATTAAGGTTGCTTCCCAGTTAATCATATATAGTCACCCAAACAACATGGGTGAATTTGGTGAAATCTGTGCCTTGACTCCACAATATAGTCAGGTATAAGACAGCTGTCTTTCTGGGAGACTCATACGCTAGAAAAGGTGGGGGGGATACATAAAGACATGAAACCTTTTCACTTTCATCAAACCCTTGTAATTCAATCTGAAAACTAACTATGGGAAAAGATTTTGTTTGTTCCAATAGGAACAAAACGTCCAACCAACTTAACGGCTGAAAAGAAAAGATACAGGTTTGCAGTGAGTAGGATGTAAAGTGCCAGCAGAAGGATTATTGACTCGTTTGGGCATTGAAGGGAAGAAAGCCTCAGATTGCCATAAACCCCTCTGTGGATCCTACATGTAACAACTATTTATAATGAGTCCTAATGAAACTTGGGACCTTCGAGGTGCCACAAGGTCTGATATGAAGAGACTTTCGTTTCTTGCCTTCCCCCACATAGAACAAGGAGAAATTGATGATGATGAGGTCGTTCCCCAACTGAAAATTGGAGACACTATGTAGAGTAATCTCTTATAAAACCGTAAAACTCTTGCTTTCTTTAATTGACTACAGACATGGGAACTGTGTAAGGGATTACTCTCAGTTCAAAGCTAGCCCATATCTTTTAACTAGGAAGTTGAGGCCATTGATATTCAGAGTAAGTGAAAGGTGTGTATTTTTTACTGTCATTTTGTTTGTGTTCTTGACCCTATTGTGTATATCTATTATTATACATACTTTGTTTTCTTTCTATAACCTCCTGTTATACCCAGTCCTATCTTTGGTCCTTTATATTGCTTCAGTTTTTCTCCATAGAAATATTTTGATGGACATGTAGTCTTTCAGTGTATTTCTCTTATGGAAAATGTTCCATTCCTCTATGACTATTGTTGGGAGTTGTGTATTAAGGGTTGCAAGGTACAGGCTGCCTGCCCTTTTGGGAACAGCCAGCGGGATATTGGCAAAACCTATCCTGGCTGATCCAGGGATGAACATGTATGGGTCAGTTTCTGAAGATCAGTTTACAGGCACATTCTTTTTCTTAGAAGTTCTGCATGGTTGGTGCTAGGATAAATGAAAATTTCTAGGTGTATTCTTTTGTCTTAGAAGTTCTGCTTGGGTACTGCTGATACAAGTACATGTGATTAATGAAACTGTGATTATAGAAACTACCTGAGTCCCAGAAAACTGAGATTTTGTGCTGTATATCTATTATAAGATTTTCCTGCTTTGAGACAAGGTATAAAAACATTTTTATTTTGCAATAATATGCCCTTCCTGGTCATCAGCCAACAGGCACTCTGGATCCCAGCTGTTTCCATGTCTGTCTTTTGCTCTGCATTCCCTTCCCTTCCCATTCAAGTTTTTGGATCCCCATATCTGGATAGCAGAAGATTATGATTAAGGATTTTTCTAGATAAAGTATTCAGGGTTTCATCAAAGATAATTTAGAACTGGGAATACATTATTCTAGGCTCTTCTGACTTTCATTGAAATATCAGCTGTTAGTCTCATGGTTTTTGTTTATATGTAAATTGTTGTTTTTTCTCTAGCAGCTTTCAGTTTAATATATAATATATATCTATATTATAATATATACTATCACATATATATATATATATATCTATATATATAAGTTTTTACTTTTACTGACATGGGGAACTCCTATGCTGTCATGTCTAATGATACTCCATTTTTCCTGAGTCTTTGTCAGTCTGTCTTTCTTTAATTTATGTGAACTTTCTTCTACTAATCCTGTTGGAAAATCTTGTGGTAAATGTATTGCCTGGATTACTTATACCCTTTCTCCTTCCTGTCTTCCCAAGATGTGTAGATTTGGTCTTTTCATTCCCTGCTTATCCCTTTCCTGCACATCAGTTTAAATTTTAATAATAATTGCTTAAGGAGTCCAGTTTTCCAACTTCGTATATATTCTGTTTTCTATTTCCTTCATTCTACTTGTTTTGATTAAGAGAGTAGTCAGAGATCTGAGATGTAAGAGCAGGAGTGGCACTAGAACAAAACTAGAACAGAGATGGGGCAGAGGCTGCAAAGGAATCATGATCCATCTGATTTAGGGTAGTACAGTAGGCAGATCAGGAGGGCAGGGAAAGATGGGGTGGACACTTCACAGCAATGTGTACTTGTTATGTGACATTTTACAGAGTTTTTTTTTTTTTTTACAGCTGCTTTTTAAAAGGAGACTTTTTTTAAGGTTTAACCTTTTTACCTCATATACACAGTAAACCTCTCTCTCGCTGTCATGAATAACAATTTCACCAATTGTTTAAGACCTGTGTTTCTCCAGCTTAACAAAGACAGAAGCACCACATTGTGTCATCAAGCTCATTTCAGATTCCCACAGGCAGGGATGGCATTTTATTTATGATTCAATTTTAATCTCAGAATCTAATATGGAAACTTTCTGTTTTTAATGAATAATATTTAAATTCATGATTCAAGTCTTTATTTTTATTTAAATAATGTCTTAATATAGATTATACATTTCTTATATTGCCATTATGTCTATTTTCTAAATTAAATACTTCTTTAAAGATACCTTAATCATAAAGATTTCATGTTCATAAGCAGCCAAATGATAAGAAATTCTATAAGTGAACAAAGCTATAAGATTGAGGCAAGTACTTTTAGTGTACAAATTCTTTTCTTCTAATCACAATAATTATAAAAGTCATAAAGGAATAAAAGTAACCCCTTTGTATTTTATAATTTGTAAAGAAAATAGAAGAAACGATTTTCCAACTACAAAATTTTCATAATATAATAAAAATTTAGGATCATAATATTCATATGGCTGTTAACTCTTGCTTATACAAGGCAACATGAATTATCTTGTCTCAAATCCCTTTGTATATTGACTTGTGTCATTTGGAGAAAAAATATATCTTTCCTAAATGTACATTTTCTTAAGTGACAAACTTAGAAACTGTTTAAAGTTTTGGTTTTGAGACCTACCTTGGACCCCAATAAAAATGGAAGGAAGCATGAAGAAGTGCTTGCTAAAATTTGCTTGCTTACGGAACATAGATGCTATGAATATTCATGACAGTAAATATGTCTTTTATGCATTATGTGCACTGCCAGTGATTTGTTCTCTCTTGGTGTTTCAAGGCAATATTTTGTTCTCTGTTAATTCTATTTCTCCTGCTGAAGACAGTTAATTCCCTGGGACAATTTGAGTTCATTTCTCTGTGTGTGCGTGCGTGTGTGTGTGTGTGTGTGTGTGTGTGTGTGTGTGTGTGAGTGCGTGTGTGTGTGTCCGTACATTTGTGTGCGTGTGCGCATGTGTGTGTTTTCCTAACTTTGACAGTGTTTAAGAAAGCTGAATTTGGTGACCTCAGTAGTCCTGGATTTTACAAAAGCTTTATAGATTTAGTTACCAAAAATGTGATCTTAGTGATGGAAAATGGTATATACACACATGAATGAATTTATTTCAGTTGATTTTTTTATTCATATAATTTCCATCTATCAGTTAATAGTCTGTATGAGTCCTCCTCCTCTCTTTGTTGAACCTTATGGTTTCTAAAATGTGAATTAAAATGTGCCCCCCAAATACATGGATATCATCAACTAGAAGGGTGAGAAAATTATTGACTTGTACAGTTAAATATTTTAAAGATAACCATGATAATAAGGAATTTCAAGTTCTTTTTTTTTTTTTTTTTTTGGTCTTTTTGATGACCAGGGTCTCCCCTGTAGCCCAGCTGTCTGAACTTACTCTGTAGAACCGGCTGGCCTTGAACTCACAAAGATCCATCCCTGCCTCTGCCTCCAGTGCTAGGATTCAAGGCTGCGCCACCACCTCAAGTTCTTGTCTTTTACCATAAGAGACTATATTGTAAACTTAATTATATTTAGTGAAACAAATCAAATTATTTTCTGGTACCTTGAAAGAATGTCATGTTTTGACATTTTTTCCTTAATTAGATGAATATAATGATAGTATGTGACTTTCTTTTAAAGTAACAATGTATGGTGAAGGCTATTGCTCCTCATAAACATAAACTGAATAAATTAGTAACATGCTACAATCATTTAATATGTATGCATTTAAATAGGTTTGCACCTCATTCCATTAATTATTCTTTTTGGTATCATTTTATGTAATTTTCTTATTTTTAAACAAATAAAAATTGTTATATTTCCTTATCATTAACAAGGTCAAATACATAATTAACATTTGTATAACATGTATCACTATGTAATAAAACTGTGTTAACACCACTTATAATGATATATACTAGATGGACTTGAAGTTGACAGATGGAAATGCAGAATTTAAAAGCTATAATCTGCAAATGAAAGGTTTTGAAAATGCCATTCTAATATTCAGCTCAATATTGTGGTAGCAAATATCACAATTAAGTGTATATACAAGAAATCAATTATTTTAATTCTCAACTTTAAAACATTACTGTAAAATCAACACCTTGTTTGCTATAGGTGTTAAGTTGTAATTCTGAATTTCCCAAGCCATCTACCTCACATAGGTATTTTCTATGAAATCACACACATATTAATTACCTAAATTACAAATTGATTTTTGAAAGGATAGCTATTCAGAACCTGTCTAATACATTTAATCTTAAATTTGAATCCATGGATCACTGAGCAGACTAAATTTATGAGCAAAGGAAAATTTGCATTAAAATTCAGAAAATGAGAAGGAAAAATTAATATGTTGATATAACTACATCACATAATGTTTTTGTCTAAAATATCTTTGAAATGTACCCAAAGGGTATTTATTCATCTTTCTATATCCCACTATTCAATGACAGTTATTGACTCAGTAGTATTTCCTCATTAATTGTTGTTAAT
The DNA here is from genome assembly GCA_009823505.1 of Rhizomys pruinosus. NCBI lineage: Eukaryota > Metazoa > Chordata > Mammalia > Rodentia > Spalacidae > Rhizomys > Rhizomys pruinosus. The sequence continues at coordinate 2,108,404 of VZQC01005485.1, read as the reverse complement.
CTCATTGTTACTTCATGACACTCTCTACCCACAAACATTTACTTTCCTAAAGTATATCTCCCACATGGTTCTACATTCTGTTGCATATACCCTCAAGTAAATTCTCGGTATTACAAATTTGCATTAGTGAAAGGTTGTAGTAGTTTTTCTGGTCTTTGTTTTCCTGTAATAATATACTTCAGTCTACCAGAAAATATCCAGAGGTATTTTCTCTCTTGCCAACAGATTGTTCTCTGCCCTCAGAAGACTTAACCCATCTAATTTTCCCTCTAGTTTTCTTTTGTTTGCTTTTGTATCTATGCGGTGACACAAAAGCAGATCCTTTGTTTCAACAGGGGATAAGAGATTATTGTAGATCCAAATATGAGTGACCATGAAACGTTACCTCAAATTCCATGTTCTAGCACTGAAGCAGTTTTATGAAGCTTTTCTAGTAATAGAACAAAAAATCATAAATCAACACGTTTTTCAAATACATTGGTGGAAACACTGTGTAGGCAAACACAGCAAAAGAAAATTCTCAGCTGCAGAGCGTGGTGGTGCACGCCTTTAATCCTAGCACTTGGGAGGCAGAGGCAGGTGGATCTTTGTGAGTTCAAGGCCAGCCTGGTCTACAGAGTGAGTTCCAGGACAGCTGGGGCTACAGGGAGACCCTGTTTCGAAAAGACAAAGA
>VZQC01005485.1:1851922-2107609 GCA_009823505.1 Rhizomys pruinosus | reverse complement strand
AAACAAAAAAAAAAGAAAATTTCTCAGCTATAGTCACCAGATGCTATCTGATGGCATCCTTAACCTTTTGTTGATCAGAGTTAGGGCTTTGTTAAGTCAATACATTCCTAAATGCTTTTCTTAGCTGTTAGTTACAACATATTACACATTCAGAAACAGTGGAGGGAAAGGAGTAACTGTGTAGGGGCTAAAAATGGCTCAAGATATATTGTAAATAGGCTCTGAATCTGCAACATTCCAAACACTCTACAGTCAGTGAAGTGCTAATTAGTTGCTCAGGCTTACAGGAGAAGTTCAGTTCCAGATGCATAAGGTTTCTGGGAACTTTCATTCTGTACTGTACCAGGCCTCACCTCTTCATCATACTTTCCTCTTTTTCTCAGCTTTCCTTAGATTTACCATGACAATATGCCTATCTTTTGCCAGAGCTCAGAGAAATGATGAAAAATGACTGGAAAAAGGAGAGCTAGATGGACCCTAGTAGGCTAGTCTTCAGGATTAGTCTCAATTAAAGTGGTGAGTCATGGGGGGAAAAAATAGGGAAAAGGTTTATTTATAGATTAGTACTGCTTTTTCTTTTCCTTTTTTTTTTTTTTTTTTTTTTCCTGGAATGCAACCTATCTCAAAAGGAAAAAAACTAAAAACAATGACTCAGCAGGATGCTAAGAGCATCTTTTGGTTACAGAAGCTGAGTAAAGGAGGTAAAGGAAAATTCAAAAGGCAAGGAGAAATACCTGGCTTTTGTCCTTCTTTTAATTATTTGTAGGTGAGGAGTCAATACATTTTAGCAAAAGTATTTTCTAAGTACCTATAATAAATCTTTAAGTACTCCTAAACTCTACAGTATATAAGATCCTATATGAAAAAATATAGAAGATAGAACTTCTACTGTCAGTTACTAAGTGCTTACTATTTCCTAGAGTTATATGACAGTGCTGTGTTTTAACATTTTATAAATGAAGAAACTGAGCTTTCAAAATTTTAAATAATTTTATATTTTTCAATTTAGCCAGGAATAAGACTTTTGAAAGCCTGAGCTCTGAAACACTGTGGTGTGTGAATGTTTATTACTGGAAGCTTATTGTGCAACAAAAGTTTGCTGAATTAATGAATGTAAATCATTGTTATTTGTTGAGCTTCTGTGTGCATTGTCATCAAATGTTGGTCCTTTAATCGCGCATGGCCACAATCCACACGATGTTCTCCCCTCCTAGGACCAGGCTTGCAGCTTTCCAAGGCTGTAAGCCTCAGGGCTGTCTCCTGCCAGCAGGCTAACAGTTCCTAGGCTGAGCTTCTGGCAAGGATGGGGGAGGGAACCTCTAGAAGTCACCCAGAGACAAAGGAAAAGGACTCAAAGAGAGACCAGGAGAAAGACTCAGTTTTATTCATGCCAGCAATGTGTTTATATACTAAAAGCTACTGTGCTCTGGGCAAGGAAGTGGGGGGCAAGAGGAAGGGAAGGGTGAGCCATCTTGGCTCCTACTGGTGGCAGCAGAGTTCCTCTTTGTGCAACCAGTAAACTTTAGATGTGACATTTCATTCAATACCTCAAAGGAAGGCCATCAGGGTCTGGAACTTTGCAGAGATAGGCGGAGCAGGATATACTGCACTATCCTGACCTCACAGAGCTACAGATAACTAACAGAGGAAACCTGAATGCCCATGGAGATACCAGATAACTTGCAGAAGTTCTGGACAGAACTTGCAGGTCCTGCCTTGAGCCAGACAAAGTTTCATTCTTACACTTCTGCTTTCAAAAAGTTTACAAGCTATCAAATAAGAGAAGAATAATATAGGAAAAAGTGGCTGAGCATTGTGTTCAACTACTATTTAATACAGGCTCACTAAGTTATGGACATTAAATAGATACTGACAGTACAGCAGCATAGCTGGCATATATATATATATATATATATATATATATTCTGCACATAGAAGACAATCTATATATATTATATATATATATATATATATATATATATATATATATATGTATTATCATATATGAACCAGTGTTTAGATGAAGAGGAAAAAATACCTTGCTTTTAAAGCAAAAATTTATAAAAAGAATTGTTATCAAATATTAGAAAGGAATATTTAAATTCTTAATAAACAGGAAGGTAAGTAGAATACTGTCATTAAGCATCACACTGTATAAAAATCCAAACTGCCAGAGGCTAGAGAGAGATAGCTCAGTAGTTAAGAGTACTGGCTTCTGGGTACAATTCGCAACACCCACATGCTTGCTAACAACGGACAGTAACTTCAATTCTGGGGGACTTAGCCTCTTCTGCCCTTGTGGACATTGCACAACATGGGTGCACGTATAGAAATGTGGTCAAAATACACATATAAAATAAAAATATTAGATACCTTTAAAAATACAAATTGTCTTATTTAAACATTTTTGAATGAACAGTAAAAGGAAACTTTGGATTTCTGTGTTTTTTTATTTTATTTATTTATTATGTGTATGAATGTACTGTCTGCATGTAGGTTTGTGCACCTGTGTCGTGCAATGCGGAGGTCAAAAGAGGGCATCGGATTCCCCTGGGACTGGAGTCAAAGAGGGTTCTCAGCTGCCATGTGGGTGCTGGGGATCGAACCTGGGTCCTCTGCAAGAGCGGTCTGCACTCTTAACTGCTAGGCCATCTCTCCAGCCCTGGATTTCTGTTTTAAGAATTTTAGAATCAAATATGAATAAAACATACTATACATTATATGAAAAATTGTCTATGCATTTTCATTTTTACTTTTAAAATTTTGTCCTATGTATATGCAGTCTATTTAGAAGGTAAGTGACATTTAATTTCAAACAAATTTAAGTTTTGATCCAGTGTTATTTTACATGTATTTTGATTAAGTTTATAATTCCTTCTAAAGAAACAGTATGAATGAAGCAATTTGGATTCCTTCAAATTTTCTGGATAAGGAAAAAGAAAAAAAGAACAGAGAAATCCAATTCTAGCTAGTTACTTTTTCTTTCACAGTATGGCATCTCATTTATTTAGAGGCTAGAAGGGAGAAAACATGACCTTAAAGTGTACAGGATATTTGGAACTTGAGATCAGGGGATGAATAAGTATAAAATTCTATCTCCTTGAAATTTGTTTCCAGAATGTTAACTGCAAACCAAGTTATATATAGCAGTAAATGGATGCTTAATTTGTGCAGAAATCATGGCGTGATGAATACAATTAAGCGCCTCGGAGGGAATAATTATATTACTGCATAAAGCTGGTGGTTCTCAAATTGCTTGGTGCCTGGACTTTAAATTGGCCTGATTTCCTGTTTTGAAAGTCACCCATTGCAGCAACACAACATTGTCGTTTCAAAGTCACACAGAAAATAGGTTTTATTTCATCAACTGCCATATATGTTTCTATAAAAGCAAAAGAATTCACAACATGCTTGATAAGATGATTGAATTGATAAAATGTGTTTGGCAGTTTATATTGTTATGTCTGGTATTTGAAAGAGCAGTTTTTAATGACTTAGGTACTTGTAATGGTAGTTTTTCAAGTATCTGTCCAACTAGCTTATAAAATTCAAATAGAATTATTCAAAGTTTTATTTTTATTTCATATTTAGATTGCTAGTGCCTTGAAAAAATAAATGGTATTTAGGATATATATTGCAGAAACAGAAGCATTGATGCTAAAATATGAATGCAACAATTGAAGTGAAAATAGCATTGTATTGTAATTAAACACTGTTAAAATTTACCAAGTAGCTGCTGAGCTGTGTCTAACTTAAGCATTATTTCCTCTTAAATAACTTTTTTTTTCAATGAATGGCTAGGAAATGAATCATTTTATTGTACTAATGATTTATAATTAATTATATAAACTTGTTCCAACATAAGACTTAAGCAGCCATTTCGCATCTGTGATAATCAAATAAGGAAAACATAACAACATAGAACATAATTATTTCATGATGACTTAAATGCTACTGGTTTTTTCCCCCAGTTCCATGATGGGTTTTTATGTGCTTGAGTTTGCATGAGTCTTATACAGGCTGTCACCATTGCTGTAGGTTCATGTGAGCAGAAGCCTGTAGGATGACGAAATATTGACAACTAATTATTCCTGGGTGAGGAAAAACTGATCTTCATAAAGTGAGGTACTCTAGCTAGACAGGATGACTAGAACTAGTAGATGAGCTTGCACTGAGGAACATCTGGGAACACTAACTAGACTTAACACAAATGATAGAATGTATGAATTCCAGTTGGGGGAGCTATGGTAGGGTGCCAGTGGGGAAGATGGTATAAAAGTGATTAAGATTGATTGAGATGTTCTGTATGAAATACACAAAACTTCAATAAAGTTACATTTAAGCTATTGGTGTTGAGTAAGTGTAAATGAAAGCACCAAGCAATGGTGCTGTCAGGAGGACTGACAGATAAGGGACACTTTAAAGGACAGAGGAAAAAGAAACTATAAAATAAAGAACAAAAAGGGAAATATTTAAAAACTTTAAGCTCTGGGATGCCTTCATTCCCAGGGGCCCATGACAGCTACTACCAACCTTCTACAGTATTCTGAAATGCTCATTATGTACAGAGATGAATTAAGCTGCCACATGACTTCTGAAAGCAATTACTAATCTCTGGGACATTGCACTCATTATGCTTCTAGGTACAGTTCAGGACCTACCAACACCGAGAAGGTCAATAAAGACCGCAGAAGCTGATTTACTAAACACTAAGCTATTGAAATTGGCAGAGACACAGCTGGAAACCTATTTTTCAGGTTAGCTTGGTGCTCATTCTCTCACCAGTGCTGATACTCCTGCCACTAAGTGAGGTTGCTCCTCTTCTATATATTTTCTGCCGTTTTTTTTCATGATCTCATCTTTTTTATAGGTCATTCTGTTTAAATTTTTCACAACTGTTTTAGTTACTTGATTTCTTTTTATTTTTTTCATTATCCAACAAGAATTTTTTCTAATTCCCAATTATATTCTGTGTAGTGCGGGGTGAATGGGATACTAGATGAGTTATCTGCGGACATCGATGTCAGCACCACTAAGAAATAGCCTTGTCTGTACCCCACCTATACTGTGCTTCTTCTGGAATTAGTTCACTTGCAAAGTGGAAAGATTATAGAACTGGAAAATGTGAAGCTGCTCCTACCAAATAAAAGGCAGAAAGCTGAATGAATAAGTACCCACAAGACTGTTGATTCAATTAATCTCATTTGGGCTTTCTTCGGCAACTTTGAAAGCCCTAGAGAATTTGCTAGTAGAACTGTTGATTTAACAGAACACAAACTATTCAGGGAACATTTCACATGAGTAATAATGTCTCCTTTGTTTACTACAAAGGTATTTAAGTTCTACTTCATTTCCATTGACTATGTAAGCACACACAGATACACACAACCCGGATATCTGAAGTAAAGACATTGCTGATTATATTTGGGGGAAGTGTGGTGTGTTGCAGAAGGGAGAGAAGATTATTTTTAAAGTCTATCAATTATATATTCACATGATAATCCCAGTATTTCTAATAGGATACCTTTTAAAATCTACGTTCTAAACATCCTTAACTGGTTAAACATTTCACTAGATGTTCATGTATATTTTAAATTATAAGCACACTTGCTTTGCATCTCACAAAAACATTTCATTCTGTTACTAATTCCCTCAATTAAAATCATACATATTCCATCTGAAGGGCAAATAATACAAGTCAGTGATGTTAGCACATATCTATAAAATATTTCTACTCTAGGGGCTGGAGAGATAGCCTAGCGGTACCAACTGCTCTTGCAGAAGACCCGGGTTTGAACCCCATCACCCACATGGCGGCTGAGAACCGTCTTTGACTCCTGTTCCAGGGGAATCTGACACCCTCTTCTGACCTACGAAGCATTGCACGACCCAGGTGCACAGACCTACATGCAGACAGTACATTCATACACACGCAATATAAATAAAATTAAAAAAACTAAAAACTAAAAAAAATATTGTTACTCTGGTGCATACCAGGAAGCTCCGGAGTTTGAAGATACTCAGCTTCCCAACCCCGAAATAGGGAAAGAGCACCACTAATACTTCGCAGAAATCCCACCCCCCTTTTCTTTTTGACACAGAGTCTCCCTATAGCCAAAGCTGGCCTGGAACTCACTCTGTAGATCAGGCTGGCCTTGAACTCACAGAGATCTGCCTGGCTCTGCCTCCCAAGTGCTAGGATTAAAGGCGTGTGCCACCACAACCAGCTTAATGATGGTTCTTAGCCTTCATGTGGGTGCTGGGAATTGAACCCAGGTCCTCTGCAAGAACAGTCAGCACTCGTAACTGCTGAGCCATCTCTCCAGCCCCAGAAATTTCCTTTCTTAACAAGTAGAAAATTAACCATGGTACTCAGTATAAATATTTTTTTCTTTGAAATCATCCTATCATTTTATTTTATTTTTTTTAACATTTTTTTATTGATGCTTTGTGCATTTCACACATCATCCTCCAACTCAGTTCAGGCATATTCCCCCCCCCGCCATCCCCCCACCACCCACCCCAACCGAGATCAGCATTCGGCCATAAAATTCTCGATATCTTCTCTCAGTTTTTTTTTTTTTTGTCATTTTTAGCTATAGAGTATAATCCATGAGTACAAGCATCCTTCATGCAAACCACCTGCAGGCTGCTGTGCTGAAACCCCCACAGCCCCACCCTCCAGCGTGTGGGAGGGATTGTATGCCTTCAATCAGGCCGTATCAAATGAGGGTCCAGACTACATTGCTGTCTTTTCACACCATTCACCCCAATCGCAGCCCTTACATTCTACCATGTCCCCTCTCCAGCAGATTATTCCTCTGGGCTTAGAAACAGGACACAGGTGGATGAGAAGCAGATCAGTCCACTCTCTCTGGAGCTGTTGTCTTGGACTTGGTCAATTCTGGCTGTTTCCTTCATGGGCTGACAGTCTGTCCAGGAATAACCTTTTGATCCTACTAATGAAGCCACAAGCAATTAGATGTAAGGTATTTAAACAGCGTTAATAGTTATGGTAGGTTACTTTGGTATAGACACATATGTTTAGATGATATGTTGATCCATGAATTACATTTTTCCTGTTAAGTATGACAGGGTCTTACTGTGGCTTATGAGATCTCCTAACCTGTAGGGATGTAAGCTTGTGGCATAGCCATGGGTTATTCCTCCAAGGAGAGAGCGCACAACCAATTAGACTTGGGATATACAGGCATATGGCTGCCTCTGCTGCAACAGTATTTCCAGGCAGGTGAGGTGTAGCTGGTGCGGACGGTGGAGTCTTGCTTGACTCAAGAGACCGTATTTGCTTTATTGTGTTTAGTGGCCTTTGGGTAACACTCTCTGGGTTCCAGGAGGCCATCTTACACTTGCATGGGTGGTCTCAAACATCTTTCCCACTGTTAACGTCAGTTCTTCACAGCAGGCCTTATAGGCCGCCTCTTCTTGCAGGTATCGCAGTTTAGAGGCAAGGAGCCTTTACCTTTTGTGGGGCCTTAGATCCCCTGGCCAACATCTCCCTGGTAGAATAACCCATTACTGATGTCAGAGCTCCTGTATTGATATATTTTGATATATTTTGCTTAAGTGCATAGTTTAAGGACTTTAGTGTTATATTTGGTTCTGAACAGAGAATATCATTTTAAAGCAACAATATGGATTAAAGGGAACAACAACTAAAGAACTGGGACAGGGAACTGACTGAAGCAGTAGAGTTCTTCCCCGCAAAAAAAAAAAATCTGTTTTGAAAAACCTTGAAAAGACTCAGAAGGGGAAACAGGACATGTATTGCAGACTGCATGAACTTGGGAGGGGCAGGGAGCATGGAGGGGGAAATGAGTCTGATTGAAATGAGAAGCGATGTATGAGATGCACAAAACTTCAATAAAAGATTTAAAAAAAAGCTCTGTCTGTTCTCTAGCATTAAATAAATAATAAATAAACAAATTAAAAAAAAACAAATAAAGTGACATTAATATATTTTTTAATATCTAATACCCCTGGAAATTAAAAAATAAAACACTATTGGTTAAGAAGACATGGTTAAACAAACAAACAAATCAGTATTTTAGTCACCAGAAATCTTAAATGTAATGGGAATCTGATGGAATTACAACAAAGGAGAACTCCTTTAAACATCATTTTATTTTCATCTGTTAAATACTTTTAATTATTTCAAAATTAGTAACTTCATGAAAAAAACGTGAGCATAATAGGCATTAGTAATACCCATTATTATATATCATAAATTTAAAATTAGGTATTGTTTGATATAAATAAACTATTATTAAAATCTTAATGCTTTCATTACCATGTACCATGTTGCATTTTTTTAAATGTTGAATATCAAAGGATACGGTATGAGAATAACTCATTCTTGGACATAATGAACACTATTAGTTAAACATTTATACTATATAAACGTATATACTATATCTATTGTAATTTAAATACTGTGCAATATAATACAAATATTTGATTTCCACAAACATGTTTTCAAATGTTATTCCTTTTCATATATTGCCTACTTTTATACATGAATACTCTCCTAAAAGTAAAGATTACTCTAACATTTTCATACATACAATTTTTATTTGAATAACAACTCATATTTTATCATTAAATCTCTGATTCCAGGGGGCAAATGTTCAACTTTATGAAGTCTACTTACATTAAGGACAAATAGTAAGATTCAAATATGAAGCTCTTATATCTTTAGGGGAATATTGCATTAAAAAAGGCAAACCCTTCCTCTTAACGTATTTACCCATGCATTAGAAATTATTCACATAACCGCATGGACCCCTTGTTCCCTCCAGATAAAGGTGTGAAACCTGCAAAGACAGAATAATGGTAAATGTCCTGAAAGGAATGGCTACTGACAAGAAGAAAGGTTAACACAAGGTCACCCGATTTTGAGTTTTTAAATTAATAAGGAAATATCTATAAATCAATTTATAATATTATATGCAGTGTTTTGGTAAGTGTAGTGTTCCTCTCCACAGAACTATTTGACCTTGATATTCTGGATTGCATTACAACATCCAGATGCTGAGCAGAGAAAATTTTCTTTCCAGCAATAGCATCTGGCTCCTTGGCAGCCTTTGCCTGCCCTTGTGTTGGCTGCATCACAGTTGTCTTCAGGCTGTGAAGTGGTTAGGATGCTGATGTGATATCTTATTCACTTGGAAGTCATCCCTTTTAGACTTCTTATGTTATCCCCAAGTGAAAAATTTCTCACATTTACAACTTCTTTTCAATAAAATGCATTTGTGAAACTATTTATATTTGATTTAATATTCACCATTGAAGCACTAAAATTTCTTATGACTATATAAGGCAGGTGAACGAGGGGGTAAATTAAACTTCACTCATATTTTCTCTATTTTTGTTGCGGTGTCTTATTTGCCTCATTTCATGCCCTTCTCACTTTTAAATATATATGTAATTGTGACAAATCAAAGCTCTGGTTTCTCAAATTGTACTTAAATGCTATTTAAAATAATGATGATAGGAAAAATAACTGTGAAACATTAATAATTCTTGTTGTTTATTGGACATATCTATAAGCCATGGACAGTATTACTCAATTTAATTTACTATTCATAGTTTACTACCATTAATTCACACATTCTTCACTTAAAATATGAGACAAATTTTAAAAAATTGCAGTATTATATCAAGGAAATAATGTTAAGGGCAAAAGAGAGTGATTATCAAAAGGAACAGTCTAGAACAGGGACTATAGCTGGGATCATTTCCCCATATTCTGATCACAGTGGAAGAAAGAGTTTGATTCCGCACTTCCCTTCTCATCCCCTCTCAATCTTTCCACATACACTACTCTTCAGTGTAAGAGAAAATTCCTCATATTCCCTACCCACCCCTACTCTCATAATTGTCAAACCCTTCCACGATCCCTATATTTATTTACATCTCTCTAAAAATCAGGTCAGTATTCCTAAATGCTATCCTCATTTGGGGTTACTGGATAATAAAGTCCATGAAGAAAGTCCCCTTCTGCTAAAAACAAAACAACAACAACAACAAAAAAAAAACCTGTTATAATCACTATGGAATTCAATGTGGAGTCTCTTCAAAAAGCTACCATGAAGCTACCATGAGATTCAGACACTGTGATCTTGGAACTATATCCCCCAAACCATGTACATATCTGTTCATACATGTTCTTTGCCACACTTTTCAAAAAACAACCAGGAATTAGAAACAGACTGTATGTCTATCATAATGAGTGGGAAATGAAAGTGTGGAACATATACACAACGGAATTTTATTCAATTCTTAACCTAAATTATGAAATTTACAAATAAGTGCTTGGAACTGGAAACAACCTTATGAAAAGTAACCCAGACCCACAAATACAAATGTTTTATGTTCTTAATATCTGGATATTAGCCTTAAAATCTTAGATAAGCATGTTTCAATCTGAAAACTGTGACAGGTCACGCAAGTAATAAACAGACAAAAAGAGGCTTCCTAGGCTGGGAGGCAGAATGCCATGATATAAAGGGAAATAGAAAATTTAAGAGAGTAGGAAGGGTCAAATGAGGTGGGGAATGGGAGGGCATAGCTGAGCAGGTATAGAGAGGGATAAGTAACACTAAAGACATTTTGAAAAAGCCACAAGAAAACATACCAATAAAAAGATTTTATATATTATAAAATGAGCTATGCTCTAACAAGGATACAAAGTCCAAACATAGTACAACAAAAGAAAAGCCCAATGCCATGGACTCCCTCTCACAAAGCTGTTGATCAAGACGCACTGGCCCTGGCTATTCCTCACCTCATATATGTAGTGTTTTCTGTTATAGGGTATTGCTGTTAAATTCCGGTAAGTAACCAAAAACAGAGGCAAAGGACAGTATTGCTTGAGAGTCTGTGGGACCATACATGAGCTGTAGATCAAATAAGGAGAAGTCAAACATGTGCAGACCAGAAAGCATCATTCATTCTGGAAAACTTTCACAGTGCTGGAAGGTGAGAGGCATGCTACCTAAACAGAAATTAATCATCAGCCTTTTCCAGATGTGAATTCTGCGAGCTACAGCAACTGACTTGACAATATATGTCCACTGGTACAATACTGGTATTGATATTATGAAATATTATCATCAACAACATTATAAATGAATTTAAGGCCCTTTTTACAGGATGACACCCATACCTGGCATTGAACTCAGGTCTAGGAATGTGAAGCTAGACAGGTCACTGTACATAAGGGGAAGTCTAATACTATTATTCTGCTAAATAAATACAGTATTGAAATGACTGATAATAACTTATTGTTATATGCATAGATTAATACACTTCACAGCTCTCAACACATCTTCCTTGTGCAGCACAGGGACAAGTACGAGTAATCACAACTGGGAAAAAAATCAGAGAATAAGAGTCTCCACATTTCTTATCTCTGCATAGGACACCTATAATAAACTTCTGCATCACAAGGCTCAGGGATCATTACAAAGAAGTGAGAATAAAGATTGTAAGAGCCAGATGTGGTAGATGACCACAGGGAGCCAGAGGTTGCCAGACAGCTGGTCAGTTACTCATAGGGAGTAACAACAATGGTGACAGCATTGACAATCATTGTATGCTCAAACCAACAAAATCCAGACATACATATGGGGACCTGAGTAACAAATTTGAACCTTTGATGAGGAAGTATTGGAAAAGATGTCTGCTGGGAGGGAGGAGGATGTAAGTACCATTTATTGCTGAGACTCTTGGTAGGTTGAATAGGCTCCAATGGATGAATCAACACCAAAGTGCATTTTGGGATAAAAACTTAACTCTCTCTCTCTCTCTCTCTCTCTCCGTCTCTCCTGTATATAGTATAGTATAATATATAATAGATCAATAATTATAAATCAATAAGATTGGGAAAGGTGAGACAGGGGATGATATATATTTATAAACAAAAATACTGAAATTTGCAAAAAATCAGTACAAAGACTTTCTGGTTATTAAAATATGGGATACTATCAGCAATATTGCTACCAGAGAGTTACTAAGCATTTGCTGCATGCCATGTTCTTCTCAATATTTATACACAAATGAATTCACTACATCCTCACAATAATTTTTTTCCATATTCACATGTTTGGAGATGAGATTACTGTGCTCTACATTTTAAACGAGTAAGTAGAGTAATGTTATGAATGTCCTTGTGAAAAGTTATATTAGAATAGATTCCTCACGATGTGTTTAGGATTTAGCACCTGAAAAAGCATTAATATGTGCATAGTACAAAGGATTCTGCATTCTTCAAGAATTACAGAAAGTTTCAAGAATTACTGAAAACCTTGGCCATCATATATATATATATATATAGTTTATCCTTCAAACTTTTCTGACTCTCCATAGTTCAGAAGGGTTGGAAGGATAGGATTCTACTTGTAATTGGTACATATTCCAAATGATCTTTATTTGTCACTACAACAATAATTAATCTTTCTGCAGTTTTTAAAGCTTTAAATTACAATAATCTTCTACTTAAAATTAATTTATCGATGACCTTGTGCTGTAGGAGAGACATAAGATACATCAAAGCTACAAGAAACAATAATTTTCATGGGAAACTGTATTAGTCAGGGTTCTCTAAAGAAACAGAAGCAGGGGCTGGAGAGATAGCCTAGCAGTTAAGAGCACCGACTGCTCTTGCAGAGGACCCGGGTTCGATCCCCAGCACCCATATGGCAGCTAAGAACCGTCTGTAACTCCAATTCCAGGAGAACTCCAGTTCCAGGGGAATCTGAGACCCTCTTCTGACATCCGCAGCATTGCATGACACTGGTGCACAGACCTACATGCAGACAGTACATTCATACACATACAAAAATAAATGAAATAAAAAGAAAAGAATCTCTCTTTAAAAAAAAAGAAAGAAACAGAAGCAACAGGACGAATATATAACTATATACAATTTATTGATTTGCTCACGTGACAGAGATCAAGTAGTCCAACAGTAGCAGCGCCAAACTGGAGAGGCTGAGAATTCAGGGAACTGCTCAGTCCGCAAGGCTGGATGTCTCAGTAGTCCCAATCTGCTACTGAAGGCCCGGTGGATTCCAGGAGATCTGCAGGTCTCAGTACACGCTGGGATCCAAAGGGCTGATCACAGCATCAAGACAAACTCACCAATGAGAGAGAGGCAAGCCACAGGAAAAAAAGGGACCAGCTCCCTCTGCCTTGGCCCTTTATACTGCCTGCTGGCAGAAGGTAACGCCCACATTTGGGGTGGGCCATCCGGGTTGAGGTGGTCCAATCTGAAGATCCTTTTCTCTTATTTGTTCCTTAGTCCAGTCAAGTTGACACCCAGGATTAACCATCACAGAAACCTTCAAGAATTAAGAAAAATATTTCACTGTGACACATTTTAAATATCTGAAGTACAAGATCTATAATGTTGAGTGTATTAAATATTGTGTATCCTATTATACCCCAGTTTATAAGATTGTTTTTATAGACCTTTTATTTTAAAATATTATATTTTACAAAAAGTCTAAATTAATACTTTGTTTTGAAATATAAAAATAATAAAGAATATTTTTCTTGGAAAGACTATGCTGAATAATTGCATCGGATATCTACTTAAGTTTAATGTTCACAGATCATGTTTCATGAGTTGTCTTAAATTTCAAGGAAGTAAACACCATTGGCAAATGGAAAAAATATTTACAACACTAGAAACCATGATAATTTCCTTAATCTACAGAAGCTCATAGGATTTTTGTAGCAGAAAAAGTGTGACTAAATCAATCCAAACTTCATCCAAACACAGAAAAATGCAATTTACACTTTCAAAGAAAACTAGTCCATAAATAAATGGAAAATGGCTTATATGTGATCTGTGTACATGTATAATTTGTAAATATATATTTTGTATTATACTATTACTAGGAATAGAGAAATAAAGTCTAGAAATTCTTAAATACTCTAGAAAGATAACTACATGCTTCATTAAATTGATTATGGTATTTTGGAAAATGGAGAACTCTATAAACCTTAGAAACAATCAGAACTAATATGAAAGAAATCTCTCCAAAAGTGTTAAGAAAACTGTGCTGTGTGTGTGTGTGTGTGTGTGTGCAAAAATCTAAAGTATGTTTTAATTTATTCATTTTAGGGTTAAAAAATAGATGGCACCATTCACAGGTATATATATATATATATATATATATATATATATGGATATATTTAATTTTTCTGTGAAAATTTCAACAAATTTGAATTGTAGAATGACAGATCTCATATAAATACCACATTTTGTCATCGATACTGAAAAATGCATTGTATGTTTGAATATACAAATAAATATAAAACAAAGAAGGCTCAAAAACCCTAGAAATTATCTAGATCCATGAAATCATGTCTAGTAACATCAACATTGTGTGCCAACAATGTATGTTTATTTACACATAAAAACAAAAAGAGTTCATTATTGGAATATGGGTCCAACCTCCAGATTCAATAAGGAAATCTCTAGGTTGTGACAAGAGCAAATTTTGTCACTAAGCTGGTAATGATTTGGATTTAGGAACGATGGTTCCACATCTCAGTTATTTCATTTGCTAACTATAAATGAGAACTAATAAACTAATAGGAAAAGTTTCTCTTGCAATGATTGTAAGGTGGTCCAGAAAAGTCACTCCTCAAAAGTACAATTGTACTAAGTACAGCCTTTCAAAGTGTGGTGAGGAAAACAGCTGAAATAAGGATCGGAACAAAGAAGGTCAGGTCTCAGTACATCAGAGGGATATTTATTATCAAGCCCACAGTCTCATATGAAAGAAGGATATGTGGGGGCTGAGAGATTGCCTAGCGGTTAAGAAGCGCCGATCCACGTGCTTACAGGGACCCAGGTTTTGATTCCCCAGCACCCACTGGTGGCTGAGAGGCCGTCTGAAACTCCAATTCCAGGATGAACTCAGCAGTTCCAGGGGAATCCGAAGACCCTCTCTGACCTTCGCGGTGCATAGCACGACACGGGTGCACAAACCTGCGATGCAAGATACAGATACTATCTGTAACACAAGAAATAAATTTTAAAATAAAAAAAAGAAAGCATATGTAATGGATCATATGTAGGACCAAACAGGGGCAATATCTATAACAGACTTCCAAAACTGATATACAGGGCTATAGTCATTGAAACACAGCCTGGTGCAGTGGTACAAAAAACAGCCTAGTTGACATCATGGAGCAAAGTAGAAGATTCCCAAGTGAGGCACATACAGGTTTCAGCCCACCTCATATTTGACAAGGGGGCCAAGAAACACAAATGGAGGAAAGACGCATCTTCACGTCAGTGGTTGTTGGCCAAAACTCGATCACCACTTTGAGTATAGACAATGAAGAATAAGCAACCCCTACCTCTCACCCTGTACAAAAATCAACTCCAGATGGATCAAAGACCTCAACGTGAACCCCCAAAACTCTGAAAGCAGGCAATAGAAAGAAAAGTTGGCAGCAGACTACACAGATCAGATAGGAATAGAACTTCCTAATCAAGACACAGCACAGGAATTAAGGTCAACAATGTGACAAATGGACCTCATTAAACTCAAAATCTTCTGTACATCAAAGAAGACAATAAAGAAGTGAAGAGAAATATCCCACAGTAGTGGGAGGAAATCTTCACTGCAGATACATCTGAACAAAGCATTGATTTCCAGAGTAATATAAACTACTCAAAAACAAGAAGAAAGAAGACAAATGAATGACTCAAAAGATGGAACAAAGGGCTGAACAGAGATTTCACAAGTGAGGAATTAGAGATGGCAGAGAAACATCTTAAAAAGTGTTCAACTTTGCTAATATTAAGGAAATGCAAATTAAAACCACTTTAATATATCATCTCTCTCAATAAGACTGGCTAGGATCAAGAAAACAAAGTGATACCATGTGCTGGAAAGGTTCGGGGGAAAGGGGAACATCTCATGCTGGTGGGAATGTAACTTGT
Organism: Rhizomys pruinosus; assembly: GCA_009823505.1. Classification (NCBI taxonomy): domain Eukaryota; kingdom Metazoa; phylum Chordata; class Mammalia; order Rodentia; family Spalacidae; genus Rhizomys; species Rhizomys pruinosus. Next base: position 2,091,624 of record VZQC01005485.1, on the reverse strand, counting down.
ACAGCCACTATGGAAAGCAGTGTGGAGAACTTCTTGAAGACTCAAAATGAGCTTACCACCTGACCCAGTCATACCACTGCTGGGTTATATACCCACAAGACTCTTCTTACTGCCAGAGATACATGCACAGCTATGTTATTGCAGCTCTGTTCACAATAGCAAAAAAGCCGAGAACCAACCAAGATGCCCCTCAACTGATGAGTGGATAAAGAAATGTGGTACCATCTATACAACGGAGTCTATATGCGCTGCAATAACAAATGACAACATCATGAACTTGCAGGTAAACTGGCTGAACTGAAAGATATTAAGTGAATTAACACAGTCCCAAGGAAAAAAACAAGAATGGTATCTCATCTGGGCTGTGATGCTATGCCAATAACCTAGTTGTAAACATTTTTGTTGGGAGTGATGCATATGTGAAAGAACAACAACAACACCAACAACAAGAAGGGGCTTGCATCAAAGGACTGGACTGAAGAAATGACGTGAATCTGTGTGGTGGGGTGGGGGGTTGGAGAGGGGGGACACGAGCGTTAGATTTCTATTTGTAACAATCTGTACAAAAAAATAAGTAAAACAATAAAAAAGGAATATATGTAGATTTTAAACTGTATTAGAGAGAGATATATTAGAACTCTGTAACTTGTGGGGAATTCACACATCTGTGCTACAATTTTAACCTTAGAATTGTATAGTAGAAAATTTCAAGGGATGATAGCTTAAAGGTAAATTAATTCCAGATAAAGTTTAAACAATGTACATGAAAAATAACGTCTAAGAAATTATGCAAAACCCAATTTCAAGTCCAACTTTAATGCTTATTTAATGGCAATTATTAGGTGTTTATTGAATTAAGCCCTATCATAAAACAGCTGTTTATGGGGGCTGGTTGATTCCTTCAGTTAACATACTTGCTGGTGATTCATTCTATGTTTGTCATCTGTGGTTGTTTTTTATTTTCAATATTCATTGTTTTTTTATTGTTCAAAAACATGATACATTTTGAAAACGTGTGACATAAAACAAAACAAATTCTTACAAAAGAAATTTTTGGCACTAGCAAAACAAAAGCAGGGACATTTTAAAAGTTGGGATATTATAAAGGTGATACTATAAGGTCCCAATCCACATACCTGTTTAAGTAGTTAGTATATCACAAGTGGAGGGAGGTATTGTGTATACTGTGATTTATTTTTTACAGACACTGGGAAGGATTCAAGCATGAATTTTATTTGTAGTTCACTTGATGAGGAGCAACCCAGATGATACTGGGAACCACTCTCTTCCATGTCCCAGAATTAAATAAAATAAAGGCATGCAAGTAACGACAGAAACTCACGATTTTTCATTTGTCAATCTTTTAAAAATAGACATGGGTAAAGTATTCATTTTTTTCTATAGAAACCTAAAATATGCCATAATGTAAACGGTTACTGATAACATTAGAAACAGAATTTTTCTTTTAATTAAATGNCAACCAGATGATACTGGAACCACTCTCTTCCATGTCCCAGATTAAAAAAAAAAGGCATCAGTAACGACAAAACTCACTTTTTCATTGTCCAACTTTTAAAAATAGACATGGGTAAAGTATTCATTTTTTTCTATAGAAACCTAAAATATGCCATAATTGTAAACTTACTGATAAAAGAACAGAATTTTCTTTTAATTAAATGCTGCTACAGTTTTCTAGTTCATAGAGGCTTTTTAAAAATGAATAAAGTATTTAGTACAAATTTTTATCTACTTGGAAGAAAGACAAAGAAAAATTCAAAAATTATGCCTACATTTTAAGGCAACAAAGCACACATGCTTTTCCTAGAGTCTCTGAGGGTTTCATGAACAGTTTAGTAATAATTCAAAGTACTTAGTTAAAAGAAATTATTATATTATTATATCATCATAAGGATGTTAACACAAACAGCAAATTACAGCAATCTCTAATTATGTGTATGCATGGTCCCTATTAAAAATTTATATGGCTTGGTCTGATTATGCTCAGGATGAAAACTCTTTCCATACAACCAAAAGAAATTTTCTTCTACTCTAAAATGGCTTTTATTAAGTTAATAGAAAACTTGAGAATACCCCATGAAGTAGAAACTAGATTTTATATTCAACACACTTCACCATTTAGGTGCAAAGTAAGATAACAGATGCATCTGCTATCAGAGAAACAGATGGTGGAAGTTACCTGCTGACCAAACAGGACCAGTAGGGTAGAATCAGGGTGGGTCAGCTCATCTGGAATGATGCTCACAATTGTCGTTACACACATCAATTGTTTCTGATACCACTGTATGCCATGCAGTGCCCAGGGGCTGTATGGCATTCCTTGAAACATTTAAATCAAACTGCTGAAATATAATTTTGGTCTCACATTCCAAAGTGAGTTGTTAAATTCCCACAATAAGAAATTAATGTTGCCATCATTATATTGCTTTAATTATGCATCCATCCCTCCTGTAAAGATGTAGGAGCTTTGCCTGATATATTTCCAATTTGTCTGCTAATTTATAAAAGTAAAATGATACTGTATTATTGTTATAAAATTAATCAAGACTTTAATAGGACAGTTATGTTACTATCATGGATAAAAAAATTCTACTGTAATGCATGTGTTCAATGAGCTGATTATGCACTGTGACAATGATTTCACTAATTACAAAGTTATTACTATATCTCTAATGGGACGAAATTTGAGCTCCCTAAGTTGCAGATTTAAACATGAAGATCTAATTCCCATAGAAAATTAGTAAATAAAAATATATTAATGAGCTCATTAAAATATTAATCTATATATATTTTTAATTTTTTTTATTTTTTATTTTATTTATTTCGGTATGTGTATCAATGTACTGTCTGCATGCAGGTTTGTACACCCGTGTCGTGCAATGCCGCGGAGGTCAGAAGAGGGTCTCAGATTCCCCTGGAACTGGAGTTCTCCTGGAATTGGAGTTTCAGACGGCTCTCGGCTGCCATGTGGGTGCTAGGGATCGAACCCGGGTCCTCTGTAAGAGCGGTCGGCGCTCTTAACCGCTAGGCCATCTCTCCAGCCCCTAATCTATATATTTATATCATTATAACATTTTTACTGTCTTTTACTCACGTTATAAGTTTGTTTTACAAAGATAAAATTTCACGTGATTTATACAACTATAGCTACAAAGAAGATTCCCATAAAATTAAAAATTGGCACTGGGATCGTCTATCTAAAAGAATAAGAAATAACTAAGAGGTAAAAATATATGTGTCTGTAGTTCAGCAAAAAGTATTAATTTGGTAATTTCTATTACAATTAATTAAGTTAATAAGCTTCATATGTTTGTTTCTAAACTTCGCTTTACATATATTTCAAGTTTTAGAAATTGGCGGAAGCCTATTAGTGAAGATTTAATAGATAAAATAAATAAAATTTAATTGAAATAGAAAGATAGCAGGATATATTTCTTGTTAAGTTAACAAAGAGTCATATTAATTTAGTTGTTTTCTAATTTACATGAATTATTTTTCATTTTCTCCTCATTGCTAAACTTGGAATAATATTCTGAAATGCTCATCTCTATTTTCTATTTCATTTATCATCTAATAATTTAAATAAAACCAATGTATAGTTTTACGAAGGATAGTTTATATTTCAAGTATCATCTTCTATTTCGGTTTCATCATTCTATCACTTTCATTTTATAGACATATCCCTAATTAAAATTCAAATTCTTTTGTCAATCTGTGATTTATAAAAACAATTCACTTTTTAATAAATATATATATGTAATATTGGAAAACCCCCATGATTTGTTAATATTTTATTAATATCATAATATTGTATGTGCTATAGATAATTTCTATAATGAAGTCATTGATAAAGGAGTGTGTGCCGTATTTGCTTGTAGTATTTCTCTGGACCCACTCCTATGGAAATTCCAATACTTTATTACACAACCATCTCCTGTGTTCATCATATGATAGATACATTTCTAGGTCTGTACTATGCAACTTAAGCAAATATTTTCTGGCTAGTATCCTAATGAAATTGTTTTTACTATTCATACATTTAAATTATTAATTATGACTTACTGAAATAAAAAATATACACATGTTCATCATCTTCAGTATTAAAGTAATTGATGTATTTCAAACATACAAAAGTTATTTTATAATTTAACTAATTGTGTTAAAATGATCCAATGTAAATAATATTTATGATATATTGCTGAATGAGCAAATTACTGTATATCTATAACATTTTAATATAAATTTTCAATGATATGACATTTTATAAAATATTCAAGATGAAATGCTCTAAAATCATGTTAGTAAGCCAACAGTTTGTGTATTTTATAAGTTTTTCCACCTTCTTATAATAATATCATTTAATTAATAAGACTAACTTACCACCCCTCCAAAAAAAGAAGCCCCCTCAACAGACCATTGTTTAAATATGTGAAAGTGAAGCTTGGTTTTCAGTGGAGATTCTAAGAATACTTCATTCAGTTAACATACTTGCTGGTGATTCATTCTATGTTTGTCATCTGTGGTTGTTTTTTATTTTCAATAATTCATTGTTTTTTTATTGTTCAAAAACATGATACATTTTGAAAACGTGTGACATAACAAAAAAAAACAAATCTTACAAAAGAAATGGCACTAGCAAAACAAAAGCAGGGACATTTTAAAAGTTGGGATATTATAAAGGTGATACTATAAGGTCCCAATCCACATACCTGTTTAAGTAGTTAGTATATCACAAGTGGAGGGAGGTATTGTGTATACTGTGATTTATTTTTTACAGAGCACTGGGAAGGAATTCAAGCATGAATTTTATTTGTAGTTCACTTGATGGAAGATCAACCAGATGATACTGGAACCACTCTCTTCCATGTCCCAGATTAAAAAAAAAAGGCATCAGTAACGACAAAACTCACTTTTTCATTGTCCAACTTTTAAAAATAGACATGGGTAAAGTATTCATTTTTTTCTATAGAAACCTAAAATATGCCATAATTGTAAACTTACTGATAAAAGAACAGAATTTTCTTTTAATTAAATGCTGCTACAGTTTTCTAGTTCATAGAGGCTTTTTAAAAATGAATAAAGTATTTAGTACAAATTTTTATCTACTTGGAAGAAAGACAAAGAAAAATTCAAAAATTATGCCTACATTTTAAGGCAACAAAGCACACATGCTTTTCCTAGAGTCTCTGAGGGTTTCATGAACAGTTTAGTAATAATTCAAAGTACTTAGTTAAAAGAAATTATTATATTATTATATCATCATAAGGATGTTAACACAAACAGCAAATTACAGCAATCTCTAATTATGTGTATGCATGGTCCCTATTAAAAATTTATATGGCTTGGTCTGATTATGCTCAGGATGAAAACTCTTTCCATACAACCAAAAGAAATTTTCTTCTACTCTAAAATGGCTTTTATTAAGTTAATAGAAAACTTGAGAATACCCCATGAAGTAGAAACTAGATTTTATATTCAACACACTTCACCATTTAGGTGCAAAGTAAGATAACAGATGCATCTGCTATCAGAGAAACAGATGGTGGAAGTTACCTGCTGACCAAACAGGACCAGTAGGGTAGAATCAGGGTGGGTCAGCTCATCTGGAATGATGCTCACAATTGTCGTTACACACATCAATTGTTTCTGATACCACTGTATGCCATGCAGTGCCCAGGGGCTGTATGGCATTCCTTGAAACATTTAAATCAAACTGCTGAAATATAATTTTGGTCTCACATTCCAAAGTGAGTTGTTAAATTCCCACAATAAGAAATTAATGTTGCCATCATTATATTGCTTTAATTATGCATCCATCCCTCCTGTAAAGATGTAGGAGCTTTGCCTGATATATTTCCAATTTGTCTGCTAATTTATAAAAGTAAAATGATACTGTATTATTGTTATAAAATTAATCAAGACTTTAATAGGACAGTTATGTTACTATCATGGATAAAAAAATTCTACTGTAATGCATGTGTTCAATGAGCTGATTATGCACTGTGACAATGATTTCACTAATTACAAAGTTATTACTATATCTCTAATGGGACGAAATTTGAGCTCCCTAAGTTGCAGATTTAAACATGAAGATCTAATTCCCATAGAAAATTAGTAAATAAAAATATATTAATGAGCTCATTAAAATATTAATCTATATATATTTTTAATTTTTTTTATTTTTTATTTTATTTATTTCGGTATGTGTATCAATGTACTGTCTGCATGCAGGTTTGTACACCCGTGTCGTGCAATGCCGCGGAGGTCAGAAGAGGGTCTCAGATTCCCCTGGAACTGGAGTTCTCCTGGAATTGGAGTTTCAGAGGGCTCTCGGCTGCCATGTGGGTGCTAGGGATCGAACCCGGGTCCTCTGTAAGAGCGGTCGGCGCTCTTAACCGCTAGGCCATCTCTCCAGCCCCTAATCTATATATTTATATCATTAACCATTTTTCTGTCTTTTATCACGTATAAGTTTGTTCATATTTACAAAGATAAAATTCACGTGATTTATTACAACTATAGCTTCAAAGTAAAAGATTCCCATAAAATTAACAAATGGGCTCTGGGATCGTCTATCTAAAAGAATAAGAAATAACTAAGAGGTAAAAATATATGTGTCTGTAGTTCAGCAAAAAGTATTAATTTGGTAATTTCTATTACAATTAATTAAGTTAATAGCTTCATATGTTTGTTTATAAACTTCGCTTACATATATCTCAAGGTTTTGGAACTGGCGGAAGCCTATTAAGTGAAGATTTAATAGTAAAATAAATAAAATTTAATGAAATAGAAAGATAGCAGGATATATTTCTTGTTAAGTTAACAAAGAGTCATATTAATTTTCGTTGTTTTCTAATGTACTATGAATTATTTTTCATTTTCTCCTCATTGCTAAACTTGGAATAATATTCTGAAATGCTCATCTCTATTTTCTATTTCATTTATCATCTAATAATTTAAATAAAACCAATGTATAGTTTTACGAAGGATAGTTTATATTTCAAGTATCATCTTCTATTTCGGTTTCATCATTCTATCACTTTCATTTTATAGACATATCCCTAATTAAAATTCAAATTCTTTTGTCAATCCGTGATTTATAAAAGCAATTCACTTTTTAATAAATATATATATGTAATATTGGAAAACCCCCATGCTTTGTTAATATTTTATTAATATCATACTAGTGTATGGGCCTATAGATACTTCTATAATTGAGTCCATTGATAAAGGGTGTGTGCCGATTTGCTTGTAGTATTCTTCTGGACCCACTCTATGGAAATTCCAATTACTTTATTACACAACATCTCCTGTGTTTCATCATATTATATATACATTCTAGGTCTGTTACTAGCAACTTAAGCAAATATTTCTGGCTTAGTATCCTAATGAAAATTGTTTTTACTTTCATCCATTTACATATTAATTATGACTTACTGAAATAAAAAATATACACATGTTCATCATCTTCAGTATTAAAGTAATTGATGTATTTCAAACATACAAAAGTTATTTTATAATTTAACTAATTGTGTTAAAATGATCCAATGTAAATAATATTTATGATATATTGCTGAATGAGCAAATTACTGTATATCTATAACGTTATAATATAAATTTTCAATGATATGACATTTTATAAAATATTCAAGATGAACTGCTCTAAAAACTCATTTAGTAAGCCCAAACCGTTTGTGTATTTTATAGTTTTTCCCACTTCTCATAATACTATCATTTAATTAATAAGACTAACTTACCACCCCTCCAAAAAAAGAAGCCCCCTCAACAGACCATTGTTTAAATATGTGAAAGTGAAGCTTGGTTTTCAGTGGAGATTCTAAGAATACTTCAAAGATGCTAGAACCCTGAGCCATCTGCCAAAGAGAGCTGCATACACGGAGTGATACCAGCCTAAGAGGAAAATGTAAGTTGCATGCATCACAGCTGGAGGGCCTGAGCCATCTAAGTCATTTGGAAGTGAAGTCCCAGAAATTGGACTTGGAGCTACTGGATTTGATGATTGCCCTGCTGGTTTTAGGTTTTGTTTTGGTCCAGTATTTTCTCCCTTTTGGAATGGAATTGTGTATTCTCTTCCATTGAATGTTGGAAATGTGTAATTTGCCTTTTAATTTTATAGGGGCTCACAATTAAGAGAAGGCCTTAAGTCTCTGAAAAGACTTGGACTCTGGAATTTTGAACAATGTTGAAAAAACTGTTAACAGACTATGGTATGTTAAGATTTAGCATAATACATTTTGCATTTTTTAATTTTTTTTATTTTATTGATGCTTGTGTATTTTCCTACATCACTTTTCCAATTCCGTTCAGCATCTATCCCCTTTCCCTTCCCCCACCCCACCCCTACCCATCCTCAGATCTGCCTTCTGCCGTAAGTTTTCTGCATCTTTCTTGCTTTTTTGTTTTGTTTTTGTTTCATTTTTTTTAACAATAAGTGAATTTTTTTTTTTTTTTTCCTTCATGTAAAACAATTTTGCAAGCAGTTGTGCCCAAACCCACCACAGCTCATGGGTCCCACCATCCAGCAGGGGGGGGCTTGTATGTTCATCAAGTTGATCAATTGTGTCCAGTCTATATTGTTGTAGTTTCACCATTAACCCCAATTGCAGCCCTACATTCTACCACGCCCCCTCTTGCCGCAGATTGTCCCTAGGCTTAGAAAAGGGGCACAGGTGGATGAGAACAAAAACACTCACACTTTCTCTGGAGCTGATTGTCTTGTCTCGTCAGTTCTGGCTGTTTTCTTTCCTGGGCTGCCAGCTTGTCCAGGCATAACCTTTCGATCCTACTAATGAAGCAATGCAATTAGATATTTAGGTATTTAAACAGTATAATATATAGTCCTTTCGATACTACTAATGAAGCAAAACCAATTAGATATATAGGTATTTAAACAGTACTAATTGTTATGGTAGGTTACTTTGGTATAGACAAGATGTTTGGATTGGTATGTTAATTCATGATTTACATTTTTCTTCTGTTAAGTACTGGCAGGGTCTTCGTGTTAGTTTTATAACATCTCCTAACCATTAGAGGATGTAAGCTTGTGGCATCAGCCGGGGTTATTCCTCCAAGGAGAGAGCTAATAGCCAATTAGATTTGGGTATACAGACATTATGGCTGCCACTGCTGCATGCGTATTTCCAGGCAGATTGAGTGTAGCTGGTTGCTGATGGAGGAGTCTTGCTTGACCTCAAGGAGACTATATTTGCTTTATTGGTTTAGTGGTCTTTGGTAAACTCTCTGGCATTCAGAGACCATCTGTATACTTGCAAGTGCGGTTTCCATACATCTTTCCCATGTTTAGATCAGTATCACCTGGTAGCAATCTCTTTCACCTATAGGATGATTTACTCAAAAATAACTTTGTTTCCCAAGTTAATCCACATACATAACCCAAAACAGCATGTGTGAACTTGATGAAATCTGTGCTTTGATTCCACCCTTTAGGTATATATAAAAACAACTGATTTTTTGAGACTCATGGGTCAAAATAAAACCTTAAATAAAAAAGGGGGATATAGATAGATATGAAAACTTTTTGTCAAAAAACCTTGCAACCAAATCTTAAAACTAACTATGGGAAAGGATTTTTATGTTCCAACAGGCCAGCGTATCACCAACTTAATGGCTGAGAAAGAAAAGCAGCTTTGCAGTGAGTAGGATTACCAGAAAGTGTCAGCAGAAGGATTGACCCTCGGGCATTGAAGGGAAGAAATGCCTCAGATTGCTTCAGACATCAGGCCCCTCTGTGGATCCTACTAGTAACAAACTATTTTTATGATTCCTAACGAAGCTTACCTTCTAGGTGCCGCAAAGGTTTTAATACAAGAGACTTTCTTAACTCCCCCATAGAATAAGGAGAATAAGATGATGATGAGGTCGATCTCCAGCTGTAGATTGGGAACCAGCTGTTATAGAGGTATTCTCTTGTAAAATCAGTAAAAATGCCTTCTTAATTGACTAATGAGACACAAAACTGTGAAAAGGATTATTCTCTATTCAGAACCAAATATAATGCTAAAGTCTCCTTAAGCTATGCACTTAAAATATCTAATACAGGAGCTCTGACATCAACAATGGATTATTCTACCAAGGAGATGTTGGCCAGGGGATCCAAGCCCCCACAAGTGGTAAAGGCTCCTGCCTCCAAACTGGATAGCTGCAGGAAGAGAGGCGATAATGCCCTGCTGTTGAAGACATTTTGCATTTTTAAAATTTTTTTAATTATTTTTTTTATGTGTATGAGTGTACTGTCTGCAGGTAGGTTGGTGCACCCGTGAATTGCCGTGGAGGTCAGAAGAGGGCATCTTATTCTCCTGGAAGTGGAGTTAAAGACAGTTCTTAGCCGCCATGTGAGTGCTGGGAATCGAATCCGGGTCATCTGCAAGAGCAGTTGGCACTCTTAACTGCTGAGCCATATCTCCAGCCCCTTGCATTTTTTTTAAATATTTTTTATTGTTATTAAACTTTTTCCATAAGTCATATATCATTTCTCAATCAATTCCAGAGTCCCTTCCCTTTCCATGTCCCCCACCTGACCCAAGTCCCTGCACTCTGCCCTACATGTCCTGCATCTTTTTCTGAGTCTTTCCAGAGATTTTTTTTTTCTTTCTTCTTTCTTGTTACTGTTCTCTCAACTTGTATTGCTACAGTATATAATTATATAATATATATATATATATTATATACAGTTTATATATATATATACATATATATATATAAATAAATATATACATACATACACATATCACTTGAATTGGGGACTTTTTTTTCCTAATAGATGTAATGTTTTCCTTAAGGAGGCAAAAGGAAAGTACAACTCAGAAAATAATCAGTAAGACCAGAGGAAACTGTACTGTCAGACATAAACTTGAGATCTTGGTGAAAAAGACAAAAAAAAAAGAGAGAGTACTGTGGTTTGACCTGTCTTCAATTCTTACTGGTAAGTGCATCTACCCTAAAGCTGCCACCACTTTTGGCACTCCTCAAAGACATGAGACACAGCTTTTTAACCTTCCAATATGGGCTGAAGATTCATGTCTCTCCATGAATCTTCCAAACCTTCAGTGCCAGATGGGGACTACTGAGATCCCAGCTTGTGGACTAAAAGAGCTAGGGGATGTTCAGCCTCATTAGAATATAGACTGCCATTGTTGGACTACCTGGGCTGTATCACAGAGCCAGTAGAGGGGTATCACAGATAGGACACATGCTTACCAGACTTCGTTTGGGGGGCCATGGGGGGAAAGAGGCCCCAATGTGGAGCAAAAGTACATTTTGTATTTATGTGTTTGTGAGCTATGGAAGCCAAGGACTGGGATGTGATAGTTTGAATAAGAATGTCCTCCAAATTCCATTTGGTGGTGCTGTTTTGGAAGTCCTTACACCCTGTGATCATGCTAAAGGAAGCACATAACTGGGGGAGGGCTTAGGATCGTTTTTTCTTTTTTTTTAAGTCTGGAATATTTTGTATTACTCTGCTTCCTGTGCCTGCTTCAAGATGTGAGGACTCTGCTTTCTACTTAGGCCACTTCTGCCACTATGTCTCCCTGCCATGACTGACTCTCATCCCTCTGATACCTGGAGCATAAGCTTATATAAACTCTTCTTACTTAAAAAAAAAAAAACTCTACGAGTGGGACTTCATAAAACTAAAGACTTCTGTACAGCAAAAGAAACAGTCACGGAAGTGAAGAGAAAGCTCGGAGAGTGGGAGGAAAACTTCAGTGGTGACACATCTGACAGAAGTTTAACATCCAGAGATATATTGCTCAAAAAAAAAAAAAAAAAAAAGAAAGACTGAAAAACACAAATGACCAAATAAAGATGGGCTAAGGATCTGAATAGAGGACTGGTCAAGAAAAGAAATAAAGATAGCTAAGAAACATCTTAAAATGTTCAACATCATTAATAATTAAGAAATGCAATTAAAAGCACTTTAAGATTATCTTCTTTTTTAATCACCTTTTAACTATACCAAATGCTGGAGAGGTTTGGGGAAAGGGGGAACACTCATTCACTGTAGGACTGTAAACCTATGAGTCTTACAGCTCCTGTGTCTATAGGATGCATTCTATTGCAGAGATAAATGCACATGAGTGTTTTTTGCTGCTCTTTTCACAACAGTGAAGGGACGGAAGCAACCTAAGTGTCCCTCAGACTGATATAGTGGAAAAAAAACATGGTACATTCACACAATAGAGCTCTATGCAATGGTAAAAAATAAATAAAAGATAGTATCATGAATTTGCAGGTAAATGGATGGAATAGAAGCTGTTATGCTAAGTGAGTAAGCAGAAAAAACAAACAACATATGTTGTCCCCCATTTGTGGATCTAACACCAAATCTTTATATGTAAGTATATACTCTGATGTAACTGCAGGAAACAGGAAGTGTAAAGGGAAAGAGGGAACCTGAGACAGAAGCTAGAGGTGACAGGTTTACTAAGGGAGGCACTGATAAACTCAGGGTATCTAAATAAGAAGAGAGTGGCAGGATTATAAAGGAAGGGTGGGTGATAAAGGAGGAAGACAGGAGCCCAAGAGAAGTGGCCATAGGAAACTGGTATTATCAAGGGAGAAATGGGATACTTTAAATAGAGAAGACATGGGAAGACATGGAGAAGACATGGCAGGAGGGCTAGACAGGTAAAGGGAGAGAGCAGAGATAAATAAGCCTTGCAAGGATAAAAAAAACTTGAGGGAATAATATTAGTCTAACAATCTATTGAAATCCACACACACAACCCACACACACACACACACAATTTCTACATGAGTCCATATTAAAGATGAAGGCTGCATATCAAGAAACAGTACCAGACAGGAGAAACCTTCCTTTGGTTGTTGGCCAGGGTAGTCCCGAGACACCTAAAAATACATAGGCTATGCCACAGCTCTCTGATCATCTCCCAGAACCTTGAGGTAAAACCTTATTGCTGAAGACTGGACATACTTGGAGACTAAATCTTGAGCAATAGAGCTAGATCTGATCCAGAAGATACCACCCCTGAAGGCTAGGTCTCATAGCTTTGGAGTGTACTATGCAGACCACTAAGGAATATCTTCAATACATGGTCCAACAGTATATGACATCTGTTCAATATCTGCACTTCTATCTTGAGGGAAATCAATGTCTATCTAATTGGATCTCAAGTCCACTCAGGGAAGGAATCTCATGTGTGGTAAAATTAACATAGCAAGATAAACACACTGGAGAATACTAGATCTTAGACTATTCCACATGGTAGACATCCCTAGGCTAAGGTAACATTTTATTAACTAATTTTTTTTTTATATTTCGACAAATATCCAAACACCAACTCAGAGAAAATAAACTTCTTTTTTTCCAGATGAGTATGGTATAGAGTCCTACAACTGGACACACAGACATGGTTGTAAATGGCTCATGCCTAGCAACAACATCTACAATGCAGCCTGTACATGAGACCCAAGCATCATAGCACGAGGACCCCAAAGGCATTAACTACTCTTATAAGGAAGCTCCTCCATGCAACAGGAGACTAGGAAACCTAAAAGGCCTGAATGGGCAAACCATGAGGATTAGGAGGCTACAGAGTGTGATCCATGGACTGACTGCTTATATTCAGTTTCTCCCACCCAGGGCTCCGGGAACATTGTGGAAGGGGGTGGAAAGATATAAAGAGCCACGGAGCTTATGCAAGACCAAATGGAAATGAATCTTAAAAGCTTCTGGGACTCAGTTCACACGAACCTACCATTGGTATCAGAATGCCACAGATCCCTGCCCGCTCAGCTGGAAAAAAATCCCGCCCGCACTGTGGAGACCGGGTAGCCGAACCCAACCTTGGCTGTCGGACCTTTGGCCGCCGACTGTCCTTCTTTCAAACGAGCTGGCTAGCGCTAACTGGACGCTCACGGGCGAGGCGTGGGCCCTGAGACGTGAGTGGGGGGACTAACCTGGGACAACTGGGTTCTGCAGGAAGACACGAGGTTGTGAACTCTTAGCACGGGTGAGGGCCCGGCGGAGGGTCCACGGGGCATTTGCCGTCCAATGGTACGGGATGCTTCGCGGTCTACCTGCCCCTTCCTCTGTCTTGCNGGCGGGGTGGGGGGGGGTGGGGCGGGGGTGGTGTGGGTGGGGGGGGGGGGGGTGGGGTCGGGTGGGAGGGTGGGGGGGTGGGGTGGGGGTGGGTGAGGGGGGGCTGGGGCGGTGTTGGGGAGGGGTGGGGGGGCGTGGGGGGGAGTTATGGGCGGGGGGTCTTTTTTTTTGTGTTTTGTTTTCTGCTTTTTTTTTGTTGTTTTTGGTGTTCTTCTTTTTTCTTCTTTTCTGTTTTTTACTTTTGTGTGGGTTTTGTGGTTGGGTTTTTGTTGGTGTTGTGTCTGTTGTTTTTTTGGTGTTGTTTTTGTTTGTGGTGGTTTTTTTTTTACTTGTTGTTTTGTTGTGTTTGGTTTTTTTTTTTTTCCCCCCCCCCACCCCCCCCGCCCCCCCCCGTTCAGCCTTCCTTTGTTTTCCCTCTTCGTTTTTTTTTTTTTTTTTTTTTTTTTTTTTTTTTACTTTTTTTTCTTTCTTTTTTTTTTTTTTTTTTTTTTTTTCTTCTTAACAATAAGTGATAAATTGTGAGTACAAGCATCCTCACTAAACCAATTGCAAGCAGTTGTGCCCCAAACCCACCACAGCTCATGGGTCCCACCATCCAGCAGGGGGGGGCTTGTATGTTCAATCAAGTTGATCAAATGAGTGTCCAGTCGTTTATATTGTTGTAGTTTACCAACCCCAATGCAGCCCTTTACATTCTACCACGCCCCCTCTTGCCGCAGATTGTCCCTAGGCTTAGAAAAGGGGCACAGGTGGATGAGAAGCAAAACACTCAACTTTCTCTGGAGCTGATGTCTTGTCTCTAGTCAGTTCTGGCTGTTTTCTTTCTGGGCTGCCAGCTTGTCCAGGCATAACCTTTCGATCCTACTAATTGAAGCACATGCAATTAGATATTAGGTATTTAAACAGTATAATATATAGCCTTTCGATACCTACTTAATGAAGCACACACAATTAGATATATAGGTATTTAAACAGTACTAATTGTTATGGTAGGTTACTTTGGTATAGACACAGATGTTTGGATGGTATGTTAATTCATGATTACATTTTCTTCGTTAAGTAGCGCAGGGTCTTCAATGTAGTTTATAACATCTCCTAACCACCTTAGAGGATGTAGCTTGTGGCATCAGCCGTGGGTTATTCCTCCAAGGAGATGAGTTAATAGCCAATTAGATTTGGGGTATACAGACTTGTATTGGCTGCCACTGCTGCATAGTTTTCCAGGCAGATGAGATGTAGCTGGTGCTGATGGAGGAGTCTTGCTTGACTCAAGGAGACCTATATTGCTTTATTGGTTTAGTGGTCTTTGGTAAACTCTCTGGCATTCCAAGAACCATCGTATACTTGCAAGTGCGGTCTCCATACATCTTTCCCATGTTTAGATCAGTATCACCTGGTAGCAATCTCTTTCACCTATAGGATGATTTAACTCAAAAATAACTTTGTTTCCCAAGTTAATCCTACAACAGTAACCCAAAACAGCATGGTGAACTTGATGAAATCTGTGCTTTGATTCCACCTTTAGGTATATATAAAACAACTGATTTTTTGAGACTCATGGGTCAAAATAAAAACCTTAAATAAAAAAGGGGGATATAGATAGATATGAAAACTTTTTGTCAAAAAACCTTGCAACCAAATCTTAAAACTTAACTATGGGAAAGGATTTGTATGTTCCAACAGGCCAGAGATCACCAACTTAATGGCTGAGAAAGAAAAAATGCAGCTTTGCAGATGTAGGATGTACCAGAAAGTGTCAGCAGAAGGATTGACTCCTCTGGGCATTGAAGGGAAGAAATGCCTCAGATTGCTTCAGACATCAGGCCCCTCTGTGGTCCTACTAGTAACAACTATTTTTATGATTCCTAACGAAGCTTACCTTCTAGGTGCCGCAAAGGTTTTAATACAAGAGACTTTCTTAACTCCCCCATAGAATAAGGAGAAAATAAGATGATGATGAGGTCGATCTCCAGCTGTAGATTGGAACCAGCTGTTATAGAGGTATTCTCTTGTAAAATCAGTAAAAACTGCCTTCTTAATTGACTAATGGACACACAAACTGTGAAAAGGATTATTCTCTATTCAGAACCAAAATATAATGCTAAAGTCTCCTTAAGCTACGCACTTAAAATATTCTTAATACAGGAGCTCTGACATCAACAATGGATTATTCTACCAAGGAGATGTTGGCCAGGGGATCCAAGCCCCCACAAGTGGTAAAGGCTCCTGCCTCCCAAACTGGATAGCTGCAGGAAGAGAGGCGATAATGCCCTGCTGTTGAAGACATTTTGCATTTTTAAATTTTTTTAATTATTTTTTTTATGTGTATGAGTGTACTGTCTTGCAGGTAGGTTGGTGCACCCGTGAATTGCCGTGGAGGTCAGAAGAGGGCATCTTATTCTCTGGAAGTGGAGTTAAAGCCAGTTCTTAGCCCCATGTGGTGCTGGGAATCGAATCCCGGGTCATCTGCAAGAGCAGTTGGCACTCTTAACTGCTGAGCCATATCTCCAGCCCCTTGCATTTTTTTTAAATATTTTTTATTGTTATTTAAACTTTTTCCTAAGTCATATTATCATTTCTCAATCAATCTCAGAGTCCCTTCCCTTTCCATGTCCCCCACCTGACCCAGTCCCTGCACTCTGCCCTACATGTCCTGCATCTTTTCTGAGTCTTTCCAGAGTTTTCTTTCAGTCTTTTGTTTTTTTTTTTTTTTTTTTTTTTTTTGTGTTGTGTTTAATGTATTATATTTTATAATATATATTATATATATATACGTATTATATATATCATTATCATATATATATATAAATAAATATATACATACATACACATATCACTTGAATTGGAGGACTTTTTTTTCCTAATAGATGTAATGTTTTCCTTAAGGAGGCAAAAGGAAAGTACAATCAGAAATAATCAGTAAGACCAGAGAAACTGTACTGCAGACATAAACTTGAGATCTTGGTGAAAAGACAAAAAGAAAAAAGAGAGTGACTGTTGTTTGACCTGTCTTTCAATTCTTACTGGTAAGTGCATCTACCCTAAAGCTGCCCCCACTTTTGGCACTCCTCAAGACATGAGACACAGCTTTTTAAACCTTCCACATATGGGTGAAGATTCATGTCTCTCCATGAATCTTCCAAACCTTCAGTGCCAGATGGGGACTACTGAGATCCCAGCTTGTGGACTAAAGAGCTAAGGGGATTTCAGCCTCATTAGAATATAGACTGCCATTGTTGGACTACCTGGGCTGTATCACAGAGGCCAGTAGAGGGGTATCAAGATAGGACACATGCTTACCAGACTTCGTTTGGGGGGCCATGGGAGGGAAAGAGCCCCAATGTGGAGCAAAAGTACATTTTGTATTTTATGTGTTTGTGAGCTATGGAAGCCAAGGACTGGGATGTGATAGTTTGAATAAGAATGTCCTCCAAATTCCATTTGGTGGTGCTGTTTTGGAAGTCCTTACACCCTGTGATCATGCTAAAGGAAGCACATAACTGGGGGAGGGCTTAGGATCGTTTTTTCTTTTTTTTAAGTCTGGAATATTTTGTATTACTCTGCTTCCTTTGCCTGCTTCAAGATGTGAGGACTCTGCTTTCTACTCTAGCTACCTTTCTTGCCCCCTATTATGTCCTCCCCTTGCCATTAGAGAGGACAGAACTATGGAACTGAGCCCTGTCTCATTTCCCTCCTGATACCCTGGCGCATTAAAGCATACTGGAGAGAGACCATAAGCTCTATAATGAAACTCTATCATGAGCCTTGAGCAAAAACAGAAAAATAATCTTTCTTGTAACAACCTCTTACGAGTTGGGACTCTTCATAACAACTTAAAGACCCTTCTGTACACCAAAAAAGAACACACATTGTCTCACAGGAGTGACTATGAGAAAGCTCGGATGAGTGGAGGAGGGAAACCTTCAGTGTCGACACATCTGACCGACTTTTAACCATCCCGAGCGTATATGCTCAAAAAAAAAAAAAAAAAAAAAAAGAAAGACTGAAAACACAAATGACCCAAATAAAAGATGGGCTAAGGATCTGAATAGAGACTGGTCAAGAAAAGAAATAAAGATAGCTAAGAAACATCTTAAAAACTGTTCAACATCATTAATAATTAAGGAAATGCAAATTAAAAGCACTTTAAGATTTCATCTTACTCTGATAAGGCTGGCTATGATCTAGAAATCAAATGATACCAAATGCTGGAGAGGTTTTGGGGAAAGGGGAACACTCATTCACTGTAGGACTGTAAACCTATGAGTCTTACAGCTCCTGTGTCTATAGGATGCATTCTATTGCAGAGATAAATGCACATGAGTGTTTATTGCTGCTCTTTTCACAACAGTGAAGGGACGGAAGCAACCTAAGTGTCCCTCAGCTGATCAGTGGACAATGAAAACATGGTACATTCACACAATAGAGCTCTATGCAATGGTAAAAATAAATAAAAGATAGTATCATGAAATTTGCAGGTAAATGGATGGAAATAGAGCTGTTATGCTAAGTGACAGAAAAACAAACAACATATGTTGTCCCCCATTTGTGGATCCTAACACCAAATCTTTATATGTAAGTATATACTCTGATGTAACTGCAGAAACTAGGAAAGTTAAAGGGAAAGAGGGAACCTGAGACAGAAGGCTAGAAGGTGACAGGTATTACTAAGGGAGGCACTGATAAACTCAGGGTATCTAAATAAGAAGAGAGTGGCAGGATTATAAAGGAAGGGTGGGTGATAAAGGAGGAAGACAGGAGCCCAAGAGAAGTGGGGCCATAGGAAACTGGTAGTATCAAGGGAGAAATGGGAATACTTTAAATAGAGAAGACATGGAGAAGACATGGAGAAGACATGGCAGGAGGGCTAGACAGGTAAAGGGAGAGAGCAGAGATAAATAATGCCTTGCTAAGGATAAAAAACTTAAGGGAATAATATTAGTCTAACAATCTATTGAAAATACACACACACACACACACACACACACACACAATAGTTCTACATGAGTCCATATTGAAAGATGAAGGCTGCATATCAATAAACAGTACCAGACAGGAGAAACCTTCCTTTGAGTTGTTGGCCAGGGTAGTCCCAGAGACACCTAAAATTACATAGGCTAATGCCACAGCTCTTGATCATCTCCCAGAACCTGAAGGTAAAACCTTATTGCTGAAGACTGGACATACTTTGGAGACTGAATCTTGAGCAATAGAGCTAGATCTGATCCAGAAGATACCACCCCTGAAGGCTAGGTCTCATAGCTTTGGAGTGTACTATGCAGACCACTAAGGAATATCTTCAATACATGGTCCAACAGTATATGACATCTGTTCAATATCTGCACTTCTATCTTGAGGGAAATCAATGTCTATCTAATTGGATCTCAAGTCCACTCAGGGAAGGAATCTCATGTGTGGTAAAATTAACATAGCAAGATAAACACATCTGGAGAATACATAGATCTTAGACTATTCCACATGGTAGACATCCCTAGGCTAAGGTAACATTTTATTAACTCCAAAATAAGTATTCTTATATTTACAGACAAATATCCAAAACACCACTCAGAAAATAAACTTCTTTTTTTCCAGATGAGTATGGTATAGAGTCCTACAACTGGACACACAGACATGGTTTGTAAATGGCTCATGCCTAGGCAACACATCTACAATGCACCCTTTATGCACAAGACCCAAGCATCATAGAACGAGGACCCCAAAAGGCATTAACTACTCTTATTAAGGAAGCTCCTCCATGCAACAGGAGACTAGGAACCCTAAAAGGCCTGAATGGGCAAACCATGAGGATTAGGAGGCTACAGAGTGTGATCCATGGACTGACTGCTTATATTCAGTTTCTCCCACCCAGGGCTCAGGGAACATTGTGGAGGAGGGGGTGGAAAGAATATAAGAGCCACGGAGCTTATGCAAGACCAAATGGAAATGAATCTTAAAAGCTTCTGGGACTCAGTTCACACGAACCTACAGCATTGGTATCAGAATGCCAAGATCCATGCAAGCTCAGCTGGAAAAAAATCCAACACAGAACTGTAGAAACGGGTAGCAGAACCCAACCTTGGCTGAGGAAATATTGGCAGCAGATGTCCTTCTTTACAAAAGAGACTGGATAGCCTAATGAGAGCTCAGGGGAGGAGCTGGCACTGAGAAGTGAGTGGGGGGAATAACTGGGACAATGGAGTCTAGCAGGAAAGACAGAGGTGTGAACTCTAGCAGGGTGAGGGCCAAGGGAAGGGTCCAAGGGATAAGCAGGTACAGTGGTGAGTAACTGAAAAAATTATGTATGAAACACATGAAAAAATTTTTTAATTAACATTTAATTCTATAAATAGTTAAAAAGAAAAAAAAGTATCTTAAATGATCTCCAGAGAAATAGAGTAAATAGGATTAGTATAGAATATCTTAAATGATCTCCAGAGAAATAGAGTAAATAGGATTAGTATAGAATAAAAAGAATCAACAGTACATGTATACATATGAGTTTCCCTAGGTAGATGTGGGAAAACATACCTTCACCTGAGATAGGGTGAAGATTGATAGTGGGTGAACAGTGATTTGACTGGGATCATTTACAGGAGTTTGCTTGACTCAAAAGGCAACTGTATCAGAGAAAAGCCCACCCAGCATGCGAGATGACTCATGAAAGTTGCATCCATGTAGCTCCCTGCATGATATTCAGTCAGTTTGGAGAAGTCAAATCTTTCTCCAGCAGTTGTTGCTGCTTATAAGATCTTGGAGAGGAGCCTTGTGAATTTGATGGCTTTCAGGAGCTTCCTCAGACTTCTAACTTTTATTTCCTGCTTCCCTCCAGGATGGAATATTTCTTTTTTAAAAATTTATTTATTAGTTTTTATGTGTATGAGTGTACTGTCTGCATGTAGGTTTGTGCATCCGTGTCGTGCAATGCTGCACAGTTCAGAAGAAGGTGTCAGATTCCCCTGGAATTGGAGTTAAAGACGGTTCTTAGCAGCCATGTGGGTGCTGGGAATCAAACCTGGGTCCTCTGCAAGAGCAGTCTGTGCTCTTAACCGCTGAGCAATCTCTCCAGCCTCAGGAATATTTCAATTCAGAGAAACTACAACATAACAACATGTCATGAAGAGTATGCTTACAGGATTAAGCTAACTACTGAATCTAAGCCAGCTGATGGGTTCTTAAGGTGGAGATTTGGGAGAGACTATCTTTTAATTTGAAACTGGAGGTAGTACAAGAGAATCCAGTGTTAAATGTAAAGCCAGAAATGTACATTCCGTACTATTCATTTGTTTGTGAGATTTATTTTCTTAGTTCTCTGCATGCATTCAACTAATTGAATAAAGCCCTCAAAATTACAGATGGCAATTGCTTTACTTAGAGTTCTCTGATTTATAATTTAATCAAAACTACAATCCTCATAGAAATACTTACAATTGTTTTTGAGCAAATATATAAGAATCTTATGTATCTGCCAATACAGTTGAAACATAAACTTACCCATCATGTCTACACAACCTATATGGATGGAAATCCATCCATCCATTAACTGGGAGTCAGAAATGGACTAATCGAAGACAGCCAACTTGGAAAAGTCAGAGGTAAGGACAGGTCTACAGAGTATGTCCCTAGATCATGAGAAACTAGCATATGTTGTAAAAATTTGGGGAGATATTTTAGAGGTGGTATGAGAAATTATATATTATAAAAATTCACTAAAATCTTACCATATTGTATTTTCATGAAGAAGGACCTGAGAACAGAGGGATACATCAGAGGTATTAAGGCAAGGCACACTTTTTTGAAGGGGAGAAATTCGAAAAGAATTGAGACACTGGCAATCAGAGATGACTACTGATGTAATTAGGCACTCACCTGAGTCTTGCATTCTGAGGAAACACTGCTCTCAAAAGGTGAGAGATCTCAGTCTATCAATATGTCATGATTATATGACATTTTTTCAAAATGAAATGATACTAACAAGTCATAAGTGAAAATTCTGTTCATGGACATAAAGTTGTTTTTATATTTTGTTCTGTAAAATAAAGAAGGTAACAGTTATAAATCAAAGCTGCAATGATACATTCTATTCTTTTGCTTTCAATTGTAATTAAAATTGTAGATAAAACTTACTTTGATCTGAGATAATTTATTCCTTTTGTACACATCTTATGATGGCTTTCAAAAGTTTGGGTTCCCCACAGTTACTCAGCTGAGATTGTTATAACTGCTGTTTTCTGCTTTCTGTTTTTCTCATTCTAATAGGCAGTATTGACACTGTGCTATTTTCCCAAAGATGTTATTTTAATGGACATTACACTGGTGAATTTGGCAACAACATACACAGCAGATCTGTGAGGAAATGTGGCTGTTTCTATTGCAACTTTTGGCAGAGATACAGACATTAGATTTACTATCCCCAAATGCCTCATCTGACTTGATTTTATTATTTTTTACAACACAGGAAGATGCTTTTGGTGTCCATAGGCCAAACGTTATCTCGCCATAACCCTTTTCCCAAAGGAGCCCCTGCTTTAGATTGTCCTGCTCCTTAATGCTACTGAAAACATTTTAATAAAATTAAAATAAAAAAGGAAAATCAGTCACTACAAATGTTTGCCTTTCCCTCTACTCCAATCTGTGCTTTAGGGATGCTTTCTGTGCCAAATCCAGTGTCTTTGGAGTGGTTCCCCAAAGACTTCTAAGCTTTCTAGTCTATCTCTTTGAATAAATGAGACAGTTAGAATTGGCAGGGCTTGTTCCCATCTTCGAAGCCTCCGGGAATGAGAACACCAGTCCCTTCCTGGTATTAGCTTTTGAAGTCTGTCTTTTTTGTATTTGGTTTTTGTTTAAATATTGAAACCCTCAGATCAGAAGATGTGAGTATAATCCCATATTCAACAATTTACTGTCTATGTAACTTCAGAAAAAAAATTAGAAACTTAAATGTTTATTTTTGCATACATGGAGGGAAAATACTTCCCACCTGTCCATTAAGATGAATATTGTTTTTTTTTAATTACAAAGAACATTGTTAAACACTATCAACATCAAATCTATTATGATTTATATTTAACCAAAACACAAAGATAAACATTTTTCCCAAGAAGAGTTCTTGAACTCTTTCGATTGGTTTACTAGTCAACTAATTTTCTTTTGCTTGTTTCACATCAAATTTTTAAATGTATAAGGAAGAAATATAGTCATTTATAAATTGTGATTTATTTCATTGGGAATATCGTATAACCTTGAAAAATACATTTTTATGGTCATGCATGAGTGGATATATCTCTAAACATAGAAGAGTCAGATTCAATAAGCTAACATACACCCTCAGAAAAGAAGTAACCAAAAAGCTTTTAGAAAGTTATTTGTGTATTTTATTTGTGCATTAAGAGAAAGAAATGTTGAAAATAATGACATTTCTCTTTCAGGTAAAAAGCCAGAAACATGTCGTCAAAAATTTTGATATTTAATTAATATACATATTCTAAAAAAAAAAAAAAGAGAGAATGTAAAGTTATACTTCTTTTTACTTGCATGCAACTTTACTGTTAAAATGTGAATCTCTAAATGTGCTTTGGAATTAACCTATAGTTTATTTTCAGATTTTGTAATTTTGATTTATGTGTGGAGTGTATATATGGATATTTTGGAATAATAAAAAATAAAAGAAAACAAAAAAGTTTTGATATTTAATATGTCTTCATCCTTTGCACCTGTTCAATGCCAATTGCAAATGGAATTAAAGTGACTTGTCAATTCTAAAACTCCTCAACATTCTTTGGATTTATACATAGTGCTTTTATACATTATCATATCTCCTTTACCTCAGCCACTGGCCATTGGATTTCAAAATACTAAAATAGAAGTCAATAACTCACTCCCTCAGACATAACATAGTTGGCTACTAAAGAACTGAAAAGAAAGTCAGGGCTCTGTCCATACAGAGCATTCCTGAGCATCAACTGCAGGCAAAACAAGTACAACCAACCAAAAGTAACACCACGCTGTATTTTTAGTATTTGTGTATTTGGTATAGTTGGAAAAACTTTGCAATGACATGGAAGCTCAGTATCTGATAAGGAAATATAAACTTGTATTTTCAATAAGAACTTAAATATTTCTAATAAATAGTTCCTACTCAAGATGTGCTGAGAATTATTTTTAAAATGTTCTTTTATAGATCTATGATTTAAAGTTTCACTTTAAGTAAATAAGGGAATATAAAATTTTATGGAATGACATCATGTTAAGCATAACATTATTACAAGGAAGTACAAAGGAAAGTCAATTATCTGCAGATATGCACTCTACAAAATCCATTGTTGAGGAGCATGGAGATAGTGACTTGAATTCTCCAGATGGATATAGTGGTACCCATTGCTCTTCGGAACGAAGACAATGCCAAAAGGAAAACGTTATGTGATAAAGATATGAGATTAGGGGAATCCGACGCCCTCTTCTGACTTCCATGGCATTGCACGACACAGGTGCACAAACCTACATGCAGACAGTACATTCATACATATAAAAAATAAAGATTTAAAAAAAGATATGAGATTAAAACATAGGTACAGTAAAGTATTTCTGTGATGCAACGGTCTATAGTTTGTATGAAAGACAAAAGAGTTCATAATCAAGAATTTTCCATGGCATATTAAGAGCTTGGATTTTATCCTGGAGGTAATAAGGAATTCACAGTTAGACTTTAACAAAGAAAATGATATTACTGGATTTGCATTTCAGGAAGAACTGGCAGAAGCAGCCTAGCTGTTTGCCAAACATAGTGAAGCTGTCAGAGTTTCTGCCAGACTGTGTTCCTTTGACTAACTGCAGTTTTTAATATTCTTTATACTGGACTTCACATGAGTAGGATTAAAATTTATCCTTTGTTATGCCGTTGAAATTTGAAAGTGAGTCAGTTACAGTAGTTAGCACTATTCCACTAAAATATATTTGAAAGCTTTTGTGCACAACATGACTTTAGATCTTTTGGTTAGTGGTTACAAATAAAATAAAGTTTATGTAGGAGTTTTTAGTTCACCAACAAACTAAAAAAAAAAAAAAATAGATGTGTGTGGCTTTTGCAAATTACGGAAAAAGAATGCCTTTAGATATAAAAACAGAGAAACTAAACAAAGAGAGACAAATATCCAAGCAATAAAATTCTGACTCAGGATTTTGACTTTCTAAATAGGACTGTTAACTCAGATAGCCTCAAGGTCACCACAAAATGGGTAATGATACTCAGAATATTCATAATTAGCAGGATTGAGAATGATACCTAGGAAATAATTGCAGGTATGATTTCCAATACAGAAACTAATTAGAAAAACAATTCAGTGCCTAAAAGTATTTGAGAATCACACATGAAACTGTATTCTCATATTTATGCATTTTGACTGATATCAAATTTTCACTGGTAAGTAGCTGTCTCCAACATTGGATAGAATACCACAAAGTTCATAGTAGAACTCCTCTTACCATGATCATAGTGGATAAGGAACATGGATTGCTAGTCTACAGTGAAATTAAATAATACTCAAATGAATTATTCCTAGAAAATAAAATTAAGTCAGGTGGAGTGGCATTCAGCTTTAATTCAACCACTCAAGAAGCAAAAGCACGTGAATCTCTGTGAATCTGAGGCCAGCCTGGTCTAAGTAGTGAGTTCCAGGCCAGCTAGAGATATGGAGAGATCCTTTATCAAAAACAAATTAAAAACTGAAAATAAAACAAATATAACAATAAATAAAACAAAATAAAAACAGTATCTATCCAAGGATTTCCTGCATTTTTAATGCAGGGGATTTGAATTATGTGTATTGAAAAAAATTTAAATGTGCTGTGCTTTGTGATATAAAGCCTCCCATTTTATCCACTCAAATAAGAATTTCATTTTTTGAAAGGGTGACATACACACAGAGATATAGATATAGATATTTATATCTATATCTCTGTGTGTATGTATGTGTGTGTGTTTGTGTGTGTGCTGAAAAGTGGAAGAATAACAGAAACAATATTTTAGCTCCTACAAAATTGACAGCAAGCTGGGTGTAGTGGTACCTGCCTTTAATCCCAGCACCCAGGAGGCAGAGGAAGGCAAATCTCTTTGACTTCAAGTCCAGCCTGTTCTATGTAGTGAGTGCCAGGGTAGCTAGGGTTATAGAGAGATCCTGTTTCAAAACAATTAAAAGATGGATAGCAGTTCCCAGAAATAAAATGTAGATTATGTAAATATCATGTACTTTGAGCTAAATGACAGTATTTGTAGGTAGACTAAGCTATCTGTCTTGACAAAGGAACTAGACAGATTCTAATGACAGAAAGAGAAGTAGTATCTACTTGTTTATTTGAAAGATAGGGAATGACTGAAACTGAGTTGTTCATTGAAACATTTCCATCCTGGTGTACAATTAGATCACATTTCTTTTCATTCTTACAGCAATATAGAAACAAATCTCATATCAGTGAATAGAATACAAAGGAAAGATACACTTTTTTTAGACCTAGAGCACTAAGTATGAATGTTCTTACACTCTCTTTCTTCCTATGTGGGACTGATATAGTATCCAAGACCCAAATGGATTACAAACAACAGGATGGAAATGCTTAACACTCAGATCATCTCCTTATTATTGGCAGAAGAAAGTAATGACATAACCCAACAATAGAACATAATGGAGTACAAACCTAAACATCTATTGCATAGTTATTCAGACGTTTTTCTTGTTATAGTTGCTAGGATTGCATGCAACTAAATGCAAAACTAAAGAAAACAGCTAGATGTTTATCAAAGTAATCCAGGTAAGATATAATAGGGGCTTGCCACTCCATGGAAAAATAAATAAAAATGAAGAATATATGATACATTTCAAATGTTTTTATAAATGATTAACTGTGATAGGGGAGGATTAAATAGACAGACAAAACACTACATATACAAAGTATGTTAACTGATATGAAATCAGAAAAAAATATGTACTAAGAGGAAAATTAGCTTCATTTTGTATTTGAATTACTTATAGAACATTCGCATAGGTGTATATATTGTACATTTTGAACAAAGTAAAAAGGCTTGATGATTCTAAAGAAAAGATGCATTTAGAGGTATGCAAATAGCATTAAAATAACAGAAATCTCCCATATAATTTCCCAGGTTTGGTAGATATAAAAAGAAAAGAACAAGATCAGAGTGGGTGAACATTCAAAATTAGAATACGCTTGAGTAAAAGAGACTAAATTTGAATCATATTCAAAAGAGAATTGTGAATATACTTTTAAATGTAATTTAATAAATAGGTATTTCATACTGTTCATAAATAAAAGAAATGAATAATGTTCATGTGATATCTCAATGAATAAAGCTAGATATTTTAGCACAGCACATTCATTTGATTAAGAACATTAAATTAAAATCTGAGTTATGTTTTGAAGAGACTTTTGATTTAGATCGGTATCAATCGAAGGTCCATGTATTAAAAACTTAGCTGAAAGACATACCATCCAAACATCTGTGTCTATACCAAAGTAACCTACCATAACAATTAGTACTGTTTAAATACCCATATATCTAATTGTGTGTGCTTCATTAGTAGGATCGAAAGGCTATATATTATACTGTTTAAATACCTAAATATCTAATTGCATGTGCTTCATTAGTAGGATCGAAAGGTTAAGCCTGGACAAGCTGGCAGCCCATGAAAGAAAAACAGCCAGAACTCTAGAGACCACGACCATTCAGCTCCAGAGAGAGTGGAAGGTTTTGCTTCTCATCCACCTGTGCCCCTTTTCTAAGCCAGGAAACAATCTGCGGGAAGAGGGGGTTTGATAGAATGTAAGGGCTTCAATTGGGGTTAATGGTGAAACTACATTAATATAGACTGGACACTCATTTGCTCAATTTGATTGAACATCAAGCCCCCCCTGCTGGCTGGTGGGACCCATGAGCTGTGTGGGGTCTGGGCCACAACTGCCTGCAAATTGCGTTTTACATGAAGGCTGCTTTTACTCACAATATCACCTATGTAAAAAAAATGAAAACAAAACAAAACAAAAAAGCACGGAAAAGAAAGAAAGATGGCAGAAAAAAAAACTTATGGCAGGGAATGCACGATCGCGATGGATTAGGGTGTGGGGTGGGGGGAAGGCAAGGGATATTGCCTGAACTGAATTGGAAATGAGTATGCAATACAAAAAGATCAAGAAAAATAAATGAAAAAAAAAAAAAATTAGCTGAAAGAATGAAAAAAAGGGAGCAGGTGGAGCATTTAAGGTGTGAGGTACGAAGGAGTGAAGTTAGGAAGTGGGAGGGGGGGCAAATGATGAGAGAGGGCGGGGACGGGAGAATCCTCTAGCTAAGATAGCTATATTCTCTTCTCTCTCTCTCTTTCTCTCTTCTCTCTCCTATTTCTCCTCTCTCTCTCTCTCTCTCTCTCTCCTCTCTCCCTCTCTCTCTCCTCCCTCTCCCAGTTCCATGCGATAAACAGTTTCTCTGTATTTCACCATGAAACACTTCTTAAAACTTAAACAGAGCAATAGACACTGACCATTGACTCTATTATCTGAAACCACGAACCAAAACCAAATTTTTCGGTCCTTTAAACTGTTTAGCTCAGGTATTTTCTCGTAGTAATTGAATGCAGGCTAATAAGAAGTAAGATAGGAAATGTAAAGGGAGAGTGCTACGTAGATGTTTAATTTACATCAGGAACTCATTTTCCCCAGCTGTTCTTCTGCTCTCTCAGCTAATATATAACTTGCGTAATCTAGGAAATCTCCAAAAGCATCTGTCTTCTAGAGATGAATTATACTCAGGGCTGGGAATATCCCCATTAGTCCCCCTCTAGGTTAAACACACTCTAGCCAGTGTCTGCTTAATATCAGATGTGAAAGGCCAGATCCCAATCCCAATTGGATTTATGGGAACAGCTCTGTAATTTTTCTATATGCCAGAGTTCTTTCCCATGTGAATCAGGTCACGCTGGACTTAACATGACTTGACATTTCTTTCACACCTTTCTTTTCAATATCCTTTTTTATTCTCAAGTTTTCCTGTGAAGATCATTCCTTCAGTAAGTCACAGCATCTAAATATTTCACAACCTCGGGTTTTACTTAACCACACTTCAGAATCTTGGAACTTCTAGTCTTGAAACTATGAATATGAAGTTGGCTAACTCACTGGCTAGATAGCAAAAAGGCCTCATCCTCTGTACTGGGTAGAATATTAATAGTCTCATACAGAAAGTCATATATGCGATCATTAAGAATTAAATGTGTCTTGTTTAGTGGTAAACTAGGAAGAAACATAGATACAAATTTCTACAAACATACAAGACAAAAATTAAAATTTGAATCTCAATTAAGTAACAATTTTTGTACTATAATTTTTTCATGTTTAGGTGGAGCCCACATATATAAATATATTCAAATAACTATGGATACTTATACAAGTATAAACCTTAAACCTTCTTTATGAATACTAGTTTGTCCTATGCATGCTACATATTTTCACAGTTACCACATATTAACACTAAAAATTAACTCATTGTTTATTTGAAATCCTAATTTAACTGAGTAGCTTATATGACTTTCCAGTCTGGAAGCTGTAAGGCAAACTGCCCCATGTATTATCACTGGCATTAGATAGGTAGACATGTAAATGAAGACAAACTATGATATTGTAAATCCTCTGGAATACCATGGAATTATTAATCGACTGGGCAGATTAAGAAAAAGCTCAATAAGTTTATAAACGAACGTGAGGAATCACAGTTTCATTCCAAACAGTTACAGAATTCTTCAATTGTATTACAACATACTCTGATAGGACAAAATTAGTTTTCTAATGTTGCATGGCAAAGCCATTTTGAATAGAGTATAGATGAGGAAACCATTACCATTGGCAAAGCGAATACCTGAGACTTAAGGGCTCTATGTGTCGTACCTTAAAATTCACTGTAGCTTCTCCATATACCGGTACTTCAGCTGGGACCTCCGGCGCTGGCACAACAATGTACCGTCAAACATGAGCTGAAGATTAAAGCAAATTGAATGAGTTAAAGTAATATTAAAATTAAGTGCGCCATGTGCTTGCCTTTACGTCAACACTCAGGGAAGTAGGACCAGGTGGATCTCTGTGATTTTGAGGTCAGTCTGGTCTAATAGTAAGTTCCAGGCCATCGTGGGCTACAGGGAGACCAGTCTCAAAAAAATTAAAATTTAAAAATAAAACTAAAAGTTAAGTGAGGGAACCTATAGTTCAAATTTCTTTGTAATTCAGCCAGAATCTCAGTAAGATTCTGCATTTCACTTTCAATAATCCTTGTTCCCAATGTAGGATAATAGTATTTCAATTGCATGATTATGTATAAACTCTCAGGTCACTTGAAACAGTGCTTGTTTTTCTTCACCAATTCATCTTCCCCAAGTGTGCTGCTTATTCTCCATGAGTTCATGTTAGTTGCTAGAGATTCTTTTACTATTGATTTTTAATTTTTATTTGTCTATTGGTTCATAGAATTATTTCCCAAATATGTTTCCAATTTTAGAGAAATGTCCATAGGCTGTTGAGTAGAATATACCTTTTGCCAGAAATATGAATAATGAACTAGAGTACTTTATTCTTCCCTCCAAATTTCTCCCGAAATCTAATACAGGCAAAGATATGCTTGACCTAAACTTGCAATTGTAATTGGCCTTTTTGCTTTTCTGCTACGCACTCACAAAACTATGTCAGACTTTGCCTTTCAGAAGCCTAGTATAAGCCATACACATCTTGCAGGAGAGACAGTTTACAGAAGTCAATATGCTTCTGATTAAAGAAGCTATAATTCACTTATGGGTTCAAATAAGATTGACCTTCAAAAATTTGACCTCAGGAGTTGTTGATATGGGTAAATAGAGCACGTGCTGTCAACATCTTTTTAAAACATACGTTTTATTCTTGAGAATTCGTACATGAGAATTTCCTTGCATTATCTCAGTCTTTCCCAGTTTCCCACCAGCCTCCTCCCTATTCCCCCATTCACTAAATTTTTTCTCTTTTTTAGAAGAATATAGGGTACGTATATACATTATTTATTAATATATAGATCCACATGTATGAGAGATGTATCATTTTGTAAGATGGCCTTGGTCCTTAACTACTTTGGATGGGGCAGGAGCGTGGAGCAGGGAAGGCTTTGTCGATCAGGTCGAGGTCCCCCCCTTATTGGTTCTTCAAAGATTTATCATTTTCATTTGGATGAGGTAGAGTGTTTTAATATTTGTTGATTAAGTGATTCATAGTTAATCTGATGTTCGAAGCAATTGTGAATGGGAACTGTTTCTCTACTTTCTTCCCCCAAACATCATTTATTAGTAATATTAAACAACAGTGATTTTTATCTATTAATTTTGTTTGCATGCCACTTTCTGAAAATGATGAAACATTTCTAGAAATTTTCTGATGGAATTTTGGTGGATCTTAAGTTTCTCCTAGAGTATCTGCAAATATGGATAACTTGGCACCTACTTTTCGAATTAATTACCCCTTTAATGTTCATCGTTTTTTTTTTTAACTTTTGCTTTTATACGCTTTATTGAGCCTTTGCATATTTTCATACAGCAGCTCTTATTCAAATTAGGCCTGTTTCCCCATCCTCTCATGGACCACATGCATTCCTCCATACATGGTAAGGTTCCCACAAGTTCAAGCATTTTTGCTCAGGACGTCTTTTGGTGCAAAATTCATCTTCCGGAGTCTCGTCACGCCTATCTAAAGCTGGAAAACGGCCTCAGTCTCCAATCCCGTATGAATTTAGTGGTTTGAATGAGTGTCCCCCATAGGCTTTACGTATTCAGACAATTTTTCTCCAGTTGGTGGCACTGTTCTGGGAGGTCTTAGAAGGTGTGGGCCATGCTAGAGGAAGTTGTCATTACTCTTCCTTTTATAAGTTCCTGGTCATTGTTGTTTTATCACCGCAACAAGAAAATAATGTGACTAATACAAGTAGTAATCAGTCTCTAATACTTCCCAGTCTAGGGGTCTCTTGTCCAAGTAGGCCTAAAGGGAAGTGAAGAGAAAATCCACAGGGTGGGTGGGAGGAAATCTTCACAATTGATAGATTTGACAGAGCATTAACTTCCAGAAATATAAACTACTCAAAAAAACCAAAGAAGAAAACAAACAACACTACCAAACGATGGAGTAAAGAGCTAAACAAAGACTTCACAAGCAAGAAATAGGAGATTGCCGAGAAACATCTTACAAAGTGTTCAACACATCATCTAATTATTAAGGAAATGCTACTTAAAACCACCTTAAGTTATTCATTCTCACCCAATAAGGCTGGGACTCAAGGAAAACAAAGAAACAAAAGTTGGAGAAGTTGTAGGAAAAGGTGGAACATTCCTCCACTGCTGGTGGGAAATGAAAAACTCCTACAACCACATGGAAAGGCTTATATGGACGAGACTCAAGATGAGCGTACCACCTGACCCAGGCCATACCCCTTCTGGCTATATACACACAAGAATTAATCCTACCACAGAGATATATGCACAGCCATGTTATTATTGTGGGTTTCTTCACAATATCAAAGAATAGGAAGCAACCCAAGTGCCCTCAACTGACAGTGGATAGGGAAAATGTGGGACACATCTACATAGTGGAGTACTATTCAGTGGTTAAAGAAAGATGACATCATGAACTTTGCGGTAAATGAATGGAACTTTGGAACTAGAAGATATTTTTGTTTAAGTCCCATAATAAAAGATTAATGGTATCCCTCATCTGTGGCTGCGAGCACACGTACCTAGTTGTAGGCAAATGTATGCCAACGTTCATGTTATTTGATCGTGATCTGAAAAAAAATAACTGTGCTCTCATATTGTGAATCCCTAGACAGGTTCAAGAATTAACCTGCCATTTATTTTCAGATTTCAGATTTTTGGTATATGATGTTGGTAGTATATCCCATTTAGAGTAATATGAAATCAAAATGGAACAAAAAAAAAAAATGCAAATTCACAATCTTATATGGACACAATTAACATACAGCTGTTTCCAGACGACATAATTTTAGTATAGGTGTGATGTATCAGGATGGTTTAACTTAGACTTTCTGGGTGCTAAAGGACCATGCTTAACACCCATACCAATTTTGGCTATGGTCTTAATGGATAAATTTATTCCTTGCCCTCAGAGGGTCAACCAAGTCTTAGGGGAATATGCCTGGGCAACATCTCTTGCAATGTCTTGCAAATTTGGGTCACCAGTTTTCCTGTGTAAGGAGGTCTTAGAGATCCATTAATGGACTTCAGCTAGTGTCCAGACTATAGAGAGGAACGTCTGATGATGCTTCAAAAAGGGAGGCCTTGTCTAGGAAGACCTGACTTTTTCCTCAAGTGGATGGTGGAACTGTAACTGAAAAAAAGCAGAAAAGGAGCCAGCCCAAAACCCCCCCAAAAAAGTTTTCTATTCTATCCATTTACTGCAAATTTCATAATTATATCTTTTCTTACTGATGAGAACAAACTCCATTGTGTAAATGTATCACATTTTCCCTATCCATTTGTCAGTTGAAGGACTTTTAGGTGTTTTCCATTTCTTAGCTATTGTGACAAGAAACAACAAGCATGGATTAACAGGAACCTCTACAGTAAGGATGAGACCCTTTTGGGTATATGCCAAGGAGTGTATAACTAGATCACCCATAGTAAATTTTTTTAGTTTTTGAGAGTTATCCACACTGCCTTACATAGTGATTACACAACTTTGGCTTTCCACCAGCAGATATGAGCATTCCCCGTTCTCACATCCTCACCAGCATTTGGTGTCTTTTGTTCTCTAGATCTTAGGCAAGCTGAATTAGGGGAAATGGAAATCTTAAAGTGGTTTTTATACACATTTCTTGAATTACTACGATACTGAGGACTTTTTAAGGTGTTTCATAACAATTTTTATTTATTTGATAACTCTCTGTTCAGGTCTATACCTATCTTTTTATTTGGGTCATTTAAAGTGGTTTTTATCTGCATATCTCTAATTACTAAAGATGTTGCACACTTTTTAAGGCTGTTCATAAACAATTTTTCTTTATTCCTAAAACATAAGAGCTTATAAAACCATAATTATAATCTACTATTTTCTTTTTTCTTTATTATTTTTATTGTTTATTTTCTGAGTTTTTGTATATTCTGAATATACAAAAACTCAGAAAATAAATGAAGCCTCTGTAAGATATATAGTTAGTTCAATTTTCTCCACTTCCCACTTCAGGGTTTCCTCTTCCTTTCATCGGTTATCTCCCATAACTAGAAGATGAGACTCTACTGTCAAAGGCAGGACATATTTCAGACACAGAACTTGGGGCAACTGGAACAGGAACTGACCTTGAAGCCTTCTGCTTGACATTTACTTTACATAGTGGTAGATGATAATATGCAGGGTGTTAGGGGAGAAAGTCCATCTGTAGTCTAACCCAGTTCTAACGACTACTAACCATAAGCTGTCACAGTTTAAACCACCTTCTAGTTGTGCACTAGTTGTAATTTTACTCTGTTGGTAATCATTGGTTTGTTACTGTTGTTGCTACAGTAGTTGTAGTCTTAATTGAGTTCCCACTTGTTGATTGGTGATCTTAATGCCTGAGAAATGCACATCCAGTTACCCACACACCCAACACACACACACACACACACACACACACACACAAACCACAGGCTGTGTGGCAAAGAACACAGTGCCAGGCAACGAGGGAGATCTCCTTCTTGAGCAGTTGGTGAGAGTGTTTTGAGAGACACAAACTAAATTGACACAGGCTATTGCCAATAATTCCTCATGGAAGGAATGGTGGTTCTTATAACTTCACTCTGTATATGAGGAATTATTTTTTCATGGCTCGAGCTTACCTAGGATCTGTTGCATGCTGTCACCATTGATGTGAATTCATATGAGTAACTTGCAAGCTGTCTAAAAAACTGTTTCTTGTTGTCATTCATCTCCTCTCACTCTTCTGTCTACCTCTCTACAATGATTCCTGGTCCTTGTGAAACAACAACTTGTTATTTTTCCTATTCAGGGATAAGTTTTCTTGGCCTCCTGTTATGTCTGAAACACTGGACATTTTAGGTTTTCTCTTTAATACATCTATCTGCTGTTTAAAGGGAATTTTCTTTTTGGGGAGTTAGTCGAGAGTACATTAATCTATGGGTATAAATAACATTTAGAAATCAGTTTAATACTCTGTTTAGTAGAATAGTTTTATTGGGGTTTTCCTGATGACCTGTGAGATCTATAGCCTCAGACTCATAAGCCTAAATCAGTGTCAAACAAGGGTTCCATCCTATAAAGCAGACCTTAAATCCAAATAAAAAGTTAGGTTAGTCTCCTTATATCCGTGTGACTGTAGCATCAGTGGCCATATCTTTCCAGACCAATTGTAATAGGTTACAGGAATTCACAGCTGGGCTTAAAGGTTCATGCTAGATTTTCTTTACAAGTAGCTTGTGTAGCACCTTCCAGCCTCTAAATGAGGCTTTGAAGTCACCAGCTTGAATTCCCCTTGTTTGTTCTGCAGTTCTGGATTATAGGCTTTAGCAGTGGGATCTAGCCTAAATTCTGCTGAGTAACCAAGACCCATGTAAATGGACATAATGTTTGTAGGTTGATGGAAACCAGTCAACAGCTTCAAAATAAGGAATCCATTCCTGGCATCGGGATTTTCACTTACTTGTCAAACGCTATGGGGTATTGTAGGTTGCCATTGATTTTCCCCTGTTAAATGTCGTTTCCATCTTAGCAGAACTATTGGCAGCCCCCACCTTTACTGCTGGTGAGAAATAGCTGATCTTCTTAAAGCAACAGATTTGGGGTGGGCTAACTAGAACTCAGTGATATGAACTTGCACGGAGGAAATGCTTGGAGGGCTGCTAACTTGACACAATGGCCTTCACACAAATGATGAGAGTGTATGAATTCCAGTGGGTGGTGTGGGAGGGCCCCATGCTGAAAAGTGGAGAAAGGGGTATAAAAGGGTTTAAGATTGACTGAGATTTTCTATATGAAATACATAAATTTCCTAATTAAAAGAAAAAAGCTCCAGCCAGTGAAATAAATTTAACTAAAGCTTGAATAACAATTAAATCAAAAGGTTATTCTTTTTAAATTCACTAATTACAACGTATCTGTATGTATATGTAATACTTTTATGGTTAGTTTCTTTATGTTTCCATATGGCATTTCCTCTACACCTTTAGTGTCAGTTTTCCTCTTCAAACTCCTTCCTCTGTCCTACAGTTCCATTCCCCACTCCCTGTAACTCTTCTTACTCTATTATTCCTCTTCCCACATTTATACCATTGAAGACTACCTCTGGGAGAATCTCTGTTCAACCATGATGATTTATTATTTCCTTGACCTATCTAGATTTTCATATTGAGTTACACATATGTTTGTTTTCAAGGCTATATCCAGGCATGAGAAAAAATATACTACACTTGCATATTCTGGGTTCCATCACTCAACTTGCTGTGATTTAATTACTGACTTGAATTGGAGTATTTTAACTTTTTCTCCATTAATAATACTTTTTGTGGGAAGTAGGGAGATTCCTCAGAATTTAAGGGCACTGGTCCTCTTGTGAAGGGACCTGATTCAATTTTCAGCACCCACGTGGTGTCTAATAACGTCCATAACTCCAGTTCTAGGTGGATCTGACATCAATCAATCAATCAATCAATCTGAATTTCAGGAAGATGATGAAATACTTTATACTCTTATTTGTGAAACAATTTAGCTACACTTTGAGGGAAACCTGGAAAATATTCTTTATGTTGGACCAATTTATCCAATACATGAGTAGACAAGGGGATTTAATGTTCAAACCATGACATTCTATTGTGAGCTCTGATAGGTTCATGGATATCCCATAATGACAAATGTATGCATTCCAATTTCAAAAAGGTCTATAGTCTTACACTTCAAATGGTGTCCAAAATTCCCCAGTCCATAGTTTCTTCTGACATTGATGGCAACCTCTTAATTTTGATTCCTTGTAAAAAAATATAAGTGAATACTTTCAGTATACAATGGCATAGAATAATCATTCCCATTCCAAAATGAAGAAAGAAACGGATAGCAGAAAAGATTAGAGCAAACCAAGGCTCAAACACAGCAGGGCTATTGTGGAGTTCTGCCCTCCAAGTATAAACCCCATTATCATGTTCTGCAGAGCAGCTGTGACTAATAAGAAACACACAAGGTCAGGCCTGTTGACTTTCCCCCAAAGAAAAAGGGGGTGAGGAGGGTCACTAGATGTACAACAAAGATTGCAGCCACTCTTTCCTGTCTTCACTGACCTGCTTGCTATATGCAATTCTTCCAGGTACATATGGCCCTGTGCTTTCAGGGAGTGACAGCATATGCAAGGCAGAAGCTTAACTGAAGGGAATATGCCCTCTAGACAGCTTTGAAGAAGTCATTATTCATACTGGAGTAAGACTTATCAAAACAAAGGAACAAAAAAAAGCAGACAACTAAAAAATTACTAACTTTAAGAGTCAACACATTAGGCCGGACAAATTTGACCCTCAGTTATTATGAGTAATTTCATAATTTTTCTTTCTTTTGCTTCTGGGAATACTACCCAAAGATCTAATCTAGTTCCCAATAGAGGGATGGTGAACATTTTAAGTTCTGCCTAACATTGGAAGTTATTGGGTTGGAAGTGAGGGACCATGTTTTTTTTGTGTGTGTCCACATACTTTTCATTTTTTGGATGAGATAAAAAAAGAGTGCTTATCATTCCATTAAGTCTTATTTAATCTATTTGTAGCCTTTTTCTTTTTTGTTGTTGGTGTTATTTTTAGTTTTATATTGAATATTTTTATGTGTTCATCATGATTTTTTATATTCTTAATCTCCATTATACCTGCTATTCCACTGGCACTCTCACTTGGCCTACCTCAAGGAGTTGACACCTTCTGTAATTCCTGCAAGAGTCATTGTGCCAAATTGCTCTTGCCACTCAGTCCTCAGTGCCAGCTTCTCCCCTGAGCTCTTTTCTAATGAAGGCCAGGTCTTCCTCACCCTGACCACCAATTGCTGCCAATATTTCCTTAGATAAGGTGGGTTTTGTTACCCATTTTCTGAGTTCCTAGCTGTTCTCTGTACAGGTGAGCTTGTCATGTG
Organism: Rhizomys pruinosus; assembly: GCA_009823505.1. Classification (NCBI taxonomy): domain Eukaryota; kingdom Metazoa; phylum Chordata; class Mammalia; order Rodentia; family Spalacidae; genus Rhizomys; species Rhizomys pruinosus. Next base: position 2,053,331 of record VZQC01005485.1, on the reverse strand, counting down.
TGTTGGGCATGCTGACTCCAGTGTTGTAGGTTCATATAAACTGTGTCCCAGGAACTTGAAGGATTCATTCTGTTTGGTATTGCATCACGTAACTGGCTCTTATAATCTTTCAGCTTCCTCTTTTCACAATGTCCCTGAGCCCTGTGTAGGTAAAGATGAATATAGGCAACCTATATTCATGAATGAACCACTCTGTCGACTCCTAACATTCACTGTTTGGCCATTCAGGCCCTTCCGTGTTCTGGTTTCCTGTTGCATGGAGGGGATTCCTTATTGAGAGTTAAAAAGTAGTTAATGCCTTCTGGGTTCTTTGTTCTATGATGTTTGGGTCTTGTGCATAGAACTTTCATTGCAGATGGATCGTCTAGTTGTAGACCATTCACAGACCCTTTCTTTGTGTGTCAGTTGTGACTCTACTACTATTCTCCATCTGGATCCAAAATAAACTCTTTTCTGAGTAGTGTCTTTGTTATATTTGTCTGTAAATAAAGGATCACTATTTTTGGAGTAGTAAAATGTTACCTTAGCCTAGGCATGTGTCTACCTTGTGGAATATTTTAAGATCTATAACCTCTCCAAAGATAGTGGATTGGCCTATATTAACCCAAACCCCACCACATCAGTTTCCCTCCCCACTGGGGGGTGGGGGGGCAATAAGGGGGGGGTGGGCTTTAGGTCCTATTGGTTAGCCACTGATTTCCACCAAGATAGAAGTGCCACATTGTATGGATGTCATATGCTATGGTAGTTACTGATGTGCATATTTGGCCTTGAGGCTGATGCTGTACCATCTATTGATGATTTCCCTAGTGGGCTTGCATAGTGCTCTCCCACTGCTTTTGAGAGCTAGCTTTTAGGGGGCTTCCAAGTCAGACTCAGCTCCATTGCTGAAGAACCAGTCTCTGAGTATTGTCATCTTATCAGCAATACGTCTTACCTTTACGTTCTGGGAAGCATCAAGGGCTATGGCAATAGTCTGTGTAATTTTGGGAGGTCTCTTGGGCTACCTTGGCTATCAACTCAAAGAAATTTTTCTCCTGTCTAGTAGAGTTTACCACTTAAGACTTGCTATGATCAAGAACACAAAATAATCAAATGCTGGAGAAGGTTGTTGGGGAAAGGGGAAAACCCCTTCACTGCTGTTGAAATTGCAAACTTGTACAACCCATATGGAAAACAGTGTGTGTGGAGCAACTCTTTAAAAGCTATTAATGGGAACTCTACTTTGATCCCAATCATACCTACTCCTAGGTCTATACCAAATGATTCATCTTTATTGCAGAGTTCTGGGAACAACTCCGTTTATTTGCAGCTCTTTTTAAATAGGGAAGAGCTGGAAGCAGCCTAGTGCCCCTCAGCTGTTGAGTGGGTAATTGAAATGTGGTACATTTCACAATGGAGTTCTATTCAGCGTTAAAGAAAGATGACGACATCATGAAATTTGTAAAATTTCATGGTAAATATAAAACTCAGGTAAATGGATGGAACTTACTAAGCTGTTATGCTAAGTGAAGTTAACCACAGACTCAGAAAAAAATAAACAATGTATGTACTCCCTCATTTGAACATCTTAGCACCGAATGCTTATATGTGAGTATACATCCTGATGTAACTGCAGGAACCAGATAAATGAAAAAAGAACCAACCCGATTAAATGAAAAAGAACCAGAAGGGTAAAGGCGGGATGGAACCTGAGACAGAAGACAAATAGGTGACAGGTGTTACTAAGAGGGGAATGGATAAAACCAGGGTACCTAAATGGGAAGGAAGTGGAAGGATTATAGAGGGAAAGGGGGAAAATTTCAAAAATGAAACACGAGAGGTGGGCCATAGGAGACTGACAATATCAGGTGGAGAAATGGAGAAAGCTAAAAAAAGAAAAAAAAAAAAAACAAAACAAAAAAAATGTAGAAGCCTTTCCTAATGGCAACTTTCTGTTTATTATATCAAATATTGTGCTGATCAGGAAACTTAGACTCAATCTTTACCAGAAATTCCTTTCACTTAAGAAAAAAAAAATCCATTATCTCTTACTAGTCTTATAACGTTTGTGTGTTTTGTTATACAATCTATGTAGAGATGGAAGGAAAACTGTCCAATAAATGCATTAAAGTAACTAACAGTGAATAATAGGGTTGTTTGTTTTAGATGGTATAAAAGGACAAAAGTGATAGAATCAGATCACCAAACTGTGGAGTGGCTGGAGTCCATAAACAATCAGGAAATTAGGAGATGGGGCCAATGTTGACACTTCAGTTCCTAATTATTCTAATTAGGACATCAATCAGAACAGCAAAAATAAAAAAATGGGTTTTTTTGAGCCTGGCCAATGTGACCGATTCTTTCATAGTGCTTATTGCTTATTTTGGCAGCCATTTTACACTGTTGACTCCCATTCCGTTAGTTAACAGAATCTCATAAGCCATTTTCTATGAACTGTGGTTAAGCTACACCCTCTTCTTTCCTCCCCTGCCAAACATTGGCGGTTTGAACCTGATTAAGCGGAATCAACAAATATTTTATTACGTTGCCTTTGCTATTTTTCTTTCACTTTAAATTACAACTGTGATATTTTCGTACTAATCCATGGTCATGTTTATTTTAAAATCATTCTTTGTGTCCTAGCATGAAAGCTTATTAATAATGTTTTCTTTTTCAAAGAAACAGTTGCTCCACACACTACAGATTCCGTTTATCTCATTAGATCTGAATAAAAAACGAAATTCTTTATATTTCCATGTATTCCTAAACTACTCTATTTGGTTTATTTTTTATAATACATGACCAGTACATATTTCAGGAAATTATTACTGTCTATAGTCTTGTAATTATGAACAGTATTTCTTCATCAAGTAACAGCATTAAATAAATGTCTTATCAAAACAGTCTGGAAAGGCATGCAGCATTTAGACTATCATCTTAGAATCATAAGACCACATAGGTTACTCATATATTACAAATTAAAAAGTTAGTGACCATTATTTTCTATGTTTTTATTTAAAGCGCTAACCTGATAAAGTCTTGGAACAGGGGAGATGTATCAGTCCATAAAATGCTTTCCAGGCAAGCCTGGGGACTTGAGCTTGTATCTCTAACATTTGTATACAAAGCTGGATTGTGGGTACAGGTCTGCAGTCCTGGTCTTGGGGAATGGGAGACAGGAGGGCACCAGGAGCTTATTGGCCAGCCGACCCTGTCATGTTGGGAGATCCAAGTTCAGTGAAAAGTCCTGTTGAAATTCCCTATTCCATCCAGGCATGTCAACTGGTTTGTCATTATCTAGATACTTTTAGTCTATCATATGTGGAATTTCATTAGTGTAGCTTCCCTCTTATGTGTAGAATCCATTAACTAGCTGCAGGTGACTTGTCCTTCTGCCTCTTACATTCTATATGCCCCTTCTTATACTAATGTTACTGAGCCTTGGATATAGCGGTTGTGTTGTAAAATGCTATTCCATTTCGGGCGAGCACCTCACATTTTTACTATTAGCTGCATTTGACCAGTTGCTAAGAACTTCGTTAATAGAGAGCTACAGGTTTAAATACTAGATGCTGAGGGAGAGAGAATCACTTTTTTATGGGACTAGATCTATGAAAGATTATTCCACGTGGGTGATCTTGAACACATATGAGCACCAATAAATGGGACTCCGTCTATATGCAGATATTATATATATATATATATTAATTATCTATATCTATATATATGTGTGTGTGTGGTGTGTGTTTTGCTACATGTATGCACTTAATAATAAAAGATAAAAAATTTAGATGGAGTCAGGGGACTTATGGAGGAATTAGAAGGGAACTGGAGGGCTGAAATAATTTTAAAAATACAAAATAATGTATAAAATTATAAAAATTAGCCAGGCTGTGGTGAGCACACCTTTAATCCCAGCACTCAGACGCAGAAACAAGTGGAATCTCTGTGAATTACAGGCCAGCCTGGTTTCTACATAGTGAGTTCCAGGATGCTGGAGCTACAAGAGATCCTTTCTCAAAAAATATTATAAAACTAAGATTAAACTTATAATAAAGATGGAAACTCAAGTATAGAAGACACTAACATCAATGTTTTGGCTTACACATGCATCGACAATTGCAGACCACATACAGCACAGACAACACACACAACACACACACACACACACACAACACACCAACTCTCTTGCTACTGGTTAGGAATTTTATTTATACCCATCCGTCATGTCTCTTAGTATGATTTCTATACAGAGTATTCCAGCCTGACTAAATCTCCTGGCTGATATTTAAGCCAGCAATTTTTCAGTTGAAAAAGGGTGTGTATGTTGTGTGTGTGTGTGTGAGTGTGTGTGTGTTTTCTTTTCCTTCTACTACTTGTCAAATATGTGAGACTCCTTGCATTTCTTTATTTTGGGGTAACTCTAGCTGAAAACTTGTGTCTCTAGCTTAAAACTGTGCTTGAATGTTTTTCTAATAAGATTTCTGAATCAGTTTCAGTTTGGACATAACAGATTTCAAACCACTGAATACAGCCTCTACCCAAATGCCTTGCAACCTTCTAGAGATGGAGCCCACCACTGTATTTTAACACCTTGCCCATGTACTATCATTTAACGCTTTTTAACATTTATTTTAGTGATGATTTGTATTTCGTTCATTATCTTCAGTCCAATTTTCGACCCATTCTCCTTCCCTGCCCTCACCCCACCCCTTTCATGCCTTCTGCCATACTGATGAGCTTTCAATGTACCAGAGGGTGCCACACTTGATTTTGGAGAGATAATTCATCGGCAATTTAACCTAACTAAGAAGCTTAAGAGTTACAATAATCAGCCTGACAAGAAATGTTAGTAGTCCAATAGTGGTAAAATGTTAAGGAAGTAACAGCTAATTTCTGATTGGAATTAAGGTGCACTCCATAAGATGAAACTCATGCTTGATACTGGAAATCCGGCATAGAACCCATGACAGAGGAGCTATAGGGTAAAAAAAACTAGAATTTAGTTCTTTACGCTTTATATTTTTTTTCTTATTTCTCTTGTGTATGAGTGTACTTGTCTGATGTAGGTTGGTGCACCCATGCCGTTCAATGCCCACGGAGGTCAGAATGAGGGTCGTCGGATTCACCTGGACCTGGAGTCAAAGACCGTTCTTATGTCACCATGTGGGTGCTGGATATCGAACCTGGGTCTTCTGTAAGAGCGATGGTGGCTCTTGAACCGCTGTGTAAACTCATCGGCCCAGCCCCAAAAACTGAGAATTGTGGAGTGGTGCGAAATGGGACATGTATCAAACTGCCTTCTTAATACTTACTTCTGTACCTATAAAGACCAGCTCACAGTCGTCACTAGCAAAACTTTCTGTAGAGAATGGCAACTAATTACAGACACTAACAAATTGTCAAAGTGAAAAGTATATAGATGTTTCTGTGACATTCTCATCTCCAAATGAGACATCTATATCCCTCCTCTTGCTCTTAGCATTCAGGCCACATCACAGAAGAGAGAGTGGAATGATTACAAAAGTAGGATGTTGGGCAGGACTTCTGCAAACAGGGCCTTCTGATCAGGACAAGACCACTGAAATCATGAACCCACATAAGATCAGGTCAGTCAGCACTTCATTATTGATGAAGATGCACACAAGCTCCCATCACTAGCTGTGGAACTTTTGGCACTGATGGCTTCAAATATGTAGCCACTGGACCATGTTCAGTGGATGGCTTCAAACTACGTACATTTGCATAGCATTAAGTTTGGCTTTGGGGTTATAAATATACCTATTGGTGGTAGGTACAGGAGTTGGAGGAGGGAAGTTCAGGGGAGTATAATCAATTTACATAATACAATGTACACAAAGAATTAAATACAAATGTAAAATAAAGAAAGAAATATTATAAAAAAAGGAAAAAAAATAGGAATTTAGTTTATACTATTAAATCAATATCATTTCATTTATTAAAACAGAACTAGCATACTCATGGATAATGCTAGTAAGAATTGTGTATCCATGTTATGTAGATTATACTTTCTGTGCTTTTTCCACTATTCTTCTGAAACTTAACACTAGGATTAAAGTGAAAATCTCTAGAAAATTGGAGGAGTAGAAATAATAACAAAAACTCATGTTGCTTTAGTCTGAAACGAATGAAATTTTATGTGTTGTATTTTTCAATTTTTAACTCCTTCAATTTCTTATGATACCCTAATAACTTTCTCAAAGCTTCTTACAAAATGATCGGGGCAGTTGGCAAATGGTGGTAGAAGATGCTTTTAATCCCAGCTTTCAGGAGACAAGAAGAAGAATCTTTTTGAGTTCAAGACCAACCTGGGTCTACATAAGCAAGTTCCAGGCGAGCTGTGGGTTAAAGGAAGACCACTATGTCTCCAATAATTGATATAAAAGCTCTGATTAATTGCTTCAAACAAAAAAATTATGCAATCATCTGTAACACAGTAATTGTGTGAAAATAAGCTTTATTTTTGAGATGATCTTAAGTATGGTGTGGAGGTATGGCTAGAAAACTCTTGCAGGGAATAAGAACTGATGGGAACTGAATCATAAACTGTATGGGTGACATCTATTTTAGGTTCACTATAATAACTTTCAAGTATAAATTTGTGACTAAAAAGAACCAATAACAGTTACTTGCTTGGTTGATTACATGATAAATATTATTCCCTACTATATAACACTTACCAATAAATGCCAATAATAATTGCAACAAAATCTTTTGCTTTTAAAGCTGTGTAAAAGGCAGAAATAATCATGTAATCATCGTGTAATTATATGGTACTTACTATGCAATTACATAGTAAACACATTGTAAATTCAAAATAATTACATGGTTATTTGCATTATGCATAGTATCTAATCCAATTTTGACACATAAAATGTTGGGGTGCATCCAAAGGGTTTCTCCAACTTCTTCCACCCAACCAGAGGTCTCAGTTAAGAAATGGAAGTAAATTTTAAATAAGTCATTGTCCAAAATGATTTATATATTCTAAATTGGTAAACTATCCCTTCATATTTATAAATAGGTTAAAATTATTAAATAAGCAGAATTTATGATTACCAATTATTTTTTGTTTGACATTAAATTGACCTTTTATCAAGAACAGTCAAATGAATATTTATGTGAAAAACATTAAAATGGCATTGTTTTCATTGTCTTCGATTGAGATCCAACTTTTGGCATCTTTAGTAGTCAATGTATTAGTTTAAATAAATATTTGAACCTATATTTTGACACGATTAACAAGCCTCTCCCCTCTACCGTGCCCTTCTTCTAATGTTTCAGGTCCAGGCAATTGGTTTCCTCCAAAAGATGGGACAAAAAACCCCTTGAAATTCACAGTTATCTTAAACATTCATCTGGTGACCCTCTCCCTTTGGGCAGACAGGACCAAAAAGTTCAGACTGCTCTTCTTATAGCCAGTCCTCATTCATAAAACAGATGTCATGAAGACACCACAAAATGATGCAGAGACTTGCTCACCCCGTTCACTCTTGTGGTCAGGCTAAATTTTCCACAGAATGACAAACCTTGAGGAATGGGAGACAAACCCAACATAGTATGCACAAAACGGAGATAGATGTAACTCCAGGATACATGGTCACCATCCCTCCTGCATTATTCTGTAGAGGTCATATGCTTCAAGAGAGATATGCGATATGGAGAAAGCCCTTCCTACTTTCTCATGAAGGGAATGCCTTTATTTTTAATAGGTTATACAAATTTTCATGCCTATAGTAGAAAGACTGAGATTTCAAAAACAGTAGATGTGATGGCAAAGAACAACANCTCTCTCTCTCTCTCTCTCTCTCTCTCTCTCTCTCTCTCTCTCTCTCTCTCTCTCTCTCTCTCTCTCTCTCTCTCTCCCTCTCTCTCTCTCTCCCTCTCCCAGCTTCCATGCGATAAACAGGTTTCTCTGTATTTTCACCATGAAACACTGTCTTAAACTTAAACAGAGCAATAGACACTGACCATTGACTCTATTATCTGAAACCACGAACCAAAACCAAATTTTTCGGTCCTTTAAACTGTTTAGCTCAGGTATTTTCTCATAGTAATTGAATGCAGGCTAATAAGAAGTAAGATAGGAAATGTAAAGGGAGAGTGCTACGTAGATGTTTAATTTACATCAGGAACTCATTTTCCCCAGCTGTTCTTCTGTCTCTCAGCTAATATATAAATTGAGTAATCTAAGAATCCCAAAGCATCTGTATTTACTAGAGAATTATAATCAGGGATTGGGAATATTCCCCATAGTCCACCTCAGGTAAACACACCTAGCCAGTGTCTGCTTAATATCAGATGTGAAAGGCCAGATCCCAATCCCAATTGGATTTATGGGAACAGCTCTGTAATTTTTCTATATGCCAGAGTTCTTTCCCATGTGAATCAGGTCACGCTGGACTTAACATGACTTGACATTTCTTTCAGCTCATTCACTTCACTATTTCGATTACTCCATTTTTTTCTCAAAGTTTTTCTGTGAAGATCATTCCTTCAGTAAGTCACAGCATCTAAATATTTCACAACCTCGGGTTTTACTTAACCACACTTCAGAATCTTGGAACTTCTAGTCTTGAAACTATGAATATGAAGTTGGCTAACTCACTGGCTAGATAGCAAAAAGGCCTCATCCTCTGTACTGGGTAGAATATTAATAGTCTCATACAGAAAGTCATATATGCGATCATTAAGAATTAAATGTGTCTTGTTTAGTGGTAAACTAGGAAGAAACATAGATACAAATTCTACATAAAATACAAGACAAAAAATAAAATTTGAATCTCAATTAAGTAACAATTTTTGTACTATAATTTTTTCATGTTTAGGTGGAGCCCACATATATAAATATATTCAAATAACTATGGATACTTATACAAGTATAAACCTTAAACCTTCTTTATGAATACTAGTTTGTCCTATGCATGCTACATATTTTCACAGTTACCACATATTAACACTAAAAATTAACTCATTGTTTATTTGAAATCCTAATTTAACTGAGTAGCTTATATGACTTTCCAGTCTGGAAGCTGTAAGGCAAACTGCCCCATGTATTATCACTGGCATTAGATAGGTAGACATGTAAATGAAGACAAACTATGATATTGTAAATCCTCTGGAATACCATGGAATTATTAATAGTACTTGGCAGATTAAGAAAAATCAATGAAGTTTATAAAGAAAGTTTATGAATCACAGTTTCATTCCAAACAGTTACAGAATTCTTCAATTGTATTACAACATACTCTGATAGGACAAAATTAGTTTTCTAATGTTGCATGGCAAAGCCATTTTGAATAGAGTATAGATGAGGAAACCATTACCATTGGCAAAGAGAATACATGAGACTTTAAGGGCTCATGTTTAGTAACCTTAATTTTACTGAGCTTCTCCCATATACCTGTACTTCAGCTTGACCTCCTGCTCTTTCACAACAATACAGTCAAAATTAGATTAATATTAAATCAAATTTAATTATTTAAAGTAATATTAAAAATTAAGTGAGCCATGTGCTTGCCTTTAAGTCCAACACTCAGGAAGTAGAGACAGGTGGATCTCTGTGATTTTGAGGTCAGTCTGGTCTACATAGTAAGTTCCAGGCCATCTTGGGCTACAGGGAGACCAGTATCAAAAAAATTAAAATTAAAAATAAAAATAAAAGTTAAGTGAGACTATAGTTCAAATTTCTTTGTAATTCAGCCAGAATCTCAGTAAGATTCTGCATTTCACTTTCAATAATCCTTGTTCCCAATGTAGGATAATAGTATTTCAATTGCATGATTATGTATAAACTCTCAGGTCACTGAAACAGTGCTTGATTTCTTCTTTCACCAATTCATCATTCCCAAGTGTGCTGCTTATTCTCCATGAGTTCATGTAGTTGCTAGAGATTCTTTTACTATTGATTTTAATTTTTATTGTATAGTGGTCTCATAGAATTATTTCCCAAATATGTTTCCAATTTTAGAGAAATGTCCATGGGCTGTTGAGTAGAATATACCTTTTGCCAGAAATATGAATAATGAACTAGAGTACTTTATTCTTCCCTCCAAATTTCTCCCGAAATCTAATACAGGCAAAGATATGCTTGACCTAAACTTGCAATTGTAATTGGCCTTTTTGCTTTTCTGCTACGCACTCACAAAACTATGTCAGACTTTGCCTTTCAGAAGCCTAGTATAAGCCATACACATCTTGCAGGAGAGACAGTTTACAGAAGTCAATATGCTTCTGATTAAAGAAGCTATAATTCACTTATGGGTTCAAATAAGATTGACCTTCAAAAATTTGACCTCAGGAGTTGTTGATATGGGTAAATAGAGCACGTGCTGTCAACATCTTTTTAAAAAATTTATGTTTTTCTTCTTGAGAATTCGTACATGAGAATTTCCTTGCATTATCTCAGTCTTTCCCAGTTTCCCACCAGCCTCCTCCCTATTCCCCCCATTCACTAAATTTCTTGTTCTCTTTTTAGAAAATTGTTACTTATATACATTTATTTATTAATATATAGATCCACATGTATGAGAGATGTATCATTTTGTAAGATGGCCTTTTTCATAATATTGATTTTAATTATCCTTGATCATGGGAATTCTTTCTATCATCTAGTCCCCCTCATCTGTTTCTTCAAAGATTTATAATTTTCATTGTAGAGTTTTTTAATATTTGTGATTAATTGTATTCATAGTTAATCTTATTTTCTGAAGCAATTGTGAATGGGAATGTTTCTATAATTTCTTCCCCCAAACATTCATTATTAGTATATTAAACAACAGTGATTTTTATATATTAATTTTGTGTCATGCCAATTTCCTGAAAATGATGATCATTTCTAGAAATTTTCTGATGGAATTTTGGGGATCTAAGTATAATATATTATCTGCAAATATGGATAACTTGGCACCTACTTTTCGAATTAATACCCCTTTAATTTTCATCGTTTGTGTTTTTTACACTTTTTAGCTTTTATAAGTTTTATTGAGCCTTTGCATATTTTCATACAGCAGCTCTTATTCAAATTAGGCCTGTTTCCCCATCCTCTCATGGACCACATGCATTCCTCCATACATGGTAAGTCCTATCAAGTCAAGCATTTTTTACTCAGACGTCTTTTGGTGCAAATTCATCTTCCGGAGTCTAGTCAGCCTATCTAAAGATTGGAAATAAGGCCTAGTCTCCCACATCCAGTAGGAATGTAGTGGTTTGAATGAGTGTCCCCCATAGGCTTTAAGTATTCAGACATTTTGTCTCCAGTTGGTGGCACTGTTCTGGGAGGTCTTAGAAGGTGTGGCCATGCTAGAGGAAGTATGTCATTACTCTTCCTTTTATAAGTTCCTTTGGTCATGGTGTTTTATCACAGCAACAGAAAAGTGACTAATACAAGTAGTAATCAGTCTCTAATAGTTCCCTCACTAGGGGTCTCTTGCTCCACTGTAGGCCTAAGGGAAGTGAAGAGAAAATCCACAGAGGGGGAGGAAACCTCCACTGCTGATACATTTGACAGAGCATTAACTTCCAGAATATATACACTACTCAAAAAAAAAACAAAGAAGAAAACAAATGAGTCACTCAAACGATGGCGTAAAGAGCTAAGCAGAGACTTCACAAGCAAGGAAATAGAGATGGCCGAGAAACATCTTAAAAAGTGTTCAACATCACTAATTATTAAGGAAATGCAAATTAAAAGCACTTTAAGTTATCATCTCACTCCAATAAGGCTGGGATCAAGAAAACAAAAGATAACAAAAGTTGGAGAAGTTGTAGGGAAAAGGGGAACATTCATCCACTGCTTGTGGGAATGAAAACTCCTACAACCACTATGGAAAGGATAATGGAGAGAATCAAAATGAGCCTACCACCTGACCCAGCCATACCACTTCTGGCTATATACACACAAGATTAATCCTACCACAGAGATATATGCACAGCCATGTTTATTGTGGGTTTCTTCACAATATCAAAGAACTAGAAGCAACCCAAGTGCCCCTCAACTGACAAGTGGATAGAGAAATGTGGTACATCTACATAATGGAGTTCTATGCAGTGGTAAAGAAAGATGACATCATGAACTTTGCAGGTAAATGGATGGAACTAGAAGATATTATGTTAAGTCCCATAAAAAAATGATTAATGGTATCCCTCATCTGTGGATGCTAGCACCAAGTACCTAGTTGTAAGGCAAACTGAGCAACGTTAATGTTATTTTGCTCGTGATCTGAAAACAACTGTGCTCTCATATTGTGAATCCCTAGACAGGTTCAAGAATTAACCTACCATTTATTTTCAGATTTCAGATTTTTGGTATATGATGGTGGGTATGTATGCACATTTTAGAGTAATATGAAATCAAAATGGAAAAATGCAAATCAAGAAATATTATATGGAAATAACATACAGCTTGTTTCCAGACGACATAATTTTAGTATAGGTGTGATGTATCAGGATGGTTTAACTTAGACTTTCTGGGTGCTTAAGGACCATGCTTAACACCCATACCAATTTGGCTGAGGTACTTAAGTGATAAATTTATTCCTTGCCCTCAGAGGTCAACTTAGTACCAGGGGACTATGCATGGCAACATCTCTTGAAATGCTCTGCAAATGTGACTCACCAGTCTTCCTGTGTAGGTAGGTCTTAGAGATCCATTAATGGGACTTCAGCCAGTGTCCAGTCTGTAAAGAGGAAAGTCTGCTGATGCTTCCAAAAGGGAAGCCTGGTCTATCAAGACCTGACTTTTTCCTGAAGTGGATGGAACTTGTAAATGAAAAGCAGAAAGAAGCCAGCTCAACCCCCCCCCCCAAAAAAAAGTTTCTATTCTCATCCATTTATCTGCAAATGTCATAATTATATCTTTTCTTACTGATGAGAAAAACTCCATTGTGTAAATGTATCACATTTTCCTTGTTCATTTGTCAGTTGATAGACTTTTATGTGTTTCCATTTCTTAGCTATTGTGAAAAGAACATCAACAAGCATGGATTCACAGGAACCTCTACAGAAGGATGAGACCTTTGGGTATATGCCAAGGAGTGTATAACTAGATCACATAGTAAATTTGTTGTTAGTTTTTTGAGAGTTATCCACACTGCTTACCATAGTGATTACACCAGTTTGCATTTCCATCAGCAGTGAATGAGCATTCCCCTTTCTCCACATCCTCACCAGCATTTGGTGTCTTTTGTTCTCTAGATCTTAGGCAAGCTGAATAGGGGAAGATGAAATCTTAAAGTGGTTTTTATATGCATATCTCTAATTACTAAGATACTGAGGACTTTTCAAGGTGTTTCATAACAATTTTTATTTATTTGAGAACTCTCTGTTCAGGTCTATAGCTCATCTTTTTATTGGGTCATTAAAGTGGTTTTTATATGCATATCTCTAATTACTAAGATGTTGAGGACTTTTTAAGGTGTTTCATAACAATTTTTATTTATTTGATTGAGAACTCTCTGTTCAGGTCTATAGCTCATCTTTTTATTCGGTCATTTATTTTTATTGTTTATTTTCTGAGTTTTTGTATATTCTGAATATACAAAAACTCAGAAAATAAATGAAGCCTCTGTAAGATATATAGTTAGTTAAATTTTCTCCCACTTCCCACTCAGTGGGTTTCCTCTTCCTTTCATCGGTTATCTCCCATAACTAGAAGATGAGACTCTACTGTCAAAGGCAGGACATATTTCAGACACAGAACTTGGGGCAATGGAACAGGAACTGACCTTGAAGCCTTCTGCTTGACATTTACTTTACATAGTGGTAGATGATAATATGCAGGGTGTTAGGGGAGAAAGTCCATCTGTAGTCTAACCCAGTTCTAAAGCCTAATAACCATAATGCTGTCACAGTAAACCACCTCTAGTTGTGCACTAGTGGTACTGTTATCTGTGTGATAATCATTGGTTGTTCCTGTTGCTGTACAGTAGTTTGTAGCTTAATGAGTTCCCACTTGTTGATTGGTGATCTTAATGCCTGAGAAATGCACATACAGTACACACACACACACACACACACACACACACACACACACACACACACACCACCAGGCTGTGTGGCAAAGAACACAGTGCCAGACAGGAGAGATCTCCTTTGAGCAGTTGGTGAGAGTGTTTTGAGAGACACAAACTAAATTGACACAGGCTATTGCCAATAATTCCTCATGGAAGGAATGGTGGTTCTTATAACTTCACTCTGTATATGAGGAATTATTTTTTCCTGGCTCGAGCTTACCTAGGACTTTTGCATGCTGTCACCATTGATGTGAATTCATATGAGTAACTTGCAAGCTGTCTAAAAAACTGTTTCCTTGTTGTCATTCATCTCCTCTCACTCTTCTGTCTACCTCTCTACAATGATTCCTGGGCCTTGTGAAACAAAACTTTGTTATTGTCCTATTCAGGGATAAGTTGTCTCTGGCCTGTTATTGTCTGAACACTGGACAGTTATGGTTTTCTCTATTAATCACTATCTGCTGTTAAAGGGAATTTCTCTTTTGGGAGTTGAGAGATACATTAATCTATGGGTATAACAAACATTAGAAATCAGTTTAATACTCTGTTTAGTAGAATAGTTTTATTGGGGTTTTCCTGATGACCTGTGAGATCTATAGCCTCAGACTCATAAGCCTAAATCAGTGTCAAACAAGGGTTCCATCCTATAAAGCAGACCTTAAATCCAAATAGAAAGTAGTTTGTTAGTCTCCTTATATCCGTGTGACTGTAGCATCAGTGGCCATATCTTTCCAGACCAATTGTAATAGGTTACAGAATTCACAGGTGTGTAAGGTTCATGCTAGATTTTCTTTACAAGTAGCTTGTGTAGCACCTTCCAGCCTCTAAATGAGGCTTTGAAGTCACCAGCTTAATTTCCCCTTGTTTGTTCTGCAGTTCTGGATTATAGGCTTTAGCAGTGGGATCTAGCCTAAATTCTGCTGAGTAACCAAGACCCATGTAAATGGACATAATGTTTGTAGGTTGATGGAAACCAGTCAACAGCTTCAAAATAAGGAATCCATTTCTGACATCGGGATTTCACTTACTTTGCAAAAGTATGGGGTATTGTAGGTGCCATGTTTCCCCTGTTAAAATGTAGTTTCCAATCTTAGCAGAACTATTGGCAGCCAAATACTGCTGGTTGAGGAATAGCTGATCTTCTTAAAGCAACAGATTTGGGGTGGGCTAACTAGAACTCAGTGAATGAACTTGCACGGAGAAATGCTTGGGGCTGCTAACTTGACACAATGGGCCTTCACACAAATGAGAGAGTGTATGAATTCCAGTGGGTGGGGGCTGTAGAAGGTGCCCCCAATGCTGAAAATGGAGAAAGGGGTATAAAAGGGTTTAAGATTGACTGAGATTTTCTATATGAAATACATAAAATTCCAATAAAATTGAAAAAAAGCTCCAGCAGTGAAATAAAATTTAAATTAAGCATTGAAAAAAATAAATAAAAGGTAATTCTTTTAAATCACTAATTACAACGTATATGTATGTATATGTATATACTTTAGGTAGTTTCTTTAGGTTTCCATATGGCATTTCCTCTACACCTTTAGTGTCAGTTTTCCTCTTCAAACTCCTTCCTCTGTCCTACAGTTCCATTCCCCACTCCCTGTAACTCTTCTTACTCTATTATTCCTCTTCCCACATTTATACCATTGAAGACTACCTCTGGGAGAATCTCTGTTCAACCATGATGATTTATTATTTCCTTGACCTATCTAGATTTTCATATTGAGTTACACATATGTTTGTTTTCAAGGCTATATCCAGGCATGAGAAAAAATATACTACACTTGCATATTCTGGGTTCCATCACTCAACTTGCTGTGATTTAATTACTGACTTGAATTGGAGTATTTTAACTTTTTCTCCATTAATAATACTTTTTGTGGGAAGTAGGGAGATTCCTCAGAATTTAAGGGCACTGGTCCTCTTGTGAAGGACCTGGATTCAATTTTCAGCACCCAAGTGGTGCTAATAACTGTCCTTAACTCCAGTTCTAGGTGAATCTGACATCAATCAATCAATCAATCAATCTGAATTTCAGGAAGATGATGAAATACTTTATACTCTTATTTGTGAAACAATTTAGCTACACTTTGAGGGAAACCTGGAAAATATTCTTTATGTTGGACCAATTTATCCAATACATGAGTAGACAAGGGGATTTAATGTTCAAACCATGACATTCTATTGTGAGCTCTGATAGGTTCATGGATATCCCATAATGACAAATGTATGCATTCCAATTTCAAAAAGGTCTATAGTCTTACACTTCAAATGGTGTCCAAAATTCCCCAGTCCATAGTTTCTTCTGACATTGATGGCAACCTCTTAATTTTGATTCCTTGTAAAAAAATATAAGTGAATACTTTCAGTATACAATGGCATAGAATAATCATTCCCATTCCAAAAGGAAAGAAAGGATAGCAAGAAAAGATTAGAGCAAACCAAGGCTCAAACACAGCAGGGCTATTGTGGAGTTCTGCCCTCCAAGTATAAACCCCATTATCATGTTCTGCAGAGCAGCTGTGACTAATAAGAAACACACAAGGTCAGGCCTGTTGACTTTCCCCCAAAGAAAAAGGGGGTGAGGAGGGTCACTAGATGTACAACAAAGATTGCAGCCACTCTTTCCTGTCTTCACTGAGCTGCTTGCTATATGCAATTCTTCCAGGTACATATGGCCCTGTGCTTTCAGGGAGTGACAGCATATGCAAGGCAGAAGCTTAACTGAAGGGAATATGCCCTCTAGACAGCTTTGAAGAAGTCATTATTCATACTGGAGTAAGACTTATCAAAACAAAGGAACAAAAAGAAAGCAAGACAAATAAAAAATACTAACTTTAAGATTCAAAACATTAGGCAGACAAATTTGACCATCAGTTATATGAGTATTTCATAATTTTCTTTTCTTTTGCTCTGTGGAATACTACCAAAGTATCTAATCTAGTTCCAATAGAGGATGGTGACATAAGTTCTGCCTACATTGGAGTTATTGAGGTTGGAAGTGAGACCATGTTATTTTTTTGTGTGTGTCCACATACTTTTCATTTTTTGGATGAGATAAAAAAAGAGTGCTTATCATTCCATTAAGTCTTATTTAATCTATTTGTAGCCTTTTTTATTTTGGTTTATGTTATTTTTAGTTTTATATTGAATATTTTATGTGTTTCATACATGATTTTTGTCTATCTTAATCTCCATTATACCTGCTATTCCACTGGCACTCTCACTTGGCCTACCTCAAGGAGTTGACACCTTCTGTAATTCCTGCTAGAGTCCATTGTGCCAAATTGCTCTTGCCACTCAGTCCTCAGTGCCAGCTTCTCCCCTGAGCTCTTTTCTAATGAAGGCCAGGTCTTCCTCACCTGACCACCATCTGCTGCCAATACTTCTCTAGATAAGGTTGGGTTTTGTTACCCATTTCTGGAGTTCCTAGCTGTTTTTCTGTACAGGTGAGCTTGCATGTGTGTTGTGCATGCTGATACCAGTGTTGTGAGTTCATATAAACTGTGTCCCAGGAACTTGAAGGATTCATTTCTGTTTGGTATTGCATCACGTAACTGGCTCTTATAATCTTTCAGCTTCCTCTTTCACAATGTTCCCTGAGCCCTGTGTAGGTAAAGATGAATATAGGCAACCTATATTCATGAATGAACCACTCTGTAGACTCCTAACATTCACTGTTTGGCCATTCAGGCCCTTTCGGGTTCCTGGTCTCCTGTTGCCAGGAGGGGCTTCCTTAAGGAGAGTTAAGAAGTAGTTAATGCCTTCTTGGGTCCTTGTTCTATGATGTTTGGGTCTTGTGCATAGAACTTTCATTGCAGATGGATCGTCTAGTTGTAGACCATTCACAGACCATGTCTTTGTGTGTCCAGTTGTGGGACTCTATACTATTCTCATCTGGACCAAAATAAACTTCTTTTCTGAGTAGTGTCTTGTATATTTGTCTGTAAATAAAAGGATAGGTATTTTTGGAGTTAGTAAAATGTTACCTTAGCCTAGGAATGTGTCTACCTTGTGGAATTGTCTAAGATCTATGACCTCTCCAGATATGTGGATCTGGCTATATTAACAATACCACACATCAGTTTCCTTCCACTGAGTGGGCTTTAGGTCCAATTGGTTAGCCACTGATTTCCACCAAGATAGAAGTGCCACATTGTATGGATGTCATATGCTATGGTAGTTACTGATGTGCATATTTGGCCTTGAGGCTGATGCTGTACCATCTATTGATGATTTCCCTAGTGGGCTTGCATAGTGCTCTCCACGGCTTTGAGAGCTAGCTTTTAGGGGGCTTCCAAGTCAGACTCAGCTCCATTGCTGAAGAACCAGTCTCTGAAGTATGTCCTCTTATCAGCAACAGGGTCTTACCTTTAGTTTCTGGAAGGCAATCAAGGGCTATGGCAATAGTCTGTGTAATTTTGGGAGTCTCTTGGGCTACCTTGGCTATCAACTCAAAGAAATTTTTCTCCTGTCTGGTAGAGTTTACCACTTAAGACTTGCTATGATCAAGAAAACAAATAATACCAAATGCTGGAGAGGTTGTGGGGAAAGGGGAAAACCCCTTCACTGCTGTTGAAATTGCAAACTTGTACAACCCATATGGAAAACAGTGTGGAGCACTCTTTAAAAGCTATAAATGAACCTACATTTGATCCAATCATACCACTCCTAGGTCTATACCCAAAGGATTCATCTTATTGCAGAGTTATGGGCACATCCGTTTATTGCAGCTCTTTTTTACAATAGGGAAGAGCTGGAAGCAACCTAAGTGCCATTCATCTGATGAGTGGATAATGAAAACGTGGCACATTTACACAATGGAGTTCTATGCAGGGGTAAAGAAAGATGATATCATGAAATTTGTAAAATTTCATGGTAAATATAAAAATCAGGTAAATGGATGGAACTATAAGCTGTTATGCTAAGTGAAGTTAACACAGACTCAGAAAAACAGTGTGTTATCCTATGTGTTGTCCATCCTAGCACTGAATCCTTATATGTAACTGTGTACTCTGATGTAACTGCAGGAACCAGATAAATGAAAAAGAACCAACCAGATAAATGAAAAAGAACCAGGAAGGTAAAGGGAAGGAGGGAACCTGAGACAGAAGGCTAATAGGTGACAGGTGTTACTAAGAGGGGAATGGATAAAACCAGGGTATCTAAATGGAGGGGAGTGGAATGTTATAGAAGGAAAAGGGGGGAAATAAAAGAACCCAAGAGAAGTTGGGCCATAGGAGACTGACAATATCAGGTGAGAAATGGAGACAGCTTAAATGTAGAAGCCTTTCCTAATGGCAACTTTCTGTTTATTATATCAAATATTGTGCTGATCAGGAAACATTAGACTCACTCTTTACCAGCAGATTCCTTTCATTAAGAAAAAAATCCTATTATCTCTTACTAGTTCTTATAACCGTGTGTTTTGTTATACAATCTATGTAGAGATGGAAGGAAAACTGTCCAATAAATGCATTAAAGTAACTAACAGTGAATAATAGGGTTGTTTGTTTTAGATGGTATAAAAGGACAAAAATGATAGAATGCAGATCACCAAACTGTGGAGTGGCTGGAGTCCATAAGCAATCAGGAAATTAGGAGATGGGGCCAATGTTGACACTTCAGTTCCTAATTATTCTAATTAGACATCATCAGAACAGCAAAATAATGTTTATTGAGCCTGGCAATGTGAACGATTTCATAGTGCTTATTGCTTATTTTGGCAGCCATTTTACACTGTTGACTCCCATTCCGTTAGTTAACAGAATCTCATAAGCCATTTTCTATGAACTGTGGTTAAGCTACACCCTTCTCTTCCTCCCCTTGCAAAATTGGCGTTTTGAACCTGATTAAGAGAATCAACAAATATTTATTAGATGCCTTTGCTTTAATTGTTATTTTCACTTAAAATTCAAAACTGTGATTTTTTTAGTACTAATCCAATGGTCATGTTTATTTTTAAAATCATTCTTTGTGTCCTAGCATGAAAGCTTATTAATAATGTTTTCTTTTTCAAAGAAAAAGTTGCTCCACACACTAAAGATTCAGTTATTCATTAGATTGAAAAAAAAAGAATTTATATTTCCATGTATTCCTAAACTACTCTATTTGGTTTATTTTTTATAATACATGACCAGTACATATTTCAGGAAATTATTACTGTCTATAGTCTTGTAATTATGAACAGTATTTCTTCATCAAGTAACAGCATTAAATAAATGTCTTATCAAAACAGTCTGGAAAGGCATGCAGCATTTAGACTATCATCTTAGAATCATAAGACACATAGGTTACTAATATATTACAAATTAAAGTAGTGACATTATTTTCTATGTTTATTTAAAGGCTAACCTGATAAAGTCTTGGAACAGGGGAGATGTATCAGTCCATAAAATGCTTTCCAGGCAAGCCTGGGGACTTGAGCTTGTATCTCTAACATTTGTATACAAAGCTGGATTGTGGGTACAGGTCTGTAGTCCTGGTCTTGGGGAATGGGAGACAGGAGGGCACCAGGAGCTTATTGGCCAGCCGACCCTGTCATGTTGGGAGATCCAAGTTCAGTGAAAGATCCTGTGAAATTCACTATCCATCCAGGCATGTCAACTGGTTTGTCATTATCTAGATACTTTTAGTCTATCATATGTGGAATTTCATTAGTGTAGCTTCCCTCTTATGTGTAGAATCCATTAACTAGCTGCAGGTGACTTGTCCTTCTGCCTCTTACATTCTATATGCCCCCTCTTCTACAATGTTACCTGAGCCTTGGATATAGAGGTTGTGTTGTAAATGTATCATTTAGGGCTGAGCACCTCACAGTTACTAATTAGCTGCATTTGACCAGTTGTAGAACTTCGTAATAGAGCTACAGGTAAATAATAGATGCTGAGGGAGAGAGAATCACTTTTTTATGGGACTAGATCTATGAAAGATTATTCCACGTGGGTGATCTTGAACACATATGAGCACCAATAAATGGACTCCGTCTATATGCATATATATATATATATATATATATATTATATATGTGTTGTGTGTGTGTGTGTGTGTGTACATGTAGCACTAATAATAAAAGATAAAAAATTTAGATGGAGTCAGGGGACTTATGGAGGAATTAGAAGGGAACTGGGAGGGCTGGAAATAATAAAAATACAAAACTAATGTATAAAATTATAAAAATAGCCAGGTGTGGTGATGCACACCTTTAATCCCAGCACTCAAGACGCAGAAGCAAGTGGATCTCTGTGAATTCAAGGCCAGCCTGGTCTACATAGTGAGTTCCAGGATAGCTGGAGCTACAAGAAGATCCTGTCTCAAAAAATATTGTAAAAATAAGATAAAATATAATAAGATGGAAAATCAAGTATAGAAGACACCTAACATCAATTTTTTGGCTCTACACATGCATCGACATATTTGCAGACACACATACAGCACATACACACACACACACACACACACACACACACACACACACAAACTCTTGCTACTGGTTAGGAATTTTATTTATACCCATCCGTCATGTCTCTTAGTATGATTTCTATACAGAGTATTCCAGCCTGACTAAATCTCCTGGCTGATATTTAAGCCAGCAATTTTTCAGTTGAAAAGTGGTGTGCATGTGTGTGTGTGTGTGTGTGTGTGTGTGTGTGTTTTCTTTCTTCTACTTGTCAAATATGTGAGACTCCTTGCATTTCTTTATTTTGGGGTAACTCTAGCTGAAAACTTGTGTCTCTAGCTTAAAACTGTGCTTGAATGTTTTTCTAATAAGATTTCTGAATCAGTTTCAGTTTGGACATAACAGATTTCAAACCACTGAATACAGCCTCTACCCAAATGCCTTGCAACCTTCTAGAGATGGAGCCCACCACTGTATTTTAACACCTTGCCCATGTACTATCATGTTAAAAGCTTTTTAAAATTTATTTTTAGTGATGATTTATGTATTTCGTTCATTATCTTTCAGTCCAATTTAGACACATTCTCCTCTCCCTGTCCCCATCCCACCCCTTTTCATGCCTTCTGCCATACTGATGAGCTTTCAATGTACCAGAGGGTGCCACACTTGATTTTGGAGAGATAATTCATCGGCAATTTAACCTAACTAAGAAGCTTAAGAGTTACAATAATCAGCCTGACAAGAAATGTTAGTAGTCCAATAGTGGTAAAATGTTAAGGAAGTAACAGCTAATTTCTGATTGGAATTAAGGTGCACTCCATAAGATGAAACTCATGCTTGATACTGGAAATCCGGCATAGAACCCATGACAGAGGAGCTCATAGGTTAAAAACTATAATTTATTTTTACTTATTTATTATTTTTTTTTATTATTCTCTATGTGTATGAGTGTACTGTCTGTATGTAGGTTGGTGCACCCATGCCGTTCAATGCCACGGAGGTCAGAAGAGGGCGTCGGATTACCCTGGAACTGGAGTCAAAGACAGTTCTTAGTCACCATGTGGGTGCTGAGAATCGAACCTGGGTCTTCTGTAAGAGCAGTCGGCTCTTGTAACCTCTGAACCATCTCTCCATCCCCAAAACTATAATTTTTATTTTGCTAAATTGACATAGTATCAAACTGCCTTCTTAATACTTACTTCTGTACCTATAAAGACCAGCTCACAGTCGTCACTAGCAAAACTTTCTGTAGAGAATGGCAACTAATTACAGACACTAACAAATTGTCAAAGTGAAAAGTATATAGATGTTTCTGTGACATTCTCATCTCCAAATGAGACATCTATATCCCTCCTCTTGCTCTTAGCATTCAGGCCACATCACAGAAGAGAGAGTGGAATGATTACAAAAGTAGGATGTTGGGCAGGACTTCTGCAAACAGGGCCTTCTGATCAGGACAAGACCACTGAAATCATGAACCCACATAAGATCAGGTCAGTCAGCACTTCATTATTGATGAAGATGCACACAAGCTCCCATCACTAGCTGTGGAACTTTTGGCACTGATGGCTTCAAATATGTAGCCACTGGACCATGTTCAGTGGATGGCTTCAAACTACGTACATTTGCATAGCATTAAGTTTGGCTTTGGGGTTATAAATATACCTATTGGTGGTAGGTACAGGAGTTGGAGGAGGGAAGTTCAGGGGAGTATAATCAATTTACATAATACAATGTACACAAAGAATAAATACAAATGTAAAATAAAGAAAGAAAATTATAAAAAAGGAAATATAGAATTTAGTTTATACTATTAAATCAATATCATTTCATTTATTAAAACAGAACTAGCATACTCATGGATAATGCTAGTAAGAATTGTGTATCCATGTTATGTAGATTATACTTTCTGTGTTTTTTCCACTATTCTTCTGAAACTTAACACTAGGATTAAAGTGAAAATCTCTAGAAAATTGGAGGAGTAGAAATAATAACAAAAAATCATGTTGCTTTAGTCTTGAAAGAATGAACATTTATAGTTTGTATTTTCAATTTTTAACTCCTTCAATTTCTTATGATTCCCTAATAAATGTTCTCAAATATTCTTACAAAATGATCTGGGAATTGGCCATGGTGGTAGATGCTTTTAATCCCAGCTTTTGGGAGACAAGAAGATCTCATTGAGATCAAGACCACCTTGGTCTACATAGCAAGTTCCAGGCTAGCTGGGGTTAAAGGAAGACCATGTCTCCAAAAATTGATAATAAAAGCTCTGAAATTTAATGTTTCAAACAAAATTATGCAATCATCTTTGTTAACAACAGAATTGTAGTGAATAATCAGCTATTTTTGAGATATCTAATTATGTGTTTATTTATGTCTATAAACTCTTTCAGTGAAAATAACTATGTTAACTAATAAACTTTATTTTGACATCTATTTTAGGTTCACTATAATAACTTTCAAGTATAAATTTGTGACTAAAAAGAACCAATAACAGTTACTTGCTTGGTTGATTACATGATAAATATTATTCCCTACTATATAACACTTACCAATAAATGCCAATAATAATTGCAACAAAATCTTTTGCTTTTAAAGCTGTGTAAAAGGCAGAAATAATCATGTAATCATCGTGTAATTATATGGTACTTACTATGCAATTACATAGTAAACACATTGTAAATTCAAAATAATTACATGGTTATTTGCATTATGCATAGTATCTAATCCAATTTTGACACATAAAATAGTGGTAGCATCCAAAGGGTTATCCAAATTTCTTCCAACTACACCAGAGGATCAGTAATAATGGAAGTAATTTAAATAAGTCATTGATCAAATGCTAGATAGTATATTATTGGAAACTATCCATTCATATTTATAACATAGGTAAAATTATAAATTAATGCAGAATTTATGATTACCATTATTTTTGTGTTGACATTAAATGATATTTTATCAAGAACAGTCAAATGAATATTTATGTGAAAAACATTAAAATGGCATTGTTTTCATTGTCTTTGATTGAGATCCAACTTTTGGCATCTTTAGTAGTCAATGTATTAGTTTAAATAAATATTTGAATATATTTTGCTACGCTTAACAAGCCTCCACTTACAGTGCCCTCTCTTCTAATGTTCAGGTCCAGCAATTGCTTTCCTCCAAGATGGACAAACCCTTGGAATTTCACAGTTATCTTAACTTCATATGGTGAACATTCTCCTTTGGGCAGACAGGACCAAAAAGTTCAGACTGCTCTTCTTATAGCCAGTCCTCATTCATAAAACAGATGTCATGAAGACACCACAAAATGATGCAGAGACTTGCTCACCCCGTTCACTCTTGTGGTCAGGCTAAATTTTCCACAAAATGACAAACCTTGAGGAATGGGAGACAAACCCAACATAGTATGCACAAAACGGAGATAGATGTAACTCCAGGATACATGGTCACCATCCCTCCTGCATTATTCTGTAGAGGTCATATGCTTCAAGAGAGATATGCGATATGGAGAAAGCCCTTCCTACTTTCTCATGAAGGGAATGCCTTTATTTTTAATAGGTTATACAAATTTTTATGCCTATAGTAGAAAGACTGAGATTTCAAAAACAGTAGATGTGATGGCAAAGAACAACAAAGAATTCAGATATATTACACTACAAACAGAAATAGAAAGGGAAATGTCAGAGCAATCAATAAGCTTAATAGTCAAAACCAGGAAAGTAGATGTTCACAACAAACCATTTGGTACAATAAAACTGAGCACAAATTAGGCTAAACAAAGAGAGAAGCTATGAGAGTGGGACAAAGTATGTAACTGAGCATGTTAAGTTGCATAAAAATGTAATAAAGGGCAAAAGCCTGACTAGGATACAGAGCTTGAGATCAGTTACTGACAAAAGACTGACTATGCTCTTCTCACAGTGGCATCTGATTAAAAGAAAAAGATTGCATAAGTTATACAAACTAACAAGCAATCATGTAGTGAAAAATCTGAAAGCTGTGCACAGATTGGAGTTGGGTTGGTGTTGAAAAGTAGAACTGTAGGGGCTGGAGAGATGGCCTAGCAGTTAAGAGTGCCTACTGCTCTTGCAGAGGACACGGGTTCAATCCCCAGCACCCACATGGAGGCTGAGAGCCGTCTGTAACTCCAGTTCCAGGGGAATCCGAGACACCCTCTTCTGCCCTCCGCATGACAAGGATGCACAAACCCACATGCAGACAGTACATTCATATACAAACAAAAATAATAAAGTAAAATTAAAAATTTTTAAAAATGTATTAAAAAAAAGAAAAGTAGAACTGTAATAGTAGCTTCCAGCTTCCAACAGGATAGAAGGAAGGAAAGAAAGGAGGAAGAAAGGAAAGAGGGAGGAAGGAAGGAAGGAAGGAAGGAAGGAAGGAAGGAAGGAAGGAAGGAAGGAAGGAAGGAAGAGAGGGAAAGGAAGGTGGGAAGGACAAAGGAAATCAACCACATATAAAGCAGATATAGGACTGGAGAGATAGCCTAGCGGGTAAGAGAACCAACTGCTCTTGCAGAGGACCCGGGTTCGATCCCCAGCACCCACAAAAACGGTGGCCAAAAACCGTCTGTAACTCCAGTTCCAGGAGAACTCCAGTTCCAGGGGAATCCGAGATCCTCTTCTGACCTCCGCGGCATTGCATGACACGGGTGCACAAACCTACACGCAGACAGTACATTCATAGACATAAACAAATAAAATTAAAAAAAAATAAAGCACATATAAAGGAATTATGCAAGGCATACCCTTCAAAGTCTTACTAAAAAGTGGTTTTCATATAGTCCAGATCTAACTCCAAGTTCCAGTCTAGATCTAGAAGCCACTGTCAAAGACATTATATAACCTCTTAGACTTTCCTGTGGTAGGTTTTACAAGTGAAAATTTCTTAGAAAGCATTGCAACAATTTTCCATGTCAGCTCAAAGCCATCCTGTTTATAATTGTCTCGGATTGTTTGAGTTTGAGGTTGTCCAGCATAGAAAAAAATCTAAAGGAAGTATTCTTTAAGTATTGCCCATTGGTAGCATGTTTCTCTACTTTATATGAACATAGTCTAGTATTTCCCATTGCACATTTGAAAATGTAGATTACAGTGAAAAAAGTTCCAATAAAATGGAACTTGACGAGTACAGGAGCAAAGATGAATTTAGTTTACCGTAAGAACACATAACCAACATCAGAAATTTACACTGTACAGCTTACCTGTGTCAGCTCCTGTCCTTGGGTTACTATGCCAGAGGACAGAATGGAGGATATGATCCAGACATAGTAGCATAACATACAAAAAGGTGGAGGCACAGATAAGTAGCAAGAGATCCAAGACAGGCACCCAACTTACAGAAGGCAATTACCCTCTGATTATTACTGTGAGGAAGGGCAGTGATCACATTGACAATCTCAGTCCTTCCTGTCTCTGCCTCCCAAGTGCTGGGATTATAAGCATGCACCATTGCAACCAATTTTCCAAGGAATATTTTTATAGGACATGTTTTAATCTTCTTTATAAAATGTGCACAATACCCAATGAAGTTAAGTGACCCTCAGAACTACTTTTGTTAGAAACTGAAATGCTCTCTCTTTTCATTTTCAATTTATATCTTGGTGTAGTTTATTCAAAGTCAAGTGTTTCAGAAAAGTTGTTCTATATTGTTCTTTATATTCTAAAGTTAGGTATATGAAATGTTCCTTTGTATATCTTTTTCTTTTGTTTTCCCATTTTTGTCAATATTTATGTAGTTTTGCTTTTACTTCATGAATTTTTAGAAAATGCCTACAGTTTCCAATCTTGGTTAACATACTTTAACAGATTTTTCTATCAAATCCTGGGTATTCCAAAGATGAAAGTTTATGTATATAGAACGCTACAAATTTCACAAAACAATAACAAACTGAACTTTAGTTTTTTTTTGTTTTTTTAATAAAAATAAATTATTTATTATTAAACTTTTTCCATAGGTCAATCATGTCTCAATTGAACTCAGAATCATTTTCCTTTCCATGCCCCCCAGACTACCTGAATCCCTGCACTCTGCCATAGAGGTCCTGTATATTTTTCTGAGTCTTCCAGAGTTTTTTTTTTTTTTTTAGTTCTTTGTTGTTTTCCTCTCCAACTTTGTATTGCTACAGTATATACTACAATAATATATAGATATATATATAATATATATATATATATACATACACATATCACTTGAATTGTAAGATTTTTTTTTCCTAAAAGATGTCATGTTTTCCTTAAGGAAGTGCTCGAAAGTTCCTCCTTGGCAACCCCAAGCAACTATCAATCCTGCACTTTTGCTCCACATGAGCTCTTTCCCTCCCACAGTCCCCCAAATGAAGCCCAGTAAGCACGGATCCTGTCTCAATCCCCCTGCACTGGCCTCCATGATACAGCCCAGGTAATCCAACAATGGCAGTCTATATTCTGACCAGGCTGATATCCCCTTAGCTGTTTATTCCACAAGCCACAGAGTTGTTGCACTTCCCACTAAGAATTGAAGACAAGTCAAACAACAGTACTCTCTCTTTTTTCTTTCTGTCTCTTTGCTAAGATCTCAAGTTCTATGTCTGCTGTACAATTTCTTTAGTCTTATTGATTATTTATATATGGTTGTACTTTCCTTTTGGATGCTTAAGTCCACACATTTAGCCCAGATTAACCAAGGTTTTTGTTTTCTCAAGGTCAGTTGAGGATCTGGTCCTCAAGGGTCTCTCTGGGGTTTTTTGTTTTTTTTGCTTTGTTTTGTTTTTGGGGCAGACGGGGGTGGGAGGAGGGTGGGAGTGCCTTGCTCCTTTCAGCATATCATTTACCACTTCCATCCACTTGAAGACAAAATCAGGTCTTGCTAGAGCAGTCTACCTTTTCTGAAGCATGAGCAGACTTTCCTCTTTATAGACAGGGCACTGGCTGAAGTCCCATTAGTGGCACTCCAAGACCTCCCTGAACAGGAAGACTGGTGACCCACATTTGCAGGAGATTTCAGGAGATGTCCCCATGCATAATCCTCTAAGACTTGGTTGATCACTGAGGACAAGGAACAAAGTTATCCCTTAGGTCCCTCAGCCGAATTGGTATGGGTGTTAAGTATGGTCTTTAAGCACCCAGAAAGGCTAAGTTACACCAGCCTATTACATTGCACCTATATTAAAATTGTATCCTTTGTAAACAAACTGTATGTTATTTCCATATCATATTTCTTGATTCCCATCTTTCCATTTTAACCCCATATTACTCTAAAAGATGCACACATACCCTCCATCATGTACCGAAAACACAAGGACTGAAAATAAATGTTAGGTCGGCTCTAGAACCTGTTTAAAATTCACAATGCAAGAGGACAGTTATCTTTAGATCAGGAGGAATATAACATTAACGTTGTTCAGTTTATCTTACAACTAGGTACTTGGTACTAGCATCCACAGATGAAGGATACCATTTGTCTTTCATTTTTCTGGGATTATGTTACTTCACTTGGCATAAAATCTTCTAGTTCCATCCATTTACTTGCAAATTTAATGATGCCATCTTTCTTTACCACTGCATAGAACTCTATTGCATAGATGTACCACATTTTCTCTATCCACTCGTTGGCTGAGGAGCACTTGGTTGGTTTCAGCTCTTTGCTCTTGTGAAGTGAGCTGCAACAAACATGGCTGTACATTTTATCTCTGTGTTAAGAAGAGTGACGGATATATTCCCAGAAGTGGTATGGCTGGGTCAGGTGGTAGGCTCATTTTGAGTCTTTTAAGGGTTCTTCCATAGTGGTTGTACAAGATTGCATTCCCCCCAGCAGTGGATGAGTGTTCCCCTTTCTCCACACCCTCTCCAGTATTTAGTATCATTTGTTTTCTTGATCCTTGCCAGCCATATCAGAGTGAGATGATATATTAAAGTGGTTTTAATTTGCATTTCCTTAATTATTAGTGATGTTGAAAACTTTTTAAAATGTTTCTCAGCCATCTCTATTTCCTCAGTTGTGAAGTCTCTGTTCAGCTCTTTACTCCATCTTTTGAGTGAGTCATTTGTTTTCTTACTTTTTTGTTTTTTGAGTAGTTTGTATATTCTGGAAGTAAATGCTCTGTCAGATGTATCACTGGTGAAGGTTTCTTCCCACTCTTTGGGTTTTCTCTTCACTTCCCTGATTGTTTCTTTTGCTGTACAGAAACTTTTGAGTTTAATAAGATCCCACTTGTCAATTGTAGACCTTATTTCCTGTGCAGCTGCTGTCTGATGAAGAACGTCTTTTCCTATGTCTATGTCTTGTAAGTTGCTGCCAACTTTTTCTTTTATCACCTTCGGAGTTTTGGGTTTCACATTGAGGTCTTTGATCCATTTGGAGTTTATTTTGTACAGGGTGAGAGGCAGGGGTTTAATTTTATTCTTCTATGAGTGGTGATCCAGTTTTACCAACACCATTTGCTGAAGATGCTGTCTTTACTCCATTGAGTCTTTTTGGCCCCCTTGTCAAATATGAGGTGGCTGAAATTGTATGTGCTCAAGTTTGGATTTTCAGTTCTATTCTATTGGTCTACAGGTCTGTTTTTGTGCCAGTACCAGGGTGTTTTTTGTTGTTGTTGTTGTTGTTGTTGTTGTTGTTTTCTATAGCCTTGAACTATAGTTTGTTGTCAGGTATAGAAATTCCCCCCTGTATTGCTCTTTTGACTCAGGGCTGTTTTGGTTATCCAGGGTCTTTTGTTGTTCCATACGAATTTAAGAATTTTTTGCCAAGCCTGTGAAGAATGTCCTTGGAATTTTAATTGGAATCGTGTTGAATTGGTCGATTTGTTTGGATAGAATGGACATTTTTACTATATTATTTTTTCCAATCCATGAGCACGGGAGGTCTATCTTCTCATGTCTTCTTCAATCTCCTTCTTCAGGAGTTTAAAATTTTGGTTGTAGAGATCTTTGATGGTTTTGAGTAGGCTTGTTCCTAGGTATTTCATTATTTTTGAGGCTATTGTGATTGGGAAGGTCTCCTTATATTCCT
This sequence comes from Rhizomys pruinosus, assembly GCA_009823505.1. Lineage (NCBI taxonomy): Eukaryota > Metazoa > Chordata > Mammalia > Rodentia > Spalacidae > Rhizomys > Rhizomys pruinosus. Next base: position 2,022,902 of record VZQC01005485.1, on the reverse strand, counting down.
TCTTCACTGCTTGTTGTTGATGTAAAAAAAAGGCTACTGATTTTTCTAGGTCATTTTGTATCCCACCACTTTACTGAAAATCTTAATCATTTCTAGGAGTTTTCTGGTGGAGTTTTTAGTGTTCTTAAGTAAACTCTCATATCAGCTGCAAAAGGGATAGTTTTACTTCTTTTTTTCCAATTAGCATTCCTTTAATTTCCTTTTCTTGACTTATTGCCCTAGCCAGTGTTTCAAGCACTATATTGAAGAGGAGTGGTGACAAGGGGCAGCCTTGTAGGGTTCCTACCTTTATGGGGAATCCTTCTAACTTTTCTCCATTTAGGATGATACTGGTTGTGGATCTCTTATATATGGCTTTAATTATGTTGAGGAATGATCCTTCCAGCCCAATTCCCTCTAGTACTTTAATCATGAAGGTATGCTGGATTTTGTCAAAGGCTTTTTCTGTATCTATTGAGATGATACTGTGTTTTTTTTCCTTCAATCCATTTATGTGTTTTATGATATTTACTGATTTTTGTATGTTGAACCATCCCTGTATCTCTGGTATGCATCCAACTCGATCATGGTGAATGATCTTTTTGATTTGGGTCTGTATACAGTTTGCAAGTATTTTGTTGAGAATTTTTGTATCTGAGTTCATTAATAAGATGGGTCTGTAATTCTCTTTTTTGGTTGTATCCTTGCTTGGTTTTAGTATTACAGTGATGCTGGCTTCATAGAAGGAATTTGGGAGATTTCCCTCTGCTTGTATCCTTCTGAACAATTTGAATAATAATGGTTGTAAGTCCTCTTTAATTGTTTTATAGAATTCTGCTGTGAAACCATCTGGCCCTGGGCTTTTATAAGTTGGGAAGTCTCATTACATTTTCAATTTCTTCATATATTATGGGTCTGTTTAAGCTGTCAATCTCTTCTTGGTTTAGCTTTGGTGATTCCCTGGATTGCAGATATTCATCCATTTCTCTTAGGTTTTCAAATTTAGCAGAGTATAGGTTTTTGACATATTCCTGTATGATTGTCTGGATCTTTTCATTGTCTGTTGTGATATTTCCCCTTTCATCATGGATTCTATTGATTTGGAGTTGTTCCTTCTTTCTTTTGGTTAACTGGTCTAGGGATCAGTCTATCTTGTTTATTCTCTCAAGGAACCAGCATTTTTATTCTTTGATTTTTTGTATTGTTTTCTTTGTTTGTATTTCATTGATTTCTGCTCTGATTTTTGTTATTTCTTCCTGTCTTTATGTTTAGGGTTTATTTGTTTTTGTCTTTCAAGTGTTTTTAGGTGCAGTGTTAGCTCATTTACCTGTGCTCTTTCTGTTTTTTTTGTTTGTTTGTTTGTTTTTGTTTTTAATGTAGGCACCCAGGGCTATAAACTTCCCTCTTAAGAATGCTTTTAAAGTGTCTCATAGATTTTGTTGTGTTGTACTGTCGTTGTTGTTTACTTCCAGGAATGCTTTTATTTCTTTCTTTATTTCCTCCTTGACTCATTCATTATTCAGCAGTATGTTGTTTAGTCTCCATGTGTTCTTGTAGATTTAGTGCTTATCCTGGTGTTGATATTGAGCTTTATTGCACTATGGTCTGATGAAATACATTAAATTATTTCTTTTTATATTTGTTGAGTTTTTTTTTTCTGTGTCCAAGTATGTGGTCAATTTTGGAGAATGTTCCATGGGGTGCTGAGTAGAAAGTATATTCTCTGGTGCTTGGGTGGAATATTCAGAAGATGTCTGTGACGTCTATTTCCTGTATTGTATTGTTCAGTTCACATGTCTTTCTGAATATACTTTGTCCAGTTGATCTGTCCAAAGGACTCAGTGGGTTATTGAAGTCTCCTACTATGAGTGTGCTGGGGTTAATCTGTCCCTTGATGTCCTGCAGAGTTGTATTTACAAAGGATGGTGCACCAGAATTTCTTGCATATATATTCATGATTGTGAGGTCTTCATGGTTAATTTTCCCTTTGATAAGGATGTAATGGCTCTCTTTGTCTCTTTTAATTGCTTCTACTTTGAAGTCTATTTTGTCTGATATTAAAATAGCAACTCCTTCTTTCTTTTTGGTACCATTTGATTGGAATATTTTTCTCCCATCCTTTCACTTTAAGTTGGTGCCTATCCTTGAGGGTGAGCTGGGTTTCTTGTAGACAGCATATTGTTGGATTCTGTTTCCTAATCCATTCTCCCCGGCCTTGTCTTTTGATTGGGGAGTTTATTCCATTAATATTTAAGTTTATAATTGAGAGGTGTGTGTTGCTTCCTTTCACCTTAGTATCCATTTGCATTTTTCATCTAGGTTTCTACTTCTGCATTTCTGCTTTTATTACTTTCTCTCTCAAGGTGCCCAGGGGTAGTTGCTCTTCTCCTCTGCCCTTTGAATTGCTTTGAGTATTCGTTGAAGGGTTGGTTTTCCAGACATGTATTCTTTCATCTTGTTTATGTCATGGAAGATTTTTCTCTTTTCTTCAACTAGAATCGACATTTTTGCTGGGTAAAGTATTCTGGGTTGGCATCCGTAGTCCCTTAACACTGGGAATGCTTTGCTCCATGTTCTTCTTGCTTTCATGGTTTGAGGCGAGAAGTCAGTTGTAATTCTGATGGGTTTCCCTTTGTATGTGACTTGTTTTTCTTTTGTAGCCCTCAGAATTTTGTCTTTGTTTTGGGCATCTAGCATTTTAACTATGATATGGCGTGGGGTGTTTCTTTTCTGATCTTGTCTATTTGGGGTCCTATGTGCTTCTTGTATTTGTATGGGCTTGTCTATTTTTAGTTTGGGGAAATTTTCATCTATTATTCTGTTGAAGATCTGATCAATACTATTCTCTTGAGATTCTTCTCCTTCCTCTATTCCTATGATGGAGGTTTGATCTTTTCTAGTGTCCCACATTTCCTGGTTGTTCCACTCTTGCACATTTTAAATGTTTCATAGTCTTTACGTGAGCATTTTAGTTGTTCTGTATTATATTCTAGATCTGATATTCTTTTTTCTGCTTTTTTCATTAGGTTTCTGAGGCTTTTTCCCATTCTTTCCTTTTGAGTGGATGCCTGTTCGATTTCCTTTTTCATTTCTTCCTGTGTTTTCTTTACTATTTCCACTTCCTCTTGGAGCTTCTCAATCTTTTCTTGTAGCTCCTTGTTTCACTAGTTGGTTTCCTCTTTCATTTCAGTGTTGGATCTTCTCAGTGTTTCCACTTCCTACTGGAGTTTGTCATTTTTTTCCTCTTGCTCTTTCCAGAGTCAGTCATGTTCTCCTTTTAGTTCTTTCTGAAGTTTGTCCTTGTCTCCCTCTAGGTTCTTTCTGAGTTTTTCATTCTCTCTCCTTAGTTCTATGATTTCTTTAAATATATCTGTGATTGTTATTCTACAATCTGTTTCCTAAGTTACCTCTAGAGAGATCCCGTTGTAGGAGCCCTCCACATGCTCCATAGAGTTTGGTGTGGAGTTATTTCTGTGCTTTTCCATATTGTTCTTTCATTGAGCTCTCAGCATATGGTTTGCCTTTTCCCTGTGTTCTGATGTGAATCTTGAACGCCTCTTCACCTTGTTGAAAGATTGCTTTCCTTGATTCCTTCAGGTGCCTTTGTTGTATTCTCCTTATATATGGAGTGTTGGCCTATCTAGGTTTCAGACCTTCAATTTTGGTTATATGTTGGGAGGTGTAGTTCACTCTTCCCTTTCTGTTCCACAAGAACTGGGTGGGTAACAGCCCAGATGACACCTTCTGAGCACTGTATTCCCTCTGTTGCCAGCCACTCTCCCAGGGGGCGGGGGCGTTATGGTTGAGTTGCTTGGTCCTCTGCTGCGGCTCTGGCACCAGCTGCCCATGCCCTGTGAGTTGAGTTCAAAACTCAGCTCCTCAGCTCCCAGAAACCTCTGTGCCCAAACTGCTGGTCCACACAGCCACTGCCACTTGGCACCAGCTCCCTGCCGAACTTAACTTTTAAGTTTTCAATATATCAATGCTTAAAATAATTATTCAGATTATGTTTCCAGCAATAAATTTAAACACAAAAATCACATTTCCCAAAGTGAATGAAAAAGCATATTTCAATATTTTCTGTAACTCTGTATGGGTAGTATTTGAAGTACTTCCATACTTTTGAAAACAGTTTTCAAAGCTATTACAGTGCATTTCAACTAATTATCAGCAATTAAAATATGTTCTACCAAAATATACTCTTGTTCTTGTAGCTTTTAAATTTGTATGAAAATCTGAGTATTTCAAAGTATGGGGTACCAGAAGAAAATACTATACTTGTGTTATAGATGAACTGAAGTCCCTCTTTTCATTTTCAAATATTATTTGCAAGTCCTTTGCATACCGAATAAATCCAATTTTCCTCAGTTATTTAGAGATACATTGAAAAACAAATTAGTAAAGAAATAACTTATAGAACACTAGCATCGATGATGGATGGATAGTAGATATATAAATGATAAATAGATGACAGATAGATGATGGATGAACAATGACAGATGTATGATGATATAGATAGAAATATAGATGATAGATATATATAGACAGACAGACAGGCAGACAGACAGGCTAGGATAAATTGTATCTATACCCCCAGACTTCATTTGAAGAAGAGTCTATGTAGTAGTTTTTCATTGATATGAAGAAATACTTGAAGGTGAGTACTGAAGAATAAATCAGGCTAATGTAGCTTCCAGTTCTGGAGGTTCTAGAACATAGTACTTACATAACCTCATCTCTGGAGAAGGCCCTTATTCTTTGACACCAGAAGGCAATGGTGAGCACACATATGGGAGCAAGTGATCATATCATTAGAACAAAAGTAAGGGAGAGACTCAGATCTCAGTCTCAGGCTGTAATAACATTCATGAGAATTCAGACCAGGGGATCAGAGTTCCCTTTGAAGAAGAGTACTCTCATTGGTTTATTATACTCTTCCTAAAAAAGGTTCCTTAACTCTTCCCAATGCTGCCAGCCTCGGACAAAAAAATCTACACTGACCCTTGGAGGAAAAGCTATATTAAAATCATAGCAGTCTGTGAAAGTGAAGAAGTTAAAGGGGTTCATTACAGTGGGCTCCAATCTAACATGGTTAGTGTGTTCAATCCCCAGCACCCACATGGTGGCTGAGAACCGTCTTTAACTCCAGTTCCAGGGGAATGTGACATGCTCTTCTGACCTCCACGGCATTGCACGACACGGGTGCACAAACCTACATGCAGACAGTGCACTCATACACATATGAGAATAAATTAAAAAAAAAGAAAAGGACAGAGACATTAATAAAACAACTGTCATGTATAGATACTCAGAGTCACTATAAGAGTGATGACAAAGGCAGACCAAGGAACCCTCAGGATAAGATTATAGTCAGAGGTGAGGATTAGGCAATTACAGTCTTAGAGACTAAGAGTTACCATGATATTGTTGTCAACTTGATTTTAAACTTGCATCCTCTAGAACTCAATAAAAATGAATCTGTGTGTGAACCTTGCAAATTTATGGTACACTGTTATGGCAGCCCAAGAATACTAATTATCTGCTTAGAGAAAGCTTGATATACTATATTGTTTCTCTTAATTACACACCTAATTATCTTCACCAACATTATTTCTTGCAAACTTTAGATATAGATTTATTCTTTGGATTATATCCCATGTATCATATATTAGTTTATTAGTGTTTCCATAACAAATACTTAGCACAGATTGGGTGACTTAAATAGAACAAACTCTTTTTCTCTCATCTTTCCTGCCTAGAATGCTAAGATTTAAGTGCTCGCAGTGATTTATTCTGCTGTGCCTTTTTTGACTTGTAAATGACTTGCCTCTAATGCTTTTGTTTTTTATTGAGTCTTTCTTCTGTGCATACACTTTATGATAAATTTTCACTTCTTTTAAGGACATTTGTCTTATTTGATTAAGGTTTAGCTTAAGGATCTCACTTTAACTTAATTAAATCTTCAAAGTGCTTACCTCCAAATGCAGATAGATACACTTGTAGTTACTGATGTTCCACAACATATTTGTACCAGCCAAAAATGGAAACATATTCCTCAGAAAGTGTTTATCCCCTTAACTTCTCCTGTGGATTACGACTGTCACAGATTTCTGGCAGTGTTACTACTATTGGATTGGTCATATAGGCATCTTTACCATCTTCTGTGTCATGTGGTTTGCGGAACACAAATCTCTGCTTCTGTCAGAAAATGTCATTCTCCCTGTGAGTTTATTTTTTCACATCTAACAAGGATATTAGTCACATGGATTTAGACCCAACTTGTTGCACTGTGATGTTTATCTGAGCTTAACTAATTGCACCTGCAATGACTGCATTTCCAAGGAAGATCACAGTTGATGGAACTGAGATTTAGGACATAAACATATGTATATGAAAGGAAGAAAATTCCATTTACAAAAATATTTTTAATAAAATAGCTCAAAAATGAAACCTATTATTGAACTACATATAGAAATAATGATTTTATATTTTGCTGGTATTTAATGTAAGTCTGAAATAAAATGCCAAATGTCAAGATATATGTAGTAGGTCAATGTAAATTTTAAAAATTCAAAACTATAATTACAAAATTACCAATAGACTTGGACTCTTAATAGTATCTACTTAGTAAGTAGAATGCAGTAAATCAGAAAAATAGGAACAAAAAAAAATCACAAGACATAAAACACTGGAAAAATAAATTTAATCACATTAATGGTAGTAGAAATATTATAGAAATAACACTTGGGTCTGGAGAGATGGCTCAGTGGTTCTTGCACTGACTGTTCTTGCAGAGGATCCTGGTTCGATTCCCAGCACCCACATGGAGACTAAGAACCATCTTTAACACCAGTTCCAGGGGAATCCATCGCCCTCTTCTGACCTCTGCGGCATTGCACGACATGGATGCACCAACCTACATGCAGACAGTACAGTCATACGCATAAAAAATAACAATAAAAATGAAATAACACTTGATCAGAATCCAGAAATTAATTTTTAGATAATAGTGATTGACATTTAAAAATGGAATTTGACATTTACCTCACTCTTACTACACAAATTCACTAAAATTTGATCATAGTTTTAAATGACAAAATAGCACTTTGAACTCTAGTTGTATGCAAAGGAACATATAGTCATTCCCTTTATTTAGATATATTTTAAATATGAGAGATATCAAAAGCACAAGTAACAAAATAAAAATAGATGAAATTAAGAACTTCAGAATTAACATCTTACTGCAAATGGAGCCTTCAGGAAAATGTAGGTATCCTGTGGAACTGGAGAATATTCATATATGTTAAATATATTTTCAAGTAAAAAGAAAACCATTGTCTCTGATTTAAAAAAAAAGATTCGTGATAGTCAACTATGTTGAGTAAGGTATTCTGAGAAGAAATTTTAGGTGCTTTATTTCTATGTTAAAATACTTCTTGCATAATGTATTATAATATAGATTAAATCGAATGTATAATCCAACTCTTCTGTTTATTCAGGTAAATCTACTTATATATACAAATTTGATATTTACTTCTTAAAATATTTAACAGGCATAAGTGCCCATAAATCAGTTATGACAATCATTGTTAAAATGATCAATAATGAGGAATATGCATTAATTCTGATAATATTGATAGGCTCATGAACCTGCATCTGTCTTCTGTGAAGAAAAATGAGACTTCTTCCAAAAAAATCAATAGTTTTCCTTTTATGTCATTCATTTTGAGATTATCAATAATAAATGACTTTTTTTACCTTATGTGTCAATGGCCTGACTTAAATATGGGCATCTTTACATTTTAATTTAAAATGATAATCTGTAAAGAACTAGTAACCTAAAATGTATTTAAGGAACTGAATTACTCAGTTTGGAGATTAATTTGCTTAAAACATGAATGAGGGTCTGTGTAGAGATATTGGTGTTTATGCATACATGCACTTACACCTGTACATTTGAATTTTGTGTGCAGTTGTATAAGAAACTCTGTTTTATATTATGCAGCCCTCACCCCTATGGAAAATGTTCATTTCTTTTATCCTGAAGGTAAATTGCATTAGGAAAATAACAGAAATCTCAGTACACATGTTTTTAGCCCTTGTGAACTGGGATGTAGTACAGGTATGTACTTAGGTAAAAAAACAAAATGTGAAATTACAACAGTCATTCATCAAAAAAGAAGCATTTTAATTGGTTATAGGTGGAAAATATCTACTTGACAGTTTCTCACTTTCACGTAAGTGCTTCGCTGCTCCGACGCCTAATCTTGTTTAGTGTAGGGAAAGTAATTTGACATGAAAGTGCCTAGATGGCTGCCGAAAATTAATTGCCAATTAAAAAAGAAAAATGTTTGTGCTACTCTATAAACAAGCCAACGTATAAACCTTTCAGTCTTGTTGCTTTATTTATGTCTTTATAGATCTGGTTTCAAGCTATTTGCATACAATTTACAAATTCATATTATAATTCTCCAGTATATTTATGATTTTATAGTTGTATATATTTTACCTCCGTGAGAAATATTTATTTCTGTATGCTTCTGTTGCTTATTATTTAACAAAAACATCACATTGCATTTGATGCTTTATGTGTCTTCTTTAGAGTAAGATATTTTTATTTGGAAAGGAGCATAAAATGATGTTACCAGCACCAATTGAGCACAGGGACATGTGCGCACCACACACCCACACCAGACAAACATGAGTTGACCATAAGCATACCCCACACATGCACACACACACACACACACACACACACACTCACACACACACACACTTACATGTACTTGTACACACATATACACACAAAGCACATCACACATCCACATCAAATACATGCACAAGCATACAGCACAGCACACATATACACACATATACATAATCTCATAAATATATACATATAAACACAGCACAATGCATACAAATACATTTTTTACACATACACAAATACATATTCATGCTCACAGACACAGCACACACACATACAAATATACACATGCACATACACAGAAAACACACACAACACCCAAACATACACACAAGCACACACAAACTCACTCCCATAGCAAAGAAATCCTTCCCAATTCAGAAAATTTACAAAGCCTTTTAAGTCTCCAAAATAGTAAAGGTTTTTTCCTTGTTATTTCTCTCTGGGAAATTAAAGGATTCTCAGATTAGCACTTGCAAATGATTATTCATGTGAGAATCTAAATTGCATAAAAATGAAATAATCAAATGTTAATCTTCTAACTCAACAAATTTGTATTAAATACAATATCTGGAGCCATTCCAGAAAGAGAATTCAAGTAATAGAGAGACTCTTACTATTCTGAAAACATTGTGGGGGAAGTCAGTAGTGAGGCACCCAGGAAATAGGGAGCTGTGAAGCAAGCAATGCTACTTTTATGCTATACAGGCTCAATGAGGCATGGCAAAGATACAAGACAACCCTCAAGCACACTTTCTACCATCAGGGGCACAGGTCATGCTACAGATTTCTTCTCTAACAATACTAAAACCCAACCTTACCCTCTCCCCTTGTAAAAAAATTAGAATTTTTAACTTTTTAAACAAGTATACTTTATGTTGGTTCATAGGTCATATTTATAATTAAATAATATTTTCATTTTACCTATTTTGAAATTTTGGCAGTTTTTTTCTGATCCTATAAATTTGCCAGTATGATGAAAGGTAGTCATTTTTTTCAAGATCAGCCATTTGTCAAAGATAACTTAATGTACCTAAGGAAGAAGTGATGAAAATATTTCTGGCAAATAGTTTTAAAAGAGAATAGCAGGGGGGCTGGAGAGATAGCCCAGCGGTTAAGAGCACAGACTGCTTTTGCAGAGGACCCGGGTTCAATCCTCAGCACCCACATGGTGGCTAAGAACCGTCTGTAACTCCAATTCCAGGAGAACTCCAGTTTCAGGGGAATCCGAGACCCTCTTCTGACCTCCGCGCCATTGCACAACACGAGTGCACAAACCTACATGCAGACAGTACATTCATACACATACAAAAGTAATGATAAATAAATTTTAAAAATTATAAAAAAAGAGACTAGCAGGAACATTGGCATTTAATTTTGTTAGTAAGGAACACAAACAAGTTTCTTATAAAGAGTTAAAAGATATTTCATTTTGGGGGCTGGAGAGATGGCTCAGCGGTTAAGAGCTCCGACTGCTCTTGCAGAGGACCCAGGTTTGATTCCCAGCACCCATAAGGCAGCTAAGAACTGTCTTTAACTCCAGTTCCAGGGAAATCCGACACCCTCTTCTGACCTGCGAGGCACTGCACGACCCTGGTCCACAAGCCTACATGCAGAGAGTACATTCATACACATAAAAAAATAAAAAAATAAAAAATATTTTTTAAAAAAAGATATATTCTTTTATATGAACCAGCAAGGCATACCTACTTTCTCAATGTTCTTGAATCTGTGCAATTCTTCACCACTTGCAAGGAAGGTTTATTTCCTAATCATGGTTAGCCCCTTGTGTCTAGGTTAAATTCAGGCATGGATTTAAACCATGGATGTATTTCAAAGCCCCCAGCACAGAACTTTAGAACATTATACGCTTGGGCATGTGTGATGGTCACACTTTTAATCCCAGCACTTGGGGAGGCAGACATACATAGATATCTGTGAGTGAAAGTCAGCATGGTCTACTGACTTTCAGGCCAGCTGGGGCTATAGGAAAGACCTGTCTCAATAAACAAACAAACCTAAAGCACTCCAATTAATTTTACAATTTATCCTGAGACAGGGCCTCAATAAGTTTCCTAGGTTTACCTTAAGTCAGTCTGTAGCCCAGGATGGCCTTAAACTTAAGATCTTCCTAAATAACAGTGTTTTAGACCTGAACCACCTGCTTCAGTTTGATATTTCCCATTTTAATCCTTGTGACTTTATTTATTTATTTATTTATTTATTTATTTATTGGTCTTTTCGAGACAGGGTTTTCCTGTAGCCCCAGCTGTCCTGGAGACATTGTAGACCAGGCTGGCCTTGAACTCACAAAAATCTGCCTGCCTCTGCCTCCCAAGTGCTAGGATTAAAGGTGTGCACCACCACGCCCTGCAATCCTTGTGACTTTATTTTTTTTTAATTTTTTATTTATTTTTCTCTATGTGTATGAATGTACTGTCTGCATGCAGGTCTGTGCACCCGTGTCGTGCAATGCCGCAGAGGTCAGAAGAGGGTGTCAGATTCCCCTGGAACTGGAGTTCTCCTGGAATTGGAGTTTCAGACGGTTCTCAGCCGCCATGTGGGTGCTGGGGATCGAACCCGTGTCCTCTGCAAGAGCAGTCGGTGCTCTTAACCACTAGGCAGTCTCTCCAGTCCCCAATCCTTATGACTTTAAAACAATGTTGTATGAAGACAGAGAAGGTGCAGAAGGCTATCTCCTCTAGGGCTAATTTTATTAAAATTAGGAAGTGAGATTCTTGTATTTTTATCATACTCAATATAATATCGCAACTATAAATTAGGTATTTATTATGATAATATATAATATATATATAATTATATTTAAAATATATATATAAGTATATATATATATATATATATTTAAAATGTTATATATTGCCAAATTTCCTATATTTTTGAGACAAAATTGATAAATTTCAAATAAATTACTAACTTTAGTTATACTTTGTACGTAGGTGAAGAATATTGTTTTGGTTTTATTTTATGTGGTTTTGGTTCGGTTTTTGAGACAGGGTCTCATTATGTAGTCCTGACTTGCATACAACTATGTAGACCCGAATATTCTGAAACTCAGAGATCTGCCTGCCTGTCTTCTGAATGATGGGACCAAAAGCTTGAGCCACCATTCCTGCCCTGTGGAAAGTTTTTCTCATGGTTACGACCGGATGTTCATGAGTCTCTGCACCAAAGCAGATGGTGTGACATGCTCCTATTTCAGAATGTATGGACCACATCCTCATGTCCTATCTGTGCAGTTTCAGAATGTATGGAGCACATCATCATGTCCTACCTGTGCAGTTGTATCTATACTGGCACACTTGTATCTGAAGCACTCAATCAGAATAATTTCTGATTCATAAATGCAACAAAATATTGGCTGAATAAATGAATAAAATATATAAAGTTTAATATTATGAATATTCATGTTTCTTATTTAGCTGTAAGCTTCTTGAATATAGGGACAATGCTTGCTGTAATATTCACTACTGCTCTAGTTTCCCATCAATTGCTGCAACAAAACACTCTGACCAATTCCAAATTGGGGAGGAAAGGGTTTATTTGGCTCACATCTCCTGGGTCACAGTTTATCACTGAAGGAGCCCATCATAGAAACTCAGGGCAGGAATCTGGACGCAGGAGCTGAAGCACAAGCCATAGAGGAATGCTGTTTACTGGCTTGCTCCCCTGGCCCAAGCCCAGCCTGCCTTATACTGTACATAACAACCTGCCTAGAGTGGCACTACCCAGAGTGGGCTAGGTTCCCCCAAATAAGTCAGCAATCAAGACAATACTCCACAGACATGGCCACAGGCCAGTCCAATAGAGCCAATTCCCCAATTGAGGCTCCCTTAACCCAGGTATTTCAAATTGACACTAAAGCTATCCAGGACAATTATTTTATTCAAGCCTGGCATAGCATCTGTTGAATAGCATATGTGAAGAATTTGCACAGGCACATGCTTAAAAATATCACTGAGATCTTTACATTTATTTTGCTCACTTATGCTTTTAGCACTAAGTGCCTGAGAATATTTGTAAAAATATTGTAATATTTCTTACTTCATGTATAAAGTTTATCATAACCACTGATACAGCTGACATTTAAAGAGAAAACCCATTGTCCACATATCTTAATCTCATAGTGTCCCAAGGAACAGAACTTTACAAGGCTACCTAAAGTTAAAACAAAGTAAATTCACAGCTAAGTTCATACAGAAGAATGCATATATCATATATTTAATATAATTGTGACATATTTAAATATTTATGTAATATAGTCTAAACTTCTCAGAAGAACAGATACAATAGAAGCTTATGATATTAATCAGAAGATTTTGATCTGGGAATTAGATTTGCTCTCAAAGAGTTGCTATGTGTCCATGAGTGAATCTCCTAGGTTCAACTTTTACTTTTGAAGTTAATGAATACCATATTTGATCCATTAATGCCTTTTTGTGGTGGGGGGAATGGAATAATGTTTGGTAAAATGCTTTTTAAATTGTAAAGTACTGCATAAACACGCTGTTCAGTTATTCGTGGTTCTTGGCCAATGATACACTAGACATTTTGACCCATTGTTCTGACAGATTTGACAAGCTGAGTTTCAAACAAATGATAAAGGTCTGAAATGGGCCCCTTTAGACATCTCTCATTTAATCGTCCTAACTACTGCCATATTGGCTGATATAGCAATGGAAGCAAAGTCTCTACTTGTCATCCTTTCCAGCATTTTTCATTTCCAATAGAAGAGAGAAGCACTCTCCAAAGATACATCATGACACCACTACTGTGCCATGGTAAATTATTTGGCATAAATTCATGTTAACAATGAACTGATCACATTAGTCTAATCATCTCCTACTGCAAACTATCAATCTAACTATCCCAGTCATTTGCTATGTTGAAAGATTCTACTATAAATAAAGATGTGACAAATGATTTGGAGGATTTTAAAGATCCAAAACTTTGAAACAAACAAAAAATACCTTGCTGTTCTTAGATGGATGGAAGATATTTTAAGGTACATTTATCTTGCTCATGTGAACAATAAATGTAATTGGAAGTTTTTAATTGTCTTTGAAAAATAGGAACTTATAGGAATATATAAAGATAGTCTTCCCGGGTCAACTTTTCAGTTGCCACTTTTTGGTACATCCTACTCAATGCAAAGCTGTATCTTTTCTTTCTCAGCCGTTAAGTTGTTGATATTTTGTCCTGTTGGAACAAACAAATCTCTTCCCGTGGTTAGTTTTAAGATTTGAATTGCAAGGTTTTTGACGAAAAGGTTTCATGTCTGTCTGTATCCCCCCCCCTTTATTTTTAACCCATGAGTCTCCAGAAGACAGTTGTATTATACATAACTATAGGGTGGAATCAAGGCACAGATTTCATCAGATTTACCCATGTTGTTTTGGGTGACTATACATGATTAACTTGGGAAGCAAACTTAATTTTTACGTTAAATCATCTTAAAGAGAATGTTACCAAAGAGAGTGTTACCAAAGGCCACTAAACCAATAAAGCAAGGCTACAAAGTGATACTGTACAACAGAGAAATTATAGAGAACATTTGTATGTGCCAATCCCAAAGTTATTGCTCTACAGATTTTGTGTAAAACAAAAGTGGACAACAGCAAATTATATCTACACTTAACTCAGATGCATTACCGTTTTTATCAGAGACTGTAAACCAATGTTGTTTAATATACACATATTTACTTTTACTAAGTCCTAAAACACCATGTATCCTGTAGACAGTGTCTAGGTGAAAATGGGTACTTGCTGAACTCACATCAATTAAATATGCCTTGATTGAATATACATCCGTGTCCCTCTCCCACCCATCCCCCCTTCCCAATTCACCATTTCAGTCATTTTCTGATGCAGTCTTTCTGTTGTTGTTCTTTTACTATGCATCCCTCTCCATGAGAAATATTTATATCTGGGGTTGTTGGTACTAGCATCCACATATGAGGGACACCATTTGTCGTTTGTTTTTCTGGGACTTGTGTTACTTCCACTTAACATAATATCTTCTAGCTTCATCCATTTACCTGCAAATTCATGATGTTGTCCTCTTTTTTACTGCTGAATAGAACTCCATTGTATAACATGTACCACATTTTCTCTATCCACTCGTCAGTTGAGGGGCACCTGGGCTGGTTTCAGACTTTTGCTACTTGTGAACAGGGCATGCAATAAACATACGTGCATGGTATCTTTGCAGTAAGTTGTGTCTTGTGGGTATATACCCAGGAGGTATGACTGGGTTAAATGGAAAGGCTCATTTTGAGTCTTCTAAGGGTTCTTCCACACTGCTTTCCATAGTGGGCTGTACAAGTTTACATTCCCACCAGCAATGGATGAGTGTGAAAGGTTGACCCGTCTGAACATTGAAAGGAAGAAAAGCCTCAGAATTGCCAGTAAATCGAACCCTTCTGTGGATCCTACATGTAACAACTATTTAATAATGAGTCCTAATGAAATTTACCTTGTAGGTGCCAAAAGGTTTTGATATGAGAGACTTTCTTGCCTTCTCCCCCATAGAACAAGGAAAATATGACGATGATGAGTCGTTCTCCAACTTAAATTGTGAGACAACTATTATAGAGGTAATCTCTTATAAAAAAAAAAAAAATGCCTTCTTTAATTGCTAATAGACATATAGAATCTGTGAAAAGGATTATACTTGTCAGAACCAAATATAATACTAAAGTCCTTGGGCTATGCACTTAGGCAAAGTATATTAATGCAGGAGCTCTGACATCAGCAATGGATTGTTTCACCAAGGGGGATTTGGCCAGGGGATCCAAGGCCCCACAAAAGGTAGGGCTCCTTGCCCCTTAGTTGGGATACCTGCAAGGAGAGGCGATAAGACCCCTGCTGCCGAAGACCTGACGTTACCATGGGAGGGTGTATTGAGAGCGCACATGCAAGTGTACAGATGGCCCTCTGGAATGCCAGAGAGTGTTACCAAAGGCCACTAACCAATAAAGCAAAATACGGGTCTCCCTGAGTCAAGCAAGACTCCACCGTCAGCACCAGCTACACCCTCACCTGCCTGGAAATACTGTGCAGCAGAGGCAGCCATGTGCCTGTATATCCCAAATCTAATTGGCTATTGGCGTCTCTCCTTGGAGGAATAACCCATGGCTGAGCCACAAGCTTACATCCTCTACAGGTTAAGAGATGTTTATAAGCCACGAGTAAGACCCTGTCATATTTAACAGGGGGAAAAAATGTAATTGCATGGATTAACATACTCATCCAAACATATGTGTCTATGCCAAAGTAACCTACCATAACTATTAGTTCTGCTTAAAAACCTATATATCTAATTGCTTGTGCTTCATTAGTAGGAGTCAAAAGGTTATTCCTGGACAAACTGTCAGCCATGAAATGAAACAGCCAGAATTGACCAGAGTCCAAGTCAACAGCTCCAAGAGAGTGGACTGTTTTACTTCTCATCCCACCTGTGCCCCTTTTCTAAGGCTAGGGAACAATCTGCGGAAGAGGGGGGTGGTAGAATGTAAGCTGTGTGATTGGGGTGAATGGTGAAACTACAGCAATGTAGTCTGGACACTCATTTGATCAACTTGATTGAACAAACAACCTGTCACCCCCCACTGGATGGTGGGGCTGTGGGGGTTTGGGCACAACAGCCTGCAGATTGGTTTTTGCATGAGAGGATGCTTGTACTCATGGATTATCACTTATAGCTAAAATGAAAAAAGAAAACCTGAGAGAAAGATGCAGGTCACGTTATCAGAACTGCAGATCTGGGATGGGGTGGGGGTGGGGGGGAAGGGAAAGGAAATATGCCTGATCTGAATTGGAAAATGATGTACGAAATGCTCAAAGCATCAATAAAAATTAAATTAAAAAAAAAGATAGTCTTCCCACTAAAAGTAGCCTTGATATTATATTGAGCTTTCTGTATATTTTAACTATCCAATAACTGTCTCTGAGGATGTGGCATATATGTATTGGTTAAATATGAAAATATTTATCATATATAGACAATACTAATTCAAAAAACTATTATGTGAAATTGGTTTCAATAAAACACTATTTCCAGGGCTGGAGAGATGGCCTATTGGTTAAGAGCACCTACTGCTCTTGCAGAAGACCTGGGTTCGATCCCCAGCACCCACATGGCAGCTGAGAACCATCTGTAACTCCAATTCCAGGAGAACTCCAGTTCCAGGGGAATCTGACACCCTCTTCTGACCTCCGTGGCTTTGCACAACACGGGTGAACAAACCTACATGCAGACAGCACATTCATACACATAAATAATTAAAAAAAAGAAAAGAAAAGAACACGTTTTCCATAAATAAAAAATAAAATAAAACACTATTTCCAATATTATTGAGTAAGAACATTTAAGTTTGCTTCCACATAATATTTCAAATATTTTTATATAAAATGTGTAGTTGTAAAGTTGTTTTACCTTTAGATAGGTAAATTTAGAAATTGCAACATCACACATAAGAAAAATGCCTTAAATTCATGGAGTACAAGTGATTGATAACTTTTCAAGATAACACATCTGGAAGCTACATCATATGAAAATATAATTTCTGAATGTGAATATAAAATTCATTTGTTCCCAAATGTACTTTGGTGAGGCATTTTGGCCCATGTGAGAAACAGACTTTAAAGCTCTAACAGGCAGACAAGACTCGTCTTCCCTAACTTGCTTGTGCTGTGATCATCACAGCTAAGCGTTTTGACTGCTTCTCTTAATGAGAATGGAGTCAGTTAAGAGTCAGCTAAGGCTAAGGATTATATATAATATATAATATATAATATATAATATTATATATATATTATATTATAGTTATATGTATTTATATACTTCTTTCTTCTTTCTCTCTCCTCTCTCTCATCTCTCCTCTGTCTCTCTCTCTAAATTTAACTTCTTATATATATATATATTATATCTTATATTAAATATATATTCTCTTGCCATTTTGTAGGTCTGTGTGGATGTTTGACGAAGACTTCCCAGTGGAGTCTTAGGAGGGGAGCACCCACTCTCTTGTAATGAATCCTCACCTATTGCTCTGTAAATAAGACCAATAACTGACTGCTTTCCCAGCCTGGTGGTGGTAGTGACAGTAGTTTGGGTGGTGCTCTGGGTAGTAAGATGTGTAACTGAGGCACAGCCACTGTGCTGGAGGATATCCATGGGAGAAATCCAGGGCTAACAGTCCACTAGTAGATTGTATGGAGTACTACACCTGCTTGATGAGTCACAGTTCTGCCACTGTAGTATTGTCATGTTTTGAGAACAGCTAAAGGTCTAGAAGAGGCATTATAAGGACTAGAAGTAGAAGAAGCCCAGGGGTGTAAGCCTCAGCAAGCAGCTACAGAGGCATCCTTGTCACTTCTATGTATAAATAAGATATCTGTCCCAGGACAAGGTGGTAGCTTGGAGGGAGACTAAAAATCTAGAGAATTTCAGTGAGATGTAGATATGAAGCTGGTACCTAAAATATTGGCCTCCGATCTTTCTGATAAATTGGATAAAAGAAAAAAGAAAGAGAGATTGACATGCTAACCTGCTGGGGTTTTTTTGTTTGTTTTATTTTGTTTTGTTTTTTACTGGTTAAGGAGTCAAGATGGGAAGAGAGCCCACATTAGATCAATTATAAAAGGCTCATCCTAGGGTCCCAAAACCTAGAACCCATGGAAGAAGGCAGATAATAATGATGAAGCGAGTAACCTAGAAATTGCTAATAATTTTGACCTTTAATACAAAGAAAGGGAAAAGCCATGGTTCAACACGCTGATGGTTAACTTACCAATGATAGTCTGATAACAAGAGACTATGGTAATCAGTGAAATCTCAGCATTGGAGCTGTTGGAACTTGGGAAGACTTTCAAACAAGCAATGAAATAGCCCCTTACCCCCTGGATTGTGAGGCTATGGACATGGAAACAGATGCAATTATTTTAAGTGCTGCAAAAGAAGAAAAGCTGAATATAACCATCTGTCCCTTAAGATACAGACTGTGTATCTGAGACAGTAGAGGGGAAATCAGTCCCTGATTGACTGTCTTGTATGAGTCCATGGACATCAGGCAGGGCCTAGAGGACAATAGAGGAGGGGCAGGCTCTACTTACATAACTAGGCATGAGGAAAATAATGTATAATGCCCAGTTCACTGGAACAGATAGGATTACATTTACCAGAGATTTAAAGAATTAGATTCAGCAAGGACTTTGAGATTGCTCATGGTGATTTAATGACTTTGCTGAGTTCCTTAATGGGGCAAACTCTTTATGAAGGTAAGGTGTTAGCAGGCCTAAGTGACTTAGACTAGCATGCAAAATATGCCCATAAAGTGATACAACAACCTAGAGAAGATAAGAAAAAGGCAAAATAGTAAAGGAGATCTGTTTCCATTACTCAAATGGACATATGCAAGATTTATGTCAAGACCATGTTCCTAAAGAAAAAAATGACGGAAAGTTAAATTTTGTGTTAATGACCTTCCAGAAGGCCTTAAAGCCTGAGGAGGAGTTCACAGAAGCTAAATTTTGTGGTAATGACCTTCCAGAAGGCTTTAAAGCATGAGGAGGAGTTCACAGAAGATGTGTGACAAAAGCATACATGTACAGAAGATAAAAGTTGTCCCAGGGGTGGATAAAGATCTCTCCAGATTAAACAGGGTACATTTCCCTCCTACAAAAGGTTACATTAAGTTTGGAGACAGCTTACACGGCCAGAGCCTTCCCCAGTAGCCAGGTATGATCAAGGGATAAGCAAGAGATATTTCTACAGCCATGAGGCAGACCTAGGACTTAGAAAACATTATTATTAGTTGATTCACCTTTAAGTAAGCAGTCTTGTGGTTGGAATTTAATTTCTCTGCTTAGAGGATCTAGTTCTCATGTAAATGTGCTTAAAAACTGAGGCAAAGGGAATGGCCATACAACATATTGACAAAAGTAACTAAACCACTGAAAAACACAGCACTTGGGGCATAAATTCTATTTTAGAAAAAATGAATAACTGAATAACAATTACTCCTTGTATGTCTGTATCCAAGTATGCTTGGCGTCTAGTCATCTGGGACAAGAAAATTATCTCTGTATTAGTCAACGTTTGTTTTAATAATGTCAGGTTACTAAGTCTCCACAACCTCGGTGCCTCACATCACAAGCTGTTTTGACACCCTGCATCTGTGGAGTGAGGTCGGGTATGTGTTTTAGGCTACAGATGGCTCTCAGTTCAGGTCAGCTCTGTATATCTTTGATCTTAATATCAAAACGAAAAGGGGAGAAACTCTCTTGTGGCATTTTTCCTTATTGTACAAATCAGTGCATTTAGAGTACAAGGAAAACAAAGCAATTCTAAAGAAACCAACCAAAATCAACTCATCTTACACTGGCCAAAACATTACTAGAAGAAACCCAAGTCAGAGAAGGTGGGATATACACCATTCCACTAAAAACTGGAGAAAGAGCAAAGATGCAGTCTAGAAATCCTAAGACTGAAAGAGAAGATGATGTACTTGGATATATATATGACACTAACAAAAAGACAAAATATTTACCATTAGATATTTACCAGCAAAGAGAAAACAGAAGATACTTTTGTCTTTCAGTTCTTAAGGAGTAATCTGAAAATTTCCCCCTTCTGTGGGGGCATTCCTAGGAGAAAAGTCTCTGTCTCTACACCATCCAGGGAGGCAATGGATGCCCTTTTTCCAAGATTAACTCTTAAAGGATTTCTATAGAGAAAACAGACTTGGAAGATAGACATTCAGGGCAGAGTGCATGCTTAAAGCTCTCTTCTCTCTCTCTCTCTCTCTCTCTCTCTCTCTCTCTCTATAATATTATATATATATATATTTATATATATATATATATTATTAGTAATTATAGACTTTTTGGTCTTTTTGAGACAGGGTGTCCCTGTTGCCTAGCTGGTCTGGAAATTTCATTGTAGAGCAGGCTGGCCTTGAATTCACAAAGATCTGCTTACCATCAAAGCCATATACAGGAAACCCACAGCCAATATCATCCTAAATGGGGAAATGACAGAAACATTCCTTTAAAGGAGGAACTCAGCAAGGCTGCCTCCTGTCACCACTCCTCTTCAATATAGTGCTTGAAACACTTGCTAGAGCAATAAGGCAAGAAAAGGACATTAAAGGAGTACTAATTAGAAAAGAGGAAGTCAAATTATCCCTATTTGCTGATGATATGATTGTTTACTTAAGGGATGTTAAAAACTCCACCAGAAAACTCCTAGAAACGATTAACAGCTTCAGCAAAGTGTCAGGATACAAAATTAACATTAAAAATCAAGGCCTTTCTTTACACCAAGAACAAAGCAATGGAGAGGAAGAAAAAAAGAGTACCTTCCCACTCACAATAGCCCAAAAACAAAAAATACCTACAAACCTAACCAAAGACACCAAAGATCTCTACAACAAAAATTTTAAACCTCTAAAGAAAGAAATGAAGAAGACATCAGAAGATGGAAAAACCTCCCATGCTCATGGATTGGGAAAATTAACATTGTAAAAATGTCCATTTTACCAAAACTCTTGTATGATTTAACGCAATCCCAATCAAAATCCCCAAGAGTTTCTTCACGGCTTGGAAACAAAGTTCTTAAATTCATTTGGAAAACAAAAGACCCCGAATAGCAAAAAAGCCTGAGTGAAAAGAGCTACACAGGGGGGATCTCTACACCAGACTTCAAACTATACTACAGGGCTATAGTCATAAAAACAGCTGGTACTTGCACAAAAACAGACCTGTTGACCAATGGAACAAAACTGAAGATCCAAATCTGAGCACATACAATTTCAGCCATCTTATATTTGACAAGGGGGCCAGAAGCCCAATGGAGAAAAGACAGCATCTTCAGCAATTGGTGTTGGCAAACTGGATCACCACTGTTAGAAAAATGAAATTAAACCCCTACCTCTCGCCTGTACAAAAGTGAACCAGATGGATCAAAGACCTCAATGTGAAACCCCAAACTCTGAAGTAATAGAAGAAAAGTTGGCAGCTGACTACAAGACATAGGCATAGGAAAAGACTTTCTAAATCAGAACAACAGCTGCACAAGAATTAAGGTCACAATTGACAAATAGGAACTCATTAAACTCAAAAGCTTCTGTACATCAAAAGAAACAATACAAGGAAGTGAGAGAGAAATCCCACAGAGTGGGAGGAATCCTTCACTGGCAGATACATCTGACAAAGCATTGATTTCCATATATATAAACTACTCAAAAAACAAAAAAGAAAAAAGAAAACAAATGACCCACTCAATAGATGGAGCAAAGAATGAACAAAGACTTCACAAGTGAGGAATTAAGATGTCGAGAAACACCTCAAGAAGTGTTCAACATCACTAATCATTAAGGAAATGCAAGTCAAATCCACTTCTAAGATTCATCTTACTCAATAAAACAGCCTAGGATCAAGAAAACAAATGATACCAAGTGCTGGAGAGTTGTGGGGAAAGGGGACACTCATCCACTATCTGGTGGGAATGTAACTATACAGCCAAAGGAATGGGCAGTGTGGAGAACCCTTGGAAGACTTGGAATGAACTTGCCACCGATCCAGCCATACCACTCCTGGGCATGTACCCTCAAGACTCTACCCCACCACAGAGATACATGCAAGCCATGTTTATTGCATCTCTCTTCACAATAGCAAGAGTTGAACCAACCTAAATGCCCTCAACTGATGAGTGGATAGAGAAAATGTGGTACTACATACACAATGGAGTTATGCAGCAGTAAAGAAAGACAACATCACGAGCTTTGGCAGGAAAATGGCTGGAGCTAGAGGACATCATGCTGAGTGAAGTAACACAGTCCCAGAAAACAAACACGAATGGTATCCCTCATCTGTGGATGCTAGTGCCAATCACCTAGTTGTAAGTATTTCTGTTTAGGCCCCCTGAGCTTTTGTCCAAAGCAGTTGAGTGTATGCATATTGGAAACAACAACAACAGAAAGGACTGCATCAAAGAACTGACCTGAAACAGTGAACTTCTGCTCAAACAGTCAACTTCCTCAAGGAGAATATTGAGAAAGACTGGAGAAAGAGATGAAAAGCATGTTTTGGCAGAATGCATGAGCTCTTGTGGGGTGGAGGAATGGGCGGGAACACAGGTTTCTAGATTTGTTAAAAAAATATAAATAAATTTATGTGACAAAAAAGTACCAATATCACCGGGTGTGGTGCCAAGCCTTTAAAAAAAAAAAAAAAAAAGATGATCTGCTTACCTTTGCCTCTGTGTGCTGGGATTAAAGTAATGTGCCACCATGCCTCACACAGATTTTTTTTGTATGAATGATCAATTTCCATCAGAACTAGTTTAAAGTCATCAATTCTTAGGTACATTTGTCTTTCTTTTGTCATTATTTCTTCTTCATATCATATTTGAAATCTATAAGCACACATAAAAGTTTAAAACAATATTTTTGTTGACATGAGTGCTTTTCACATGAGTAATGACTTTCTTTATAAAAAAATAATGTTCTTTACATTAGTCTCAATTTGTTTTCATTCTCCTTTTTTGTAAGACCCATTGTAAATTTCTGCTGCATTTGCTTAACATTTTAATTCTTTGTTTCTAAAAGTTGCTAACAAACAATAAGTTATGTAACTTTGTATGTTTCTAACAAACAAAAGTGTTAATGTTACACACAAACCTCAAGTTGTGATAAGTTCTGGGTAATCCAGACGCTTCATATGTAGTAGAGTTTGTGGCTCTGTCAGAAGAACAGTTCTGAAGCATTGTTCTCGTAGTCTTTCCTGAATTTTATACTCTAACTCAAAAATTTTAGAAACCCCAAAATAAAATATGGTGCAGAAAGATGGACTTTTCTTTTGCAGGTCCTGGTGGCTTACACCTATAATCTTAGCATTCAGGAGGATCAGGAGTTCAAGTTCATCCTCAGCTATAGAAGAAGATCAAAAGCACCTGTCTTGCACAAGGAGGAGCACCTGTCTCAACAGCCCACCTGCGGTGGTTTGAATGATAATGTTCCTGTAGGCTCAGTATTAGGCTATTTTGTCTCCAGTTGGTGGCACTGGTTTGGGAGGTCTTAGAAGTTGTGGCCTTGCTGGAGGAAGCTCCTCACTAGGGAGGAGCTTAGAGAGTTCAACAAGCCTTGCCAATCTCAAGTCAGACTTTGGTGGTATCCTTAACTTGGTGTGTTCTTGTTTCCCTATCTAAGGTAAAGAGTTGTATGCTCACATGTCCCCAGGGATGATGGTCTTAATATATACCTATAAGAAATTGATTTTCTGTATAAAATTTATTTTCTAAAATTCATTGTGAATAAAAAAAAGTCACATTTCCAATGTCCTTTTTGCACTTTATCTATACAGTGTATTTTCTATTTTTTTAATTTAATTTTTATTTTTGTATGTGTATGAATGTACTGTCTGCATGTAGGTTTGTGCACCCGTGTCGTGCAATGCCGCGGAGGTCAGAAGAGGGCCTTGGATTCCCCTGGAACTGGAGATCTCCTGGAATTGGAGTTACAGACGGTTCTTTGCCGCCATGTGGGTGCCCGGGATCGAACCCGGGTCCTCTGCAAGTGCAGTCGGTGCTCTTAACCGCTAGGCTATCTTTCCAGCCCCTATACAGTGTATTTTCTAAGGGCTTTTAAAACCTCTATATTGTTTTGTCCTTTTTTTCCGGAACAGGACTTAGAACAGACACATTTGGCATGTCACAAACTATCTTCTGATCTTTAAAGGGAATTTGAAGAAGAAAATCTCTCTTGTACAGAAACCTCAGTTAAAATAGGGGTGGTGGGGAATGGAAACACTGATAATCGAATGACTCACAACAAGGAGGCTTCTGGAACTATACAGAACTTCCACGAGGGCTCAGAATTCTAACACTTGGCTTAAGTTGGGGTAGAACCAGCAAGTCGAATCAGTCATTCCATATTAAAAACAGATAAAGGGAAGAAGGTAATGAGCTTAAGTTCAGAGTGATAGAGATAATGAGAACAAGAGACCTTGGTCTGTCAGCAGCAAGGCCCTTTGTTTCTCAGCAACCCCACCCCCACCCCACTATGAATTACTTCTTCCTGAGTTATCTGTGAAACAACAAGGGGATGGAATTTTTAAAAGATGCTCTGCCACAGAAGGAAAGCAAGTGCTGAGCTAGTAAAAATGTGAGATAATAAGATTGACATTGCTGACACTGGAAATATGGTGATAGAAAGATTAGTTTACAATCAAATTACTCTCATATTCACTTATAGCCAAATAAGTAAAGAGGCCACCTGTAAAGGATTTTCCCCATGAGTAATGGTATGGAGACAATAATAATAAACACATGTTTTAGCCAGCAAGGGATTCAATGGAAGTTGCTAGATTCACAGGTTGTTTAAACCTGGGCAAGATCCTCCTAAATGAATGATTCATCCGTAGTAATGACACTAATTCATTATCAAGTTTCAGTTTATACCTACTTTCATTTTTTCCAATCTGTTTCAGTGCAATTGAAGTGGTGGATTGCTGTGTTGTTGTTTTAAAATGTTGTTTTAAGTACATAATTTTACTCCATTTGTGCCAGGAAAATGCCCAAACACCTTCATTAGAAATAAAGCAAATCTGTTCAACAGTACTCTGAACAGCAGGCACTGTATGCTTTATTGAACAGAAATGCTTTAACAAACCTTATCTTGCACACATGTTCACTCTGCCTGTGTCTGTTTATGTTCTCAAACTTCCTGGAAATGTGGGTGCAACAACAAAGTGGTGTTTAGCTACCCTACTTTCTTGGCCAGGTGGTTGATTATATGGTTTGGCATATTTTTTGCAGGTGGTATACACAATCATATATACCAGCTGTTCAGCCCACTGAGTAATACTTTGTAAATGACACAGCCCCAGCCATACATAACAACATATAATGATGCTGGAGTGATAACTTCACTGGATTCATTTAGGTCTGCGAAGAATTCTCTAAGAAAGACATTTTCCTGCCTTCGTTTCTGTTTCATGCTGGGTAATGTTGGCAAGAATTATTCATGGCACATGTGAGCAATTCAACTAAATATTGTAAAAAAGCAACAAGGCAGTTTTGCAGAGGTGTGCTATCTGCTTGATGACTTGGCATGCTGCCCCCGGTTGGCACAGCACCCTGGCTGCTAGCACAGGGGATGTTATATATACTTGCCATTGAAGCTCTCCTATGCTACTTGCTGTGCACGATCAATATTGACTCACTGCATAAACAACCAGATGAACCTTGTATCTGAGGGATAGCAAATAGCATTTGAATTATTTTACATAAATCTGAAAATGTAATCGCGGTTGACATTCCTATTAGTATTATATCTGAGCGTGATGATCATAATTGAGTAACATTAAATTTAGTTTATTGAACAGCAGTCCACTGCCCGCTTTACTGTGACTATGATCTGTGTGATGAAACCAGCAGCACGAAAAATTCTCTCAGTTGGTGCACTTCCTGGAGAGCAGCCAAAGTATTTATTGCTATTTGTGCAATTAATGGCTGTATTGATTCCCCCCCCCAGTAAATAGTGCATAAGTTGTGCTATGTTTTTTTTTAGCTCTTCAAGGTTTGTTTCAGCTGTAATTAATGTGACCATAAGAATAATACTCAAATTGTTCTTAGTAACTGGTTTTCATCTCTGCAACATTTGCAGCTCACACATTGCACAGGTTTGAAATGATTAAATTGATAAGTGGCTCTATTGCCAAAATAATCCCATATGTTGAAGTATGATTTATTAACGTTCAAAAATCAGGAGGTAAAACTTCACTAGCCAAAATGCTGTGGTGGTTAATCATCTGTTCTTCCAGCTAATTCCATAATCCTCAATGTGACAATCAATTCATCATGCCGAAATGGCAAATTCATATAAATCATATTTCCAAGTTCCACAGGCAGTCGATAAAATATATTGCACATTTCCCATAAATTATGTGATATAATGTTAATTTATTTTTCAAATAAAAAATTTTAACTACCCTATGTGTGTATCCATTGTGCTTGTAAAGTAATGAGCCTCACATTCACACATCTAGAAAAATCACACCATGCATAGAAAAGAGGGCATGAAATCCTAGTGAGAAGAAGTCGTAGGAATACAGGGCAAATATTCTGGAAAATGACCAAATGCTCCTAGTTTTTATTGATGAGGATTCCAAATTTTCCCTCCATATATTTTCTAACTTGAAAGACCTAGAAAAGAGAAGACAAGTCCAGGTCTTTTCAAAATCTAATTCCTACTGTGCCTTTCACAGGCATCACACTATTTACATGGGATTTGAGCGCGTGTACCACAATTTCATTCTTTCATGCCTTTCCTTTGAAGTCTCTTTGTCAACATTAAGAAATAAAACATGCACTCAGATGTGGTGGCACAGTCCTTTTATCCCAGCACTTGTTGGCAGAAGCAGGAGGATCTCTGAGTTTGAGATCACCTTGGTTTACCCAGAGGGATTCCAGGGTAGCTGAGATACAAAGTAAGACCCCCCAAAAAACAAACACCCAACAAAAACAGAAAAGAAAGAAAACATGAAATATGAAATGAAGAGGACAGAAAGGTTGATCATCCAGTAAAATTCCAACAAGGTAGATATAATTTCTGGGAGGATATTATTGCACAATCTAACAGTGACAGAACTATAAATTTCAAAAGCTAGAATAATGGATTTTACATGATTTCACTACAAAGAAGTGGCAAACATTCAAAGAGATTGATACATTACATTTTAGCATTCCAAAATTAATGCATGTCCACAGCAGATCGAATACTTGATGATGTCCTATGAAAATACGATTGTGTAATTCTATAGGTATTCATAGCAGAATAATCAATATAATTTTATAATATATATCAAACTAAATATATTAACTTACATGCATTTCAGCATTTATAATTCTTCCTACAAGAGAATCATATGAACAGATTCAGGACTAAGGAAATTAGCAGAAAATAAAGAAGAAAAACAGTCTGGATACTGAGCCTCCTTATTTCCTCTGCCTGTTATTTGAGAAATTCTTCCCAACAATAGTACACTTTACCCAAATATTAGGTACTATTTTTCATCTAAAAACATCTCATCCCTTGACCTATATGACTCTAGTTCACCCTCATCCTCCATGTCCTGGCTGACTCTGTGTTTAACGTGTGATTTCTCTTCACATGAGAAGCTCTAGCAATTTTCTTTATGTAAATAATAATATAGTATATGTCATCTAAATTGGGAACATTTGAAAAAATTGTTTAGGAGTTATATGCCTACCACTGAAAATAATATGATTATAATTATATACTTATATACTATGATTACATGATTATAAAAAATGACATTTTTCTGCACTAACATATTGCCATGCAACAAAATATGCCTTACTTGAATTGTAATTATTAATATTTATATATGAGAAAAATGTTTTCCCAGGAAAAGAATATTCATCTTAAAGATGAATTACCATTAAGGCCAAAAAAAAAAAAAAAAAGAAAGAAAAAAACTGTATCACAGGGTAACAATTAGTTCAGTCAGTTTTTACACTGTTTACAAAAGCTGAGTAAAGAAGAGGGTTCAGGACTAAAGCAAAGTACAGGCTAACAGAAGATAATAGTACTTTACTGGGAACATAGGAAAATGGAACTAGCCGCTGTGATTAGCAGAAGCTGGAGATACTGAATTGCTTCCCAAGATGCCTCAGAGGATTAGTCACAATGCTTTGACTGTGCTACAAAAGACACAAGGATCCAGGTGAAAAAGTGCATCTTATTTTCGAATTCTACATATTTTTAAACATATTTTAGAAAATAGTTTCTTATTATTTTCATTTTATGTGTACGAATGTATTGCCTGCATGTATGTAATTATATCCATGCCAGCAGAGGCCAGAAGAGGGCATCTGTTTCTGTTTCTCCTGGAACTGGAGTTACAAACAGTTGTTAGCCACTATGTGGGTGCTGGGAATTTAACCCAGGTGGTCTCCAAGAACAGCCAATGCTCTTTAAGACAGAGCCATTTCTCTATCCCCATCTTACATAATTTAAGCAATAAACTTTAGATCTGCTGTGAACCCACATTACTGAATTCACAAATTATTGTCCACTTATCATCTTTAGAGTAATTGCAAGAAGAGGCTATCCCTACAAAAGACACTGTCTAACGGCCATGTGCAGGGAGGCTACAGATGCAGTACTCAAGGCCCACGAAATTCACAGGTTCTGAGTGCCATTTATCTTAAACTATTAATACTTGGGATTTCAGAGGAGTTTAAAAGAGAAGATAAGATATGGAGATAAATTTGAGCCAAAGCTTAAATTCACTAGGGTTACTATTTGAAAGTATGTAGACCCCACTTAAGAAACATACTGCAAACTCTAGGGCATATGGTAAGATCATAAGTCATCTGTTTATTTGAAAATTCAAGAGAAAAAAAAATATTATAAAATATTTACTATAAAACAATGCACTAAATCATAGAAATGGAAGAGGAAGGGTATAAAAAACCTCAAAATAAATATTGAACTAAGGGACACATATTCAGCAATATAAGTTAACTAAATACCAAGAAAATTGTCAGACCATGAAGATATAAACTCAGGCATATGATATTTTCAGGAGACATACAATACTTTCTTTTTTTTTTTTTTTTTTTTTTGCCTTTTCGAGACAGGGTCTCCCTGTAACCCCAGCTGGCCTGGAACTTGCTCTATAGACCAGGCTGGCCTTGAAATCACAAAGATCTGCCTCCCAAGTACTAGGATTAAAGGTGTGTGCCACCATGGCTGGCTATACAATACTTTCAAAAGTACAAATAGGAATAAATATGAAGCTCAGTGGTATAGTGCTTGTATAAATGTAATATCATATGCAAACTGCATATAGATGCACAGAAAAATGATCATCCACCATGGTCAATTCGGCTTTATGGCAGAGATGCAGGGAAAATTCAATATACATATGTCATGTAATAAATCACATAAATGGACTTAAAGAAAAAAAAAAACACAAGTTCTTCTCAGTAGATGCAGGACAGGTCTTTGACAAAATTCAACAGGCAGTCATGTTAAAAGTCCTAGAGGTATTATTTTGGAATAAACATATCTCAACATAAATAAAGCTATATAAAATAAATCCACTGTCAGCATCATTCTAAATGGAAAAAAGCTACAATTATTCACATCAAAATCAGCAACCAGACAAGCCTATGCACTATCTCCAGACCTTTTCAATATAGTGCCTGAAACTCTTGCTAGAACAATAAGAAAGAGAAGGAAATTAAAGGAGTACTAATTGGAATAGAAGAGGTTAAATTATCACTGTTTTCAAATGATATATTATACATAAGAGACCTCGAAAATTCCACCAGAAAACTGCTAGAAATGATTAATACTTTCAGCAAAGTGGCAGATTACAAAAGTTATCTTACAAAAATGAGTAGCCTTTCTATATATAAGTAACAAGCAATCAGTAAAAGCATTCAGGGAAACCCTCCCATTCATAATAGCCTCAAAAATATAGCAGTCAAAATTTTGACAAATCATACTGCTATTAACTCCTAGCCCTGGATCAAAAGAAGTGTGGAGACTATTTTCTGGATGACCACATAGTTCAACACTCAGTAGGCCAATAGTAAGTGTTATTCATCAGCAAACAGTTTGGGATCTTCAAGTAGTGTTCAGAATGCAGGAGCAGCACCATACCTATATTCCCTATTGACAGTCCTCTTTCCTAGTAGACACAGGTCCCTCAGCTGTTTATATGAAGCAGCCTTCTGATTTTGATTTCATGACAAAGATTTAGGCAAGTCACCTTGATTCTGAGCCTCTGTGTGATCTGTAAAAGAATAATGAAAGTAGATTCTATGATTCCATCTTGATTTATAATAAAAATTTCTTAGAAGCCTATGTGTTGAAACTATTTGCACACTGTCTTGATGTGGTGATGTAGGGGGAAGGTAATATAAGCAGGGTACCTGATAAAGGAAAACTGATTATATATATATATACAGGAAATGCACAAACATTCAATTAAAACTAAGATAGTAATTAGAAAAATAAGAAATAATAGCCTCCATGGAGACAAAAGAAAATGCTAATTATTAGTGGCTAATGGCAAAGGAAATGGATAAATTATTGTATCATGAGCACAGAATTTCAGTTTTTGAAATATTTTATTGACTTTTTGTGCATTCAATATAATAGATCTTAATCAAATTTGGTTCCCCTCTTCCATGCACAATCCCCGCATACCTACTACAGGATTTTATGCATTCTGTCATATATATTAAGTCCAATATATTTAAGCAGAACTTCAATTTTACAAAATTAAAACAATTCTACAGATGGGGAGTTGATGACCTCACAACTATATAGTCTCACAAAAATACCACAGAACTGACAGAAGCTTGCTATTGCCTAGGCTGGTTTCGAACCCCTGTTTCTCCTGTCTTGAGTAATAAGAAGGACCCGGCTGGAGAGATGGCCTACCGTTTAAGAGGGACAACTGCTCTTGCAGAGGACCCAGGTTTGATTCCCAGCCCCCACATGGCAGCTGAAAACCATCTTTAATTCCAGTTCCAGGGGAATCCAACACCCTCTTCTGACCTCTGCGGCATTGCACGACATGGGTGCACAGACCTGCATGCAGACAGTACATTCATACAAATAAAGAATAATAATTAAAAAAGAAACAAAATCCAAAAGAAAGAAGGACCAAAGTGCATTTGGTAGGTAGCACTTGTGGGAAAGCATAGTCCTTCACTTGAAAGGTTTTCACAAAATCATCTGCATGGTGGACCAGGGCACTCAGGGGGCCCTGCTAGCTGGACTTTGAAAATCCACTGCCAGCCCTGGGATTAAGGTGTTTTGAGACTAAACCTGGGGAGCTTGGTATATAGACAGCAGGGACAGAGCCTTTCAGCCACAAGTGCTGGTCTATAGTCAGACTCCTAAGCTTAATCTCTGTGAAATGGATGCAGGGGTATGGCCATGCTTACTAATTTGGCTGCAGCGATGTAATTGACCAAATCACTTCCTTTCATGATGTAAAGCCAAAGAATCCAACGCAACAGAAAAACAAATGCCACAGAACCATAAACTTACAAAGTTGAAAATGATAAGCTTTGTTCACGTTTTACTCTATCATTTAAAAAATCATTTATAGTCAAAAGAAACAATTATAATACATGATTAGTCTACTTAACAATTGAATATTGAACTTTATTTTTTACTTATACGGTCTACCATTTATCTTTTTTCTTTCCATATTTACTTTCTATGACACTCAAATGCCATTAATATCAAGTAACATAATTTTGTATAAACACAGTGAAATCATTGGGATCATACATTTAATAGCATGCCTTCTGAAAAATAATGGAAATATATGCAACAACAGCATAGCCACTCTCACCATCAAGGAGGTAAGTTACAGGTACAAGCAATACAACTTTCCCTCAGATCCCCTTATATCTGGGTCAACCTGGAACAGTGATGCCTACTCTTGGGGAAGGAGCTCCTCTACCTATTTAGTCCTTCTAGGAAACACCACAAACTTACACAAAGGTGTGACCTTTAATTGATAGTAGATCCAAAGAGGTGAGTAACCAAGATTAACCATCAATATTTCTAAGCAATCACATATTTCTAAGCACTTCTCTGAACCTCTGCAGAAAATTATTTTCTCTTTTAAAAGAGGTGAGAAATCAGTTATCAAAAGACATATCATCTTTGTCACTATTCCTCTGAGATATCATTTCTAATCCAAATTTTTTTTTAAATTATTACTTGCACCTGTTGGTCTAAAGCACTTTTCCTACTGTCTTTTATAGCATGATATGAACTGTATTATTTTCTGAGTCCATTCTTACCCCTTGGAGAAGAAGAATTATGCTTGTCCACTCGATGTATGTTTAGGCCAATGAAGTATAAGTGAAATTGACTGGGTCTTTTCCAAATAGATTCATGAGACAGAAATGTCCCAATATTTTGTCCTTAGTGTGTTTCATGGTGAAGATAATTTAGGAAAACAACAGTCTAACCATGAGTAAAGTCTTTGCAATTTGAGGAACATTTGTTATTATGTAGATTATTCTCATTAATATCAGTACCAAAATAGTTCTGTTTTGTAAATTTGTCTATGTAGTTCTCTCCCCAAAACTATGTGCTTCATTGTATTAGAGATTACTATTTATCTTTGTTTTATGATTTCCTAGCACTTTGTTCAGTTCATAGATCCTCAATATTTTTGTATAAATGGATAAATATATGTAAAAAGGAAGAAAGCTTTAAAGCATTAAAGCCGTTACTGTTCTGCTCAACTATGAAGAATTATTTTCTATTGCCTCAGAAATGTTGCTTGCTCAGTATTCCTATATGCTAGTCTTGCTCATCAACTGGTTTGTTGGGTTAATGATTTGGTCATTTATTGAGGAGACAATGATTTAATCTAATAGAGAGCAAAGATACTGATGTTGCCTGAATTTAGATTAGATAAATATTGCACCTTTCTAGTATGTTTCGCCATTTTGTTTATGGAGTGTGAAATGTATAGGCTCCCGGTGTTCCTGCACCTTCTATCCATGCATATCCAGCAGTATAGTATACTGTATGCACCATTTCTGCTAACCTTGGCAAATTAGCAGAGGTATTTGGGTAATCGGGCAATTGAGTGTTTGATCATTTATCACTTTTTATGAAAAAGGAATGTGTTAAGGGGGCTTACACAAGAGAATAAGTATCCATGGCTTATTTTTAGGATAGTACTCTACTAAAATGAGAAAAAAAAATCAAAAGCAATGGAGAGAAGTTACTTAAAAACATGTAGTTTCATTAGTAGCATAAGACAAAAGCCAAAGTCATAAGATTCACATTATTTTTTCTTTTCAGTGGGCAAGAAGAGAAAACCATTTTCTTTTGTTTTTCTTTTTTTTACCTGAAAAAACAAGTCCACTTTGAATTTCCTGATTAGTCATCAGTGTTTCCTTTAGATAAGATCTCAGTCCTTTAGGAGCTATGTTGACAGTTTGAGCTGACAAAGAATCATAATCAGTGCTGAAGATAGGAAATCACAATGAGAAAGATCCCTGTTTTATAGGAGAGACCACACACTGTGTTCATTTGCATTGGAAAGTCTGCAGGTGTAGCACATAAAACTAGATCACTGCTGTGAACTTGAAAAATTGAAGATATGAAAAGATCATGTTTGTTCAAATACCTATCTATTGTGTTAGAGCAATTCCTTGGCATTTCCTTGGCAGAAGATGTGGTGTCGAATACATGAACCCCATGATTTCACTGTTTGTCCAAACTGACATTGTTTAATAGCAATACCATTTGAGTACAGTAAACAGAAGCTAAATATAGAAAAAGTAGTAAATCTAATTAGTATGCAGAAAAAACTACATAAATGTCCTTCACTTGTTAAGAAGTAGACATATCTGTAAACACAAAGTTATTGGAAAGGTTTTAAACAGAAGAAAACCTCCTATTTAAGAATCATTGATTTGTTGTAACCACTACAGTCTAAGTTACATCAACAGCATACCAGGGCAGGGCTTTTTGCCTAGAATGGATAAAGTGATTTTTTCAAGGAAAACTAGATTAGTTGTCTCTAGGAAAATACTCAGATATCTGAATGTTGATACTTTAAAATATTTTACTTATTATTTTTTATCTGTATAAGTGTATTGCCTGCATGTATGTAGGTGTACCTGTGTCTTTACAATGCCTGCAGAGGTCAGAAGAAGGCTTTGGATCCTCTGGAACTGGAGTTAACAGATAGTTGTTAGCCACCATGTGGTACTAGGGATCAGATCTAACCCTCTTCTTTGCAACAGCAGCCAGGGCTCTTAACTGTTGAGCCATCTCTGTAGCCCACATGATTATTTATTCTTTAATGTTCTCATTCATCTCTGCTTTGAAATCTTAGGGACATTTCCCTTCCTTGTAGAGTTCACTCATTCATTTTTCCTAAACATATGTTCAACCCAGGCCTTAGCGAACCAGGTAGCATGGTCTCCTTTTCAAGGAACATACTGATTCTTGGAAGAGGTGAACACATACATAACCACATTAGTGACATTCAAGTTAAGATAGACACAGAGAAGAAAGCGCCAAACCCTGCATGCACTGTCACCAGCTCACACAATTCTGTGTGGGTGTCCAGACTTGACCTATGGGCTCTTGCTCATCATGTAAATAAATGCACAATTTCGAGCAGAAAGAAGAGCCCAGCAGACTCTTGCATTAAGATTTCTAGGGTTGTAGGGATGGCACTGCAGATAATAGTGCTTGCTGTTCTTTCAAAGGACCTGAAATACTGCTCCCAGCAATTAAGTCCACCTACTGCTTCTAACTCCAGCTCCAGGGAGCTCCATGTCCTTTTTTGGCCTCAGAGGGAACTAGAAATTAATCTATTTTTTAAAGAATTATTTTAAATTTTATATAAGTAGAGGCCAGAATACTGAGAACAAGAGTCAGGTCCTCTGGAAAAGCAATATGCTCTTTTAACCCTCCTCTCCAATCCTTAATAGTGCTTTATGGTACTCATTTGCAAGTTTAGTTGTGTACAAGTACAGTTAGGCTCCCAGAAAGTACCTTTTCTTGTTTCCAGGTAAGACCTTGGACTAGAAGCTGTGTCTGAGCAATTAAGAGGAGGGCTAAGACTGCTGCTCACTGCCAAGGTGTCTAGGCCCACTCCACTGATTAAATCCAGCATTAACGCCATGTTCCAGCAAGCTTCTTCATATAGGGAACTGCCTGATATTAGCACCCACTCTGTTACAACAGAAAGGCTGATGCACCAGTCTCAACTCTCTGGACAATTAAAGTGTACATAGAAAAACCGTCAAGAAAGTCAGAGAGAAGATTTGGGCTATTGAGACACAAACACTTGCAGTTTTCGGATTTGTTTTGTTCCTATGATAAAAACCATGACCAAAAGCACTGTAGGGAGTAAACGGTTTATTTGATTTACATTTTCATAGCATAGTCCATCACTGAGGGAAGTCAGGGCAGCAACTCAACAAGAAACAGAGGAAGAAGCCATGGAGGAAAACACCTTAATGACTTGCTCCTCACTTCTGGTCAGCAAGATTTCCTTTTAAGTAACAATATTTTATGATTACTTTCTCTTATTTCTTGATAAGTAATATATATGCTATGCAATCAATGTATTTTAATCATGTTCAGACCGCTCCATATCCTTTTAGATCCATCCTTCCCTACCCTGTCCTCCCTTCATATCCTCTATTACTTTTAGAAGGCCTGATAAGTCTATTTCATGTTCCCCAAATGCTCTGGGACTGGTGGGTGTATCAGTAAACTGATATATGTCTTATATAACCTGGGCCCACTTGCCTAGGGACAGCACCACCTAAACTGGATTAGACCTTACACCATCAATTACCAGTCAAGAAAATGCCTCTATAGGCAGGTTCACAGCCCAATCTAAGGAAGGAAATTCCTCAGTTGAGGTTTCCTGTTCCCAGATGCCTCAAGTCAACAACCAAGTTTAGCCATTTCGAAGAGTGAACTAAACAAGTAAAAGCTTGAAATGGGCAGAAAAAAATGGCCAGAGAATCTGAAACCAAGGCAGCCAACCAGAGAAAATGACTCCTTTTCTACCATTCCCAGCCACTAGCATTCACTGGATGTGTAATCTGGAACCCAGGGTAGCATTTTACCTGCATGCATCGGTACTTCTATGTGCTGGCGTTTTGCAATCCCAACAGAGCTTGCATTCCATAAAACTCTTTCTGTGGGAAGAGTGATCCCTAAGACCCCAAGTCAAGATCATAACATGAAACATCAGGAAGAAGCATAAGGAGTAGTAGGGTCACTTAGTCCAGAATTCTGACAGAAAATAATCTAAATTCATAGAAATTCTTGTACTTGACAACTTGTATGGATTCTAATAATATAGTCTCCATCATGGAGACTGACCCAAATGACAATTTAAGAGAAGGAGACAAACCATATCATCCCAATGAAACAAAGATGCTACTGGTATAATATCTTCTATTTCATTATATTCCTTACTTTTATTCTTTTTTCTTCTTCTTTTTTATTTATTTTTTTAATAAAAGGTAATAAGTAATGAATACAAACATCCTTCATGTAAAACCAATTTGCAAGTAGCTATGCCCAAACTTATACAGCCTGAGGCCCTCACTGTCCAGCTTGAGGAGCTTATATGTACTGTCATGTTGATCAAATAAGAGTCCAGTCTATATTGCTGTTGTTTTATAATTCACCCCAATTGCAGCCCTTACATTCTACCACACCCCCTCTTCCACAGATTGTTCCCTAGGCTTTAGAAAAGGGACACAAGTGGGTGAGAAGCAAAGCAGTCTGCTTTCTCTGAAGATGTCGTTTTTGGACTCTGATTAGTTCAGGTTGTTTCCTTTCATGGGTTGGCAGTTTATCCAGGAAAACCTTTTATTCCTACTGATGAAGCACAAGCAATTAGATATACAGGCATTTAAACAGTACTAATTATTATGGTAGGTTACGTTGGTATAGACACAGATGTTTGAGTGGTATGCTAATCCATGGACTATAGCTTTTCTGTAAAGGCTGACAAGGTCTTACTGTGACTTGTAACATTTCCTGACCACTAGAGGACGTAAGCTTGTAGCATCAGCCGTGCATTATTCCTCCAAGGGGAGAGCTAATAGCCAATTAGATTTGGGATATACAGACATATGGCTGCCACTACTGCACAGTATTTCTAGGAAGGTGAGGTATAGCTGATGCTGATGGAGGAGTCTTCCTTGACTCAAGGAGACCGATATTTGCTTTATTGATTTAGTGGCTTTTGGTAACACTCTCTGGCATTCCAGAGGCCAACTGTATACGTGCAAGTATGGTCTCGATATATCTTTCCCATGATACACCAGGTCTTTGACAGAAGAGCCTCTCTGCCTCTCTTCTTGCAGGTATCCCAGTTTGCTGGCAAAAAGCCTTTATCTTTTTTTTTTGGGGGGGGGAGGCTTGGATCCCCTAGCCAACATCTCCTTGGCTGAATAATCCATTTCTGATAACAAAACTCTCTTGTATTAATATATTTTGCTTAATTACCCAGCTTGTATAGATTTTAGTATTATATTTAGCTGTGACTAAGGAATTATCCTTTCACAGTTCCTATGACTATCAGTCAATTAAAGAAGGCAACTATATTGCTTTTATAAGAGATTACCTCTATAATAGTCAGCTCTAGTTTACAGTTAGGGAATGACTTCATTACCATCATGTTTTTCTTTGTTCTATGAAAAGGAGGTAATGAAGTCTCCCATATTAAAACTTTGCAGCACCTGAAAGGTAAAGTTCATTAGGGCACATTATAAATAGTTGTTACAATTAGGATCCACAGAGATGTTTGATGTCTGTAGCAGTCTGAGCCTTTTCTTCATTTTAATGTTTATCTGGGCCAACTTTTCTGCATTAAGCTGTTTATCATTGACTGTATGTTGTTAATTTGGGAAGACAACTTAATTCCTTTAGTTAAATTATCCTACAAGTGGAAGAAAATGTTACAAGTTGATACGGTTACAACACAAACATTGTAGAGAATATTTGTATCCATTAACCCCAAAGTTGTTGTTATGCAAATTATAAGTGAAGCAGATGTGGACTACAATTTATATTTCCAATTAGCTTAAATGTATTGCCTTTTTTATTAAAACCTTTCAACCAATGTTGTTTTTTTTAATATAGACATTTTTACTTTTACTAAGACCTAGAATAGCATATAGTATGTAGACAAAGTTTGGGCAAATTTGGATACCTGTTAAACTCACATCAATCAACTATACATTAATCTAATGTAAACCCGTGCCCCCCTCCCAACCCTCCCACCAGGTTCACCATTTCAGTCAGTTCTTTGTTGCAGTCTTTTCTGTTGTTGTTATTATTGTTCTTTTCAATATGCATCACTCCCCAAAAGGAATATTTACAACTGGGTTATTGGTGCTAGCATCCACAGATGAGGGATACCATTTGTTGTTTGTTTTTCTGGGACTGTGTTACTTCACTTAAGATAATTTCTTCCAGTTCCATCCATTTACCTGCAAATTTCATGATGTCATCTTTCTTTACCACTGCGTAGAACTCTATTGTGTAGATGTACCACATTTTCTCTATCCACTCGTCAGTTGTGGGGCATTTCGGTTGGTTCCAGCTCTTTGCTATTGTGAAGGGAGCTGCAATGAACATGGCTGTACATGTATCTCTGTAGTATGAAGAGTCTGGTGGATATATTCCCAGAAGTGGTATAGCTGGGTCAGAGGGTAGGCTCATTTTGAGTCTTTTAAGGGTTGTCCATACTGCTTTCCATAATGATGGTACAAGTATGCATTCCCGCCAGCAGTGGATGAGTGTTCTCCTTTCCCCACACCCTTTCCAGCATTTAATATCATTTGTTTTATTGATCATTGCCAGCCTTATCGGGGTGAGATGGTATCTTAAAGTTGTTTTAATTTGCATTTCCTTAATTATTAGTGATGTTGGCAAAACTGGATCATCACTTGTAGAAAAATAAAATTAAACCCCTACCTCTCACCCTATACAAAAGTCAACTCCAAAAGGATCAAAGACCTCAATGTGAAACCTAAAATTCTTAAGGTGATAGAAGAAAAGGTTGGCAGCAACTTACAAGACATAGGTGTAGGAAAAGACTTTCTAAATCAGACAGCAGCTGCTCAGGAAATAAGGTCAACAATTGACAAGTGGAACCTTATTAAACTCAAAAGTTTCTGTACAGCAAAGGAAACAGTCAGGGAAGTGAAGAGAAAACCCAGAGTGGAAGGAAACCTTCACTGCTGATACATCTGACAGAGCATTAACCTCCAGAATATATAAACTATTCAAAAAACAAAGAAGAAAACAAATGATTCACTCAAAAGATGGAGTAAAAAGCTGAGCAGAGACTTCACAAGTGAAGAAATAGAGATGGCTGAGAAACATCTTAAAAAGTGTTCAACATCGCTTACTTTTATTCTTAAATTTTATTTTCTTCATTATTTTTTCAATATATTTAATTTAATTTTATAATTTATTAAGCTACTGTGTACTAATTTCAATCTCACTAAAATTTTTTAAGATGGTCTTTAATTTCTTTTCTTTTTTTATTTTCACATCCATGTTTATTGTAGCACTGTTGTATAATATCTAAGTTATAGAAAAAAATCTTGTTTTTCAGCAGAGGAGGAATGAATAAATAAAATTTGGTTTATATATACAATACATTTCAGCCATAAAACGAATAGTGTCATGTCATTTACAGGGAAGCAGATGCAACAGGAGATATTCACATTAAGTGAATTTAGCCAATCTCAGAAAAACAAACATTGTCTCTCACTTGCAGTCCTTGGATATTTTTATAATGCTTTTATTAATGTTTTGTGTATTTCAGACATCATTTCTCAGTTCAGTTTAGACATATTCCCCTTTCCCTTCCCCCAACCCCATCCTAGATCATGCATTCTGCCATAACTGTCCTGTATCTTTCTCTGTCTTTTTTTATGTTTAGGAATTCACATTTTCCTCCTTTAATATTATGTTACTCTAAAATATGCATACACACTTTTCATTCATATACAGTAACTACAGAGTCTGAAAGCAAGTGGTGGATTGATTCTAGGACCCCCATTAAGAGATTTACATTTTAACAACATAGTTGCTTTCAGATAAACAGAAATATAATAATAATGTTGTTCAGCTGGCCTTTTATCTGGGGATTTGGTGTTAGCATCCACAAATGAGGGAGACCATTCTCCACATGTTTTTCTGGGACTGTGTTACTTCACTTAGCATAATGGCTTCAAGTTCCTTCCATTTAATAGCAAAGTTCATGAGGTCATCTTTCTTTATCATCGAGTAGTACTCTATTGTGTAGATGTAGCACATTTTTTTCATCCACTTGTCAGTTGAGGGGCATATGGGTTGCTTCCAGCTCTTCACTATTGTGAAGAGTGCTGCAATAAACATGGATGTGCATGTATCTTTGTGGTAGGATGAGTCTTGTGGGTATATATCCAGAGGTGGTATGGCTGGGTCAGGTGGTAGGCTCATTTTGAGTCTTTTAAGGGTTCTCCACACTATTTTCCATAATGGTTGTACAAATTTACACTCCTACGAGCAGTGGATGAGTGTTCTCCTTTCCCTACAACCTCTCCAGCATTTGTTTTTATTGTGTGTGTGTTCTTGATATTAGCCAGTCATATTGGAGTGAGATGATATCTGAGAGTGGTTTTAATTTTCATTTCCTTAATTATTAACTATGTTGAATGCTTTTAAAGATATTTCTCAGCCATCTCTACTTCCTCACTGATGAAGTCTCTGCTCAGCTGCTTAATCCATCTTTTGATAGGTCATTTGCTTTCTTACTTCTTTGTTTTTTGAGTAGTCTATATATTCTTGACGTTAATGCTCTGTCAGATGAATCACTGGTGAAGACTTCCTCCCACTCTGTGGGTTTTCTCTTCACTTCCTTGTTTCTTTCACTGCATAGAAGCTTTTGAGTTTGATGAGGTCCCATTTGTCTACTATTGACCTTATTTCCTGTGCAGCTGCTGTCTGATTTAGAAAGTCTTTTCCTACACTTATGTCTTGTAGGTTGTTACCAACTTTTTCTTCTATCACCTTCAGGGTTTGGGGTTTTAAGTTGAGATCTTTGATCCACTTGGAGTTGATTTTTGTACAGAGTGAGAAGTAGAGGTTTAATTTTTCTTCTTCTACAAATGGTGATCCAGTTTTGCCAGCACCATTTGCTGAAGATGCTATCCTTCCTCCATTGACATTTGGTTTTAATATAGGCAGATATTTTTTATACAACTATATCTAAAATAGTCTCTTTCTAAGTCATTTCTTCCACCAATATACTTCTCTTTGACTTATACTTTACTCACTTTTCTTCATTATTTCTTCATTTTGCTGCTTAAATCTAAAAATATTCCTATAAACTGCATTCTGCCTTGATGCCATGATCCCTAAGCCTTATCAGAGATACAAGAGAAGTGCCCAAGTACCTCCTATGGCAAATCAATGCCAGGAAGGCAGCTCCTGTGCCTTAAATAGTAACAGGAAACATAGCCCTCATAAAGACAAGCCTAGGGAGGACTTATAGGGAAAAAAAAGCAAACCAAACAGAGGGACAAAGGAGAACATTTTAAACTGACTCATCCACTGCAGCAGGGGTATAAAACACAGAAATTGCCAGGCATGGTGACACACACCTTTAATTCTAGCATTCAGGAGGTAGAGGCAGGTGTATCTTTGTGAATTCAAGGCCAGCCTGGTCTACAGAGTGAGTTCCAGGAAGCTGGGGCTACAGGGAGACCCTGTCTCAAAAAAGACCAAAAACAAACAAACAAACAAACAAACAAACAAAAAAAAACCCCACAGAATTATAACTAACACCCCTATTGGGACACTTGTAAAACCTAAAATCTCCCAAACAATATAACCAATAAGCCAGTACACCAAGATGCCTGAAGTTTTAGAGAATTCAGTCATACTGTGTGTGTAGAGAATTCAGAGTCATAGTGTGTGTGCGCATGCACTCGTGTGTGTGTGTGTGTGTGTGTGTGTGTGTGTGTGTGTGCGTGTACATGTGCATGGGGCACAGGCTCAGGTGTACATGATCAGGTGCACATTCATAGAGTGCATGTTTTATGGACAGCATCAGGTGCCAATCCTCAGATGCTGATCAACATATTTGTCAGACAGATTTTCACTGACTTTGAACTTACAAGTAGGATTGCCTACCTAGTCAGCAAGTGTACTTCATATGAGGATCTGAGAGTCACTACAGGGCAGGAAGCACAAAGGAAATATGAGAGGGTAGAGCAGAGAACAGGCTTTTTTTGAATCTCTGCACAAGAAGCCCCCAAACCAATATCAACTATTGCCAATACTCTTGGTTTCCTACCAGACTACACAGAAAGATCCAACTTCTGAAGACATCACACACTTTGAATATATGACACAGAGATCTCAGGCTGGAAGAGAGCCAGAAGCTTCCTCCCTCATGGCTAAGATTCATAATTCATCCTGCTTAGGGAAAAATAGTTATCAATGATCTTCCTCAGATATGTATGCCACAGGCTTTCACTGGCCAAACAACAATTCAATAGTGGTATAAACAACTGCTTTCTCATTGGATTTATGGACTATTCTATAGGAAATATATATTTGGAACTGTGAATCTAACCAAAAACTTATGGTTGGTGAAGTAACAAAACCTATGGGAGAACTTAATATTGGTGCTTTGCTAAATGGACACAAAGCCAAACTGTCTTCTAAATATTTATAGCTGTTGACTACTGCTGGTGTCAGCCTTCATTGGAGAAACTTCTTTCTGTGGTGGGCACTGGTTAATACAGGGGCTCACCTCTGGTTACAATTCTTAGTATAAGCTGCTGATAAATGCTCATCTCTGAGTAGAACAAGAACATTTATATCAGCCCCTCCAAGGCACAGGAAACATCACAGAAGACAAGGCAGGATGATTATAAGGTCCAGAAGACAGGGTGGATGGTCAGCAGTAGGAGATAAAGCGGATAGGAAAGGGTAATGGTGGAAAGAATATGATCAAAAAACATTTTGCACATATATCAAATTACTTAAAATTACTAACACATTAAAGAAATCATATAAGAGCAAGTTGATTTTATCTTGTTTCATCCTAGACATGCAAATAAACAAATCAGTCAGCAATCATTGTGGACTACATGAATGGCCTTTAGTACCAAATCACACAAATATATATATATATATATATATATATATATATATATATATATATATCACAATATCCACATGCTTTTATGATAAATGCCCTCCCAGCAGTCATCCATTATCAGTACTTCCTCAAGTAGAGTTGAAATTTCCTACCACACTTCTATTCTGGGATTTTTGTCTGGTTGACTGTACATGGGACATTTTAATGCCATCATTATTGCTAGCATTCACATAAGTTACTGTCCAACAGTTTGGAAGATGCTGTTTCTTTGTGGTCCTTCAGCAACTCTAGCTATTACGACCTTTCTCTCCCCTCTTCCACAATTATTCCAGAGACAAAGGAGGCAGAAATTTGATACAGGTGATCAACTCAGTAATAAGCACTCTGTAGCCTCTTATCTTCTGCAAGTTGTCCACTCACGGGTTTCTGTTAATCATTTACTTACTGCTAAAGAATCTTTTGTCATGAGAGCTTATAGATACATTTATCTATGAGTCATTAAGATTTGGCTTAATTCTGTCTCTAATAGCAGTATAAAGCCCTCCCCTATTACCCGTGACCTATCTAACCTCAGGTTCCTAGGCCTCATATTAATGTCAGATATGAGGTCCATCTTATGAAGCAGACCTTAAATCCATTTAGACAGGGGTTGTTTGGTTTCTTCTGTAATATTCATGCCACTATTGTACCACTCACCAAGCCAGTTGCTTTAGTTTACAATATTCCCATATGTATAAGGTTGATGATTAATTTTCTCTTCCTGCAGTATTCACAACACCTTCCAACACTG
The DNA here is from genome assembly GCA_009823505.1 of Rhizomys pruinosus. Taxonomy (NCBI): domain Eukaryota; kingdom Metazoa; phylum Chordata; class Mammalia; order Rodentia; family Spalacidae; genus Rhizomys; species Rhizomys pruinosus. The sequence goes on along the minus strand of VZQC01005485.1, from coordinate 1,978,665 downwards.
TGAAAGCTAGCCAAAAGAGATGAAACTTGGAAGTGAATACCAACTTGATTTTTCCTTTTTCATTCTACAGCTCATGTATGTAGTGTCTTTAGCACTAGGGTCTTAGCAACTAGTTCAGGTAGGTAATCAAGAGCGGAAGCAATGACTAATAGTGTGTGAATATCCATGAGATACTTCCTTGGTCCATGGCTTCAAAAAAGAGAGTGCATTCTTGATATTGGATTTTTTTATTTTGCTAGTCTATGGCATAAACTAATGAAAATAAGCCCCTATTAAAAGGTAACTCATTTTAATTTCTTTTTTATAATATATGTATGCATTTTGGGGGGTACTCTATAGAAATTCCTTTAATGTCAGTGGCCCTTGCTTAAAATATTTTAGGCCCTAACATCCCTTAATTATACTTCTAATGTATTATACATATTTTATGAGTGCATGTATATGGAACTCTGCAATCCTGAGTAATTCTGTAACATTAAAATGTATTTGAAAATATTTACTACTTGTTTAAAATATAAGAGAAGTCAGGACAATCTTAGTTTAAAATTTAAATTTGAATAATAGACTTGATATGTTAGTAGTTTATGTAATCAAAATATTTTGCTGATCACAAAAAGAAGTGTGACTTCATTGCAATGTGTCATTATAGGGCAGGTTGGGTTAATAAAACTAGAATTCAAATACCCAGTGTTAACTTTACTATGTTATCCAAACATTATTTATTCAGTATTTATTTTTACAGGAATACTCTATCAGAGTCTTGAATCTTAATTGACTGGATCCCAGCAGACTAGGCCCTGCTACCAACTATTCCGGGGATATGAGTGATAACATACAAAGGACTTTCTTATTCAGTGTTGCCACACTGGGAATGAGAGGAATAATCCTCCGAACCCTGTCCTCCAGGGCATCCATAAGACGTTTTGGTCTGTATAAAAGGGCAAAAGGATGGAGGAGGTGTGATCTGGATGACTATTGTTTCACTTCTGGTTATTTGAGATCCTGCTGACTACAGGAAAGTTGTCATTATTTGTAGGGCAATCTAGTTCCCAACCAGAGATGAGTGTTCCCATTAAAATATTAATGTTCCAGCCTTCAGTTGGTGACAGCTCAATCCTGGAGTGATATGAATCAAAGACAGACTTTCCATGGAATCCTGACAACACCTTAGTTGTTCTTAATCTTGGTGTCTGCATTCTTGAAGTGGGTTGATAGAAGTTAGGGAAATCCAGGACTATATACATTATATTGTGTGTTTTTCCTTAGGTGATTAACATGTCTGCAGGTACAGTTGATCTGGAATCTGACTCTGACTTTAAGGTTGCAAAGGAGGCATACACAAAATGAAGGCTTAAATGGAAAGCTTTTATGCTGCTTTTAGTTATCTATCAGACATCTATAGGCAAGTAAGGAGTTAGTTCATTTTATCAAAGCTGCCTCTAATTCCCTGCTGCATTAGTGGTACTTAGCATAGTCCATTTGCAGAGGCCATGCTAGACAAGTTATTCCTAGACTATTTGTGAAATCATTGCCCCTTGTGTGTGTGTCCTGGAGATCTGTCTTTTACTCTATTGATCCCTCATTCTCATTCTGGCTATATATCTAGAACTTACAACAGACACTTGAGACTCCACTCTCCTCAACCTTATTGAATGTCGGATTGGTTAGTTTACTGGTCAATGATATGTGCTTATCAGGAATCTGACAGTTACCCTTGGATGTTTTGGTACACACCTGTAATCCTAGTACTCAGGAGGCTGAGGCAGGAGGATTATAAGTTTGAGACAAGCCTGGGCTACAAAGTATGAATATGTCTCAAAATGAACATCTCCTATAAATTAAAAAGAAAGAAAGAGATGGTGGAGAGAGGGAGAGAGGGAAGAAAGAATACATGAAGGAATGAACCAACAAATGAAAAATTCATAAAGTGTGAACTGACATTGTAAAATTTAATGAAGAGACATTTAAGATCAACAGAAAATATATCAGTTCTGTCACTACTAACAAGCTTGACAAAAATTCTAGAATTAGTAATATTGAAGATATTAATAAAATCTGTCATTAGCAGTAGATCTAATACTGTTTATTTAGCAGAATAATTGTAAAATCTTCTAGGACCTAATACCTAATATTCCACAGGTTCTTGGTCCAGTTAAATGTGCCAAGTATGTGTTTCATCTTCTGGAATGTGGTATAAATCCAAACAGAATGTGGTTAATTACTAAGGATCTATTATTATACCCATAGATTAGTGCATCTCTCAACACTCACCAGGGAAGGTTCTTCTTTCAGTAGATAGTGATTAGCACAGAAACCCACATTTGGCTAACATATAGAGAATAAAAATCTGTGTACTGTTCAACCCTAAATGAGACATCCATGATACTCTTTAGGTTCAGGGATGACTGCAAAAGACAGGGCCAAAGATAGAGTCAGTGGAAGACTACAGTAAAAGTCTGTTCTAGACACAACAGGGCATAAGTCCTGTGCAAGCCCAAACCAGACAATATTCTATCATAGAGGATGGAGGTGGACATGATGTCCTACCACTATCTGAGGAGCTATTGCCATCAGGAAGCTGCTGTGACTCAGTTTCCTTAAAGATTTATCCTCTCAGTGGCTACTCATGATAGAGTAGATGTCCATAAACATATGCATTAAGTGGCAGCATTAAACAGGCTCAGTGACTTTAAAACATGTTTTAAATTTAAAAAAAACTTATGTCTAAGATAAAAAATGGAAGGAATATGGTGGTTGTGGGAGAACCCTTAGAAGGCTCAAAATGATCCTGCCATTTGACCCAGTCATACCACTCCTGGGTATATACCCACAAGATTCATCTTACTGCAGAGATACATGTACAGCTATGTTTATTGCCGCTCTGTTCACAATAGCAAAAAAATGGAATCAACCCAGATGCCCCTCAACTGATGAGTGGATAGAGAAAATGTGGTACATGCAGCAGTAAAGAAAGACATCATGAACTTTGCAGGTAAATGGATGGAGCTAGAAGACATCATGTTAAGTGAAATAACACAGTCCCAGAAAAACAAACGACAAATGGTATCTCTCATATGTGGATGCTAGTACCAATAACCCAGTTATAAATATTTCTTGTGGAGAGGGATGCATATTAAAAGAACAACAGAAAGATTGCATCAGAAAACTGACTGAAATGGTGACTCGGGAAGGGTGGGAGGGGTGGGAGAGGGAGAAGGGTGTATATCAATTGGTGCATCTTGTAATTGACGTGAGTTCAACAAGTATCCAGTTTTTGCCCAGACTCTGTCTACAGATACAAGGTGTTTTAGGACTTAGTAAAAGCAAATATGTGCATATTAAACAACATTGGTTTAAAGGCTGATAAAAAGGTAATGCATCTGAGTCTTAATGGTGATATAAATTGCTGTTTGTCCACATTAGCTTTAATTAAAACTGTATAAACAATTACTTGGGATGGGTATAAACAAATGTTCTTATAATTTTTGCTGTCCTATAGTATCACCTGGCAGAAATCTCTTTCACCTATAGGATGATTTAATATAAAAATAAACGTTTGTTTCCAAGTTTAATCACAACAGTAACCAAAAACAGCATGGGTGAACTTGATGAAATCTGTGCTTTGACTCCACCCATAGTATATATTTGCTTTTTGTGAAGACTCATGGGGTCAAAAATAAAAACCAAAATTAAAAAAGGGGGATATAGATAGATATGAAACCTTTTTTGTCAAAAAACCTTGCATCCAAATCTTAAAACTAACTATGGGAAAGATTTGTTTGTTCCAACAGGCCAGAGTATCACCGAATTTAATGGCTGAGAAAGAAAATGGCGGCTTTGCAGTGAGGAGGATGTACCAGAAAGTGCCAGCAGAAGGATGGATATCCTCTGGGCATTGAAGGAAGAAATGTCTAGATTGCTACAGACATCAGGCCCCTCTTGGATACTACTTGTAACAACGATTTTAATGAATCCTAATGAAGCTTATCTTCTAGGTGCTGCAAAGGTTTTTAATACAAGAGACTTTCTTAACCCCCCCATAGAATAAGGAGAAAGATGGTTGATGATGAGGTCGTTCTCCAGCTGTAGATTGGAGCCAGCTGTTATAGAGGTAATTCTCTTGTAAAATCGGGTAAAACTGCCTTCTTTAAGTGACTAATGGATATAGAAACTGTGAAAAGGGATTATTTGCTATTCAGAACCAAATATGCTAAAGTCTCCTTAAGCTAGGAACTTAAGCAAAATATATTAAACAGGAGCTCTGACATCAACATGGATTACTCTACTGAGGAGATGTTGGCCAGGGGATCCAAGCCCCCACAAAAGGTAAAGGCCTCTTGCCTCCAAACCAGGATATCTGCAGGAAGAGAGGCGATAAAGCCCTGCTGTTGAAGACCTGATATAAACATGGAAAGATGTGATGGAGACCGCACTTGCAAGCATACAGGATGGCCTCTGGAATGCCAGAGGTTGTACCAAAGGCCACTAACAAATAAAGCAAATATGGGTCTCCTTGAGTCAAGCAAAACCCCTCCATCAGCACACAGCTACAACCTCATCTGCCTGGGACATATACGGTGCAGCGTGGCAAGCTTGTATGTCTTATATCACCAAATTAATTGGCGATTGGCTCTCTCCTTGGAGGAATAACCCCGGCTGATGCCACACAGCTTACATCCTCTATGGTGTAGGAGATGTTTAAAACCCACACGAAGACCCTGTCATACTTAAACGAAGAAATGTAATTCATGGTATAACATACCATCCAAACATCTGTGTCTTACCAATGTAACCTACCATAACAAACTAGTAATGGTTAAATACATATATATCCAATTGCGAGTCCTTCATTAGTAGGAGGAAGAAAGGCTCATTATATTATAGTAATAAATACCTATATATCTATTGCATGTGCTTCATTAGTAGGATTGAAGGTTATTTGCCTGGACAGCTGGCAGCCCATGAAAGAAAACACCAGAATTGACTAGAGTCCAAGACAACAACAGCTCCAGAGAAAAGTAGACTGTTTTGCTCATCTCATATCCACGTGTGCCCTTTTCTAAGCCTAGGGAAAATCTGCAGAAGAGGAGGCCACGGTAGAAGTAGTTAAGGGCTGGATTGGGTGAGGTTGAGATTAGTGATGAACTCCAACAATATATAATGGACACTCATTTGATCAACTTTGATTGAACATACAAGCCCCCCCCCCTCCTGCTGGATGGTGGTACCATGGGTGTATGTGGTTTTGGGCACACTGCTGCGCAACTTGGTTTGACAATGAAGGATGCTTGTACTCACAAATTATCACTTATTGTTAAAAAAAAATGAAAACAAACAAAACAAACAACAAAAAAAAACCAGGAAAGATGCAGAAAAGTTTACAGCAGAATGCATGATCTGAGATGGGTAGGGGTGGGGCGGGGTGAAGGGAAGGGGATATACGCCTGAACTGAATTGGAAAATGATGTATGAAATACACAAAGCATCAATAAAAAAAATGGAAGGAATATGATGGTTGTGGGAGATAAGGGAGAAATTAGAGGATGAGGAATGTTGTTCTTTGTTTTAAGACCCACAGTGAGTATCTGAAAACAGATGAAGGAACTATGTCAGTGTGAAAACTATGAGAAAGAAGCAGCTTAAAAAACACATTTGTGATTTCCACTGATTGATATTTTTTATTGTATGAGAATGTCATACAAGCAATAAAATTTTGATCAACATTAGCTTTTATTTTCTGTTTTTGTTTCTGGTAATGAAAGTATTGTTAGATTAACTTAATGTGAATTTCACATATATTTAATACTCCTTCATTAAGCACCCACTTGGAACTCACTCCTGAGCCAAACACCTGTCCAGCACTGCCTAAGGAAAGTGCACTCTATAGTGAAAGGCAATACAGACGATCACAAATAAGTGTAAGAAAACCTTATAGGTTGATATTAGAATACTAAGCATAGGGATGTTTCTTATATTCTAGTAGGGAACACAGCCTTAAAAATAGGTATAAATTCCATTTGTGGTAATAGCAAAAAGAAACCCAAAATGTGAGAAGAGATGTTGTGTGAACAATGCTGGTTAGCAAGAATATATATAGCAACTTATAATTCACAGTATAATTTTACATATATTTTTCTTCCCAATTATTGATAGTCCTATTATACCCTATAAGTACCTGATATCTACATTATATACATTATTCCCTAAAAGTACCTGATAGCTACATTATATACATTATTTGTGTCATCCTTACTTCAAATGGCTGAGGTAGTCCTTGCTGTATCCAGTTTGTCAATAAAATGTAAAATCAAATAAATGAAATTATTTATCAACTTTACAGAACTATTGATATAAAGAGATCTAAATTAAAATAACATTAATAAAATAACCTGAACGTTATGCTCTTTGTCCTGAGTAAGCAACAGAAATTTTATTTTCTTCCTTTCACAGATAAGAAACAATTAGTGTAACTTTTCTGAGGTCAAGTACAAGGTTTCATTTCAAGCAGAGCTTTCTAACTTAAGACATCGAATATTTACTATTTCAGCTTCTTGGTTGTACTGATTGTTTTGTAGTTTATACATTCACATTTTAAGTAAATTAATTATGTGAAACTATGGTACACTTTTCTTACTAAACAGTACTGAATGTAATATGAATCTTTTTTGAATTGAATGTTTTCATCATATTAGAGCACATGGGTCACTCTATTCTGACTTCTTGCAATAACTGATCAAAATTGTTGACAATTAGTAATCTGATTTCTCTACATGGCACTTCACAACTGATCACAAGAAATGATGCAGTAGTAACTGACATATTTGTAACGTTAAATAACAGGCTTCTGTGAAAGGTTGTTAACTTGGGTTTTATAATTGTGAAAGTCAGGAGGCACAGTACAATGGAATGAGTTGAGTGGGCTAGTGAAGGAAGAGCATGGTTAGAAAAATCAATAACTTTGAGAGGGTTCCATTGGAACCCACCATCTGAAGTAGTCCATATTGGGCCCAAACAATGAAAGAAAGTGTCCTAGTATCCAGATGATATAAGTTGCAATCGAAAAGCAGTGACAGGAGCATTCATTAGCAATATGTAGACATTTTGAAGAACAATTATAATAAAAATTGCAACACTTGGCTTAAATCAGAAACCAATAGTGCACTCTTAGTATAATGACAAATATGAATAGTTATATAATTCAACTTGCTTTCTATAGAACAAGTAATTTACCAAAAGAAAAAAATAGTGATTTCACAGCTGGAAAAGCTGGGCAGAAAGTACTTTGTTTAAGTAGTCATAGTGAATTTCATCAGTAATGATAAACCAAATCATGCTTTACTGAATAAAATGCAATGAAAAAAAGCATTACATCACTTTTGTGGTATTGTCCCAAATTTATATAACATGAATTTAGTAACATGGACAATAAAACCAAACCCATACTGAAGGACATTCTAATCTGGCCATAATCTACAGACATTCTGAGGTCAAGCAAGTTCATCAAAGGCTGAAAAAGGTAAAAGTTCTTGTGCATCCAGTTTCTGACATTTTCAGTTCATGTGTACAAACCAACTTTGCTGTCATGTTGACAAATACTGTTTCAGAACAGACATTTCCCCCTTCTGACTCTTGCCCTCCCCTCTCATCTGTGAAATTTGTTTTATATAGGACTAAATTTCAACAAAAATCTAACTGTAGGTAAATCGAGATATTGTTATGACTGAATTGTCTTCTGAAAGTTCCATGAGCACAATTAAGACTAGGAAGACAGGCAGGTGGATTTCCTTACTCACTTAAGTGATTTGCACAATTCCATTCCCTGTGCATAGCCCTCCATATCTCATGACCTGCAACTGGATGTTATTTTAAAGATTAAGGTGGTGGGCTGGAGAGATGGCCTAGCGGTTAATAGTGCCGACTGCTTTTGCAGAGGACCCGGGTTCGATCCCCAGCACCCACATGGTGGCTGAGAACTATCTTTAACTCCAGCTCCAGGGGAATCCCACGCCCTCTTCTGACCTCTGGGGCATTGCACAAGATGGATGCACAAACCTACATGCAGACAGTACATTCATACACATAAAAAATAAATAAATAAAAATTTATAAAATGATTAAGGTAGCATGAATTAGCTAAGTTGATTTTAATCATTAGTTGTTTACTTATGATTTTAGAGTCTTTCTGAACAATTTCATTTAACTATTATTTGGTAAGTTTATTGTTTAAAATGTAAGGTAACAAACCTAGTCTCATTTCCTGTGTTTTGATTTCATTTAACTGTTTCTTGTTATGTACAATTTACATTACAAACTTGGCAAACACAATCCTAGAGGAATGAATAATGAAAGTGGAAAGATGTTTTATTTCATTCCTTTTATTTAATACTGTGTATATAAGAAGTTAATTATTACATATTGGTCAGTTTCAGTTTTAGTTTTTAGAAATTAATTGAGCAAATTTCACTGGAAATTATCTTATAGGCAAGAGCAGTTTTATTGATTCAAACTTTCACTATATTTGGCTTACTGAAATGGAAATCAGGTCAAAAGTCCCAGTAGAATAAAGCAATTATCTGGAATATCTCACCGATTCAGTTTTGCTAACAAAGGTGCCCTGTAAACAATGTATGTTTTCTTTACAGTGATCAAACTAATAATGAATAAGATGGAATGTCATTAGTCACAAATGAGGGGCCCTGTCAATGACTGTTTAAATGCAGTTTGTGTGTGTGTGTGTGTGTGTGTGTGTGTGTTTGTGTGTGTGTGTATGTTCAGAAAAGACACAGAAAGGCACTTGTATGTTAATTAAAAAAAAAACTCTAAATGTCTAATAAATTGACCTGGAGAAGTTCTTTTTGTTTTATGTAATCATTGACCAAGAGAAATCAATAAAGCATCTACTATTATGAAAATAATTTCCTCATCCTTGGAAAAGTTAAATCATTAACTGGATTCTACTTCAAATCTAAATTTTTGTATAGTATATATTATGTTTAACTGCAATAATATAGCATTGTTTGAAAGGCTGACTTTAATTTTTGCTTATTTTCCCTTTCAGTTTTCAAAAATGCTTATTTCAAATGTTACTTTTGAAAGGTATTTTATGTTTTTAATTTTCAAAAAAATATTTTACTTGCACCAAAGGACATGTAGGTACACATGGTTGATGGGACTTAATATGTATGGTGGAACACATGAAATCCAGTGGGGGTGTGCAGACATGGATGGGGGGGAGGTCCAAATTTGATTAAGAACTATTTTATAAAATGTGCAAAACCTCAGGAAAAATATTATAAAATGTTTTTATTTTAATTTTATGTGTATAAGTATATTGTCTAAAAGCATGGAAGTACACTCCTGTGTCAAACGCCTACAGAAGTCAGAAGGCATAGGATTCCCCTGGAACAGGAGCTGTAGATGGTTGTTATCCACGATGTGAATGCTAAGAATAGAACCTTCATCATCTGCAAGAGAAGCCAGTGCTCTTAACTGCTGAGCCATCTATCCAGCCCCTTGAAAAACACCTTAAACTTAGAGAAATTAGAATAAAAAAATCAAAAGATTATATGATTTATTCAATGTTCTACCATCAAGAAATATCTAAATTAACATGAAAACTTAAGTTTAGAACACCAACTAAATCCTTTTTTTCCTATTAAATTGTAATATAATAAGGTAAAAATGAATTTAGAAACAACTTCCAAAGTCTTGTACAACTACCTAAACCTATAACGCTTTTGGAGAATGAAAAATATTTCCAAAATTTGTCACATGCAATTTTTTTAGGTGTTGTACATATGCTTTGATTTTTCTACTTCAGTGATAGGTTAACCTTCTTTTTAACCTTTGTGAGACACTCTGATGTATATAAGTGTGGTATAATGGACACTATGGCTAGTAAGTCACTTATATATGTCACATATACAGTTAGGGCACCAGTGTTAACTAATGACAGAACATTTTGGTTATTCCAGGGTCTTTAGAGGAGTTACTCATTATGTAACTATAAAAACAAAGAAGAAAATGATGAACATTTTTGTTTCTATTGAAATTTAATTGGGTGTTTTGATTAGTCTCAATGAAGTTAAATTGTCTAAAATAATTGCACTTGAACTGTCAACAAGCTGACTGTAAAAAAATATAATTTACTGTAAATGGCAATTTGCAGACACACTGAACTTATTGCTCCACTTGAAACAAATACAAAGTGGATATTCAACTGAATGTGTACCTTTTATAAATGCTTTTATTGATGTTTTGTGTATTTCAGACATCATTTCTCAGTTCAGTTTAGACATATTCCCCTTTTCCTTCCCCGCACCCCACCCCAAATCATGCGCTCTGCCGTAACTATCTTGCATCTTTCTCTCAGTCTTTTTTTGGTGTGTGTGTTTAGGAATTCACATTTTCATCCTTAATTTTATATTACTCTAAAATATGCATACATACTTTCCACTCATATACAGTAGAGTCTGAAAGTAAGTGGTGGATCGATTCTAGAGCCAGTTAAGATATTTACAGTATAATAACATTGTTGCCTTCAGATTAACAGAAATATAACAATAATGTTCAGCTTGTCTTTCACCTGGGGATTTGGTGTTAGCATCCACAAATGAGGGAGACCATTCACCACTTGTTTTTCTGGGACTGTGTTACTTCGCTTAGCATAACGGCTTCCAGTTCCATCCATTTTCTTGCAAAGGTAGTACTACTCAGCATGTGTACCTTTTATGAATGAAATACGGCAATGAAATCTAAACAACATATATATACATATTTTTTTTTCTTGGCTTTGACTCAAAGATATGCAAAATAATTACCATGTATGTTTTTGAATTCAGATATAGTTTTACACACATTTTATCACTTCCTGATAACCCAAAGTATACTAATGAAAATACCTAATTCTAGATTCAAATTCAATGCTGGTTATAATGACATTTAGTCAGCAATAAGAGTGTTTCTGTGCTCATCATCAGCCCCATCCTCAGGTGGCTGGTTCATGAAACTTTGCAAAGACAGAAGTAAGGTGACAAGCATAGTCAGATGGTTTGTATGTTTTTATCATTTGGATTGACTGCTGCTATCATTATTAAAGCAAAGGAGATTATAAAGATGGATCTCTATACATAGGAATGAAATTCTAACTCATTGGCTAATAGCATGAGCATCGCTTAGGAGATTATTGAAAATTCACCATATCAAAGTCACTGAATCAGAATCTCCATTTTAAAAGGCCCCCAGGTGATTTGTTTTCTATTAACCTTTAGAAGTACCTACATAGATTTTTCTTAGTAGCACAGATACCAGTTAGAATTGTAGTTATGAAACAACACAACTTTTAAGAATTGAAGGCAAATTTAGAATACTGAATGTATGAAATTGTAATAGATATGGATTAGATATAGATATAGATATCTATTCTAAACTGTGTGAGACTCTGTGAGGCATGATCCTAAACGTAAACGTTAGGGCTAAGGAAAAAAGATACAAACAGAGCTTTACTTTCAACTTAATTTATATCATATACTGAATAACGTTATCAGGAGGAAATATTAGTAAGAATATTAAATTATTGTCAATATCCTGATTTGTAGAATTGTTTGAATATACAACATGGCTTTCAGAAACATATATGGATACTTTTTTGTTAAAAGCCAGGCATACAATTTCAGTAGTTGCAACAACAGAAACATTAATATTTAAAACCATTGTTTGCCTTTGTCTCCTGCTGATAACTGTTTTCCTTAAAAGCACTACAAAAGACATTCTGAACAGATGGTGGCTGGTTTCCTCTATCCTGTATCCCCTCACAACTGCCACTGAGCCTCAACATTCATTAATCTTCCATAGACTTCCAGTAGCACAGCAACTAAATTACACACATACTCACACTGAGGCCAGCATTTCTGTCAGGCTGAAAATTAAACTGAAGAGCACTGTGCCAAGTCTTTTAACCAAACTTCACTGTAAAGCAGTTAGAAAATAAACACTTAGCTTAGAGATTGACCTAAGAGTGTCCAATCTTAAATGGAAATTTTTAGCTGGCCATTAGATCTTTGTCATTCCCTACAGTGTATTTCAGAAATTTTGAAGTGGAATTAATCTCTCAAAATATCTGATTTGAATTCACCTTGACTGAAAAGTAAATTAAAAGAAGGATATTGCCTTGATCTTTGAAGCAAAATAAAAGAACAAAATTATTACAAAGAGCAATTCCTGTACCAAAATTGTCACCTATTATTTAGAAGAAAATTAATTTATGCAACATATTCTTTAATAATTGATACATATCTTCCTGAACATATTGCTTTTCTGAAAAATTAAGTGTGCTCATTAAACATTCTAAATTCTCAATATTTCAACTCTTTGCTTGATAATTCTTCAACAGATATCTGAATAGTTACATGATGTATAGTTCTTGTATATCTTTTGAATATTTTGGTATTTTTTGCTTTTAAATTAATCAGGGAAAAGTTGCATGCATATCCACATACACGTCTATGTCTTTGTTAGTATTCTACCAAAACCTATTTTACCATTTACCTTTGCATTTCAAAATAAGCCCTAATCTTAAATTGTAATTTATTTAGAGACATGATATGCTATAGCCTTAATTTCTTTCATGAATGTTTTTAATATCCAGTATAGTATTTTATAAGACCAGAATGTAATTTTCAAAATTGAAAGAAACACTTTCATATAATGGTATTACCTAATCTGCATTCAATACTCAAATTTCTTTTCATTAGCTGTGCTAATTATATACTTTCGTCTTCTGATTAGCGACTAAAGCAACGTCTCACTTTGCATTTAGTTGTCCTAATTTTTGGTCCTATTTTCTGGACATCTAAACGTTCTTCATCTTAACACATTTAAAATTTTCAGTCAATTATTACATATAATGACCTCAATTTGGATTGTGTGATATTTCTTCATATCTAGAATAAAGTTGTTAAGCTTGGAGAAAGGAAAATCATATAAGTTTTGAAGGATTCTCTTTAGTGCATCACATATAACACTGATTTTGTCTTATTAGTGATACGAAATTTGATCTTCTATTTAAGGTGGTAGCCAAAACTTTTCTTTCCTTTGAAGTTATTACTTTTTTCTTTGTGATGAATCCTAGTATATTTTGGAAACACATTTAATTCTAACTAAATGGGAAGAGAAATTTTCTTCCCTGTATGCAAAATACTACCATCATCATATACTTATTTTATCTGGGGTATAGGATTTTTTTTTTCTCAAAGTAATAGAGCTTTCACATGTTGTTGTATGTTTGGATTACTTTAAAAAATTGCTGGAGAGATAGCCTAGCGGTTAAGAGCACCGACTACTCTTGGAGAGGACCCGGGTTCGATCCCCAGCACCCACATGGCGGCTAAGAACCGTCTGTAACTCCAATTCCAGGAGAACTCCAGTTCCAGGGGAATCCGACACCCTCTTCTGACCTCCGCGGCATTGCATGACACGGGTGCACAAACCTACATGCAGACAGTACATTCATACACATACAAAAATAAATAAAATTTAAAAAAAATTCCACAGAATTTTTAATTAAGACAAAAAAGACCAAGACTGACCATTAAGCAGACAAGTATGCACTTTCCATAGTATTAATCAAGGTTACGGGAACAGAAGGGATAGAATGAAAATATATGTAAAACATTTATCTCACACTTGTGAGGCTGAGAACCCAGTGACTTCTCAGTCTATGAAACTGGGTGCCTCTGCAATCTGAAACTCCTCTGAAAATACAGGAAGTACCCAAAGAACCACTGATCCAAAGTCGATGATGGATGCTGGGAATGCTGGTCTGACAACAGTGAAGAAATCAGCAACAACAGCATCAGAGGCTAAATCAACCAGGTGTCAAGAAGAAAGATCAAGGAAAATTAGAGAAGAAGAGAGGAGAGATACATAATGCCTAGCTAGTATAAAAAACAGAGAGGAACATATTATTTCAAATCCTACTGAAAAATTATACATACATATTTCTACATGAGTCCATGTATATAGCTATATATCTTTAGGCTATATACTAAGAAATAGTGCTCATCTGATCAACTTGATTGAACATAAAAGCCCCCACAGCTGGATGGTGGGACCCATGGGCTTTGTGGGTTTGGGCACAACTGCTTGCAAATTGGTTTTACATGAAGGATGCTTGTACTCATAAATTATTACTTATTGTTAAAAAATAAAAAAAGATAAAGAAGTAATTAAAAGAAAAAGAAATAGTGCCAGACAGGAGAAAACTTCCTTCTAGTTGTTTTGGCGAGGATAGTCCAAGAGACATCCAAAATTAAACTGTATTTTTGCCACAGCCTTTGATTGCCTCCCAAAACTTGAAGGTAAAGACCTATTGTTTGATTTTTTAAGGTTTTATTTGTTATTTTTATTTTATGTGTATGACTGTACTGACTGCACTTGCCTGCATGTACGTAAGTGCAACCATGCTGTGCAGTACTTATGGAGGTCAGAGCTGAAATTAAGAATGATTCTTAAGCAACACTGGGGCCCTCTATGGGAGCAGCCAGTGATCTTAACTTCTGGCCCATCTCTCCAGCCCTGCCTGAGTATTTGTTTTAGATATTCAAAATTGTATATTCCTTATTTGATTTTAAGCAGACTTTTTTCCTGTGGGAAAGTATTTCCATGTCTTTCAAATAAAAGGGTTGAAATATCAATATTTTTCAGAGTTTATAATAAAGGCACTTATGATATTATGAATATTTTTAAGGCTGCTCAATACAAGGTAATTCATATGATGTTAAATCTTTAGGAACATCACCTATTCTTAACTTGTTCTTCAAATCTGATTATATTCTCATGATCCTATTTTAGAAATTTAGTAATATAATATTAAATATAAATAGAAGTAGTTACATAAACAAAGAATGGAAGACTTTGTGTTTTAGCAAATTAATCTTTAAACAAACACCTCAGATATTGGATAGATTTATGGTGATATATTATGTGAAGATAAATGGAAGCCAAAAATTTATTACAGAAAAAGTAATAAATACCTCTGTTACATTGACAACATAAGTAGCTACAACAGTACACACAGCATCAAAAAAGTGGAACTGGGGATCTTTGCACAGACTGAAGCATATTTTTTTAGAAAAAATGTTATTTTTTATGTGTATGAGTGAGTATTTTGCTGCATGTATCATGGTGCACCTGAGCAAGCAATGCCCATGGAAGCCAGAAGAGAACTTCAGATCCCCTAGAGCTGGAGTTATGAACAGTAGTCGACTGCCATGTGGGTGCTCTCTTCACGAGCAGTCAGAGCTCTAACTTGCTGAGTCATCTCTCCAGCACCAGCTCAGGGAGTTTTGAACTAGGTTTTGGATAGTCAAAGAACAAGACACAGTCGGTCATGATGAACCCTAGCAATAACCTAGACTGAGTTACCTAACAAGATCCAGGCCAAAAAGCACTAGCAGTACTTTTCTCCATTTATTACTTTGATAAACATTTTTGAGGCTTTAGAGCAATTGGTAATAGTCCAAGTACTGACGTGAGAACTGTGAAGCAACAGCAGACCAGAGATGCTAGGTTTGATTATCTATTGCAGTGCTCAGAGAGGGTTATTCTAAAGTTAATTGTTTTGTTGTTGCTGTTGTTTCTTTTGTTTTACTTTGTTTTGGTTTTCACATAGTAGAGTGGATTTGTGACTTGGGTTCTTGATTGTAATTAGATACTGAACAGAGTAGGCCATAACTAGTGTTAACTGAAAACATTTCATCCAAGTTTTTTCCAGATTTCCTGGAATGCACAAATCATTCTATATATTTTAAGACATAAAACTGTTTCATGGGGCTGGAGAGATGGCCTAGCGGTTAAGAGCACCGACTGCTCTTGCAGAGGGCTCGGGTTCGATCCCCAGCACCCACATGGCGGCTAAGAACCGTCTGTAACTCCAATTCCAGAAGAACTCCAGTTCCACGGGAATCCGAGACCCTCTTCTGACCTCCGTGGCATTGCACGACACGGGTGCACAAACCTACATGCAGACAGTAAATTCATACACATACAAAAATAAAAAAATAAAAAAATAAAAAAACTGTATCATGTCAGGCATGGTACACACCTTTAATCTCAAGACCCTGAAAGCAGAGGAGTTAGATCTCTGTGAGATTGAGGCCAACCTGGTCTACATAGTAAGTTCCAGACCAGCTGGAGCTACAGGGTGATTCTGTCTCAAAATACCCAAACCATTATATCTATATTCATATATATATATAGTCTCAAGACAGAAAAATCTGTATTTAAGGGTTACAATCATCAAATAAAAGAACAAAAGAGCAAAAAATTGAGATTTCAGTAAAATTTCTCATTTTATACTAATTTCTAATTTACACTATATTTAGCCAAAAAAAAAAAAATCCCATGTTCAGTGACCATATTATGCAATAGTTCAGAACATGCTGCTGCTTTATCTAATTAGTACACACATGGCTGAAACCAATGTAAATTTTTATCTCACAGTTCTTAAGGACATTAGTATGAAATACATCTGACTGGGCCAAAAGCAAGTTTTCAGCAGCGCTGTTTATTTACCCAGACTCCATGGGATAAATATGTTCCAGCTCTAGAGGACCACCCACATTTCTTGGTTGGTGATCTCTTTCCTCCTTCAGTTAATGATCACCTTTCTCCTATTTCTCTGACATGCTTAAGGTCACTCACTCTTCCACATTTTGAAGTCCCTAGCATTTATGTTTTATTCAGTGGCTTTTAAGAAGTGGAGCATTGCAAACTTAATTCCATCTGTTGCTTTAATACTCCTTAGCAAGTAACTATATGTATTTTGGACTTCAAGGATAAGAACATAGGTCTCTTTATTTGAGGTTGATTGCTGAGATTACTAAGTATCTCTTTTCCTGTTATTCAAAACTTTTTACTTATGTTAGAATAACAAATATTCTTATACTCTGTGGAGAGTTCATTTTAGATATTTTTAGATAATTTTTCACTAAGCTAGAATTATATTCAAATAAGGCAAAACCTATGATATTTGCTAATAGCAGTAGGAATTATTGATTTATATTTCATAAATATGAATTAATAAATTTCAGTTAAATTATAAATTAATCACACTGCTTGTGATACAAGCACAAATTCTGTGTAAAATCAATCCAGACAAATGTCTTATCATGGGGGCTTGACCGATGGCTCCATGGTTAAGTGTACTGGCTATTTTTGCAGAGGACCTGGGTTCAATTCTCACCATCCACATGGTGGCTAACAAACAGCCTCAATTCTAGTAACAAATGATCCAACACCCCCTTTTGGCTCCTGTGGCACTGCATGACCATCGGTTTTATTTACACAGGTGAAGGCCTATACAGTTTACACTCAACTAAATTTTCTATATATATCTCTATCTTGATGCCTGTATTAGTCAGGGTTCTAAGGAAACAGAAGCCACAGGATGACTATATATAACTATATACAATTTATTGATTTGCTCACGTGACGCAGCTCAACAGTAGCGCCACCGAATTGGAAAGGCCGGGAAAATCCAGGGAACTGCTCGTCCACAAGTCTGGATGTCTCAGGAGTCCCTGTCTAGTGCTGAAGGCCCGAATTGGATTCCAGGTGATCTGCCCGTCTCAGTACAAGCTGGGATACAAAATGTTGATCACAGCAGCAAGACCAACTCACCAATGAGAGAGAGACAAGCCGCAGA
The DNA here is from genome assembly GCA_009823505.1 of Rhizomys pruinosus. Classification (NCBI taxonomy): domain Eukaryota; kingdom Metazoa; phylum Chordata; class Mammalia; order Rodentia; family Spalacidae; genus Rhizomys; species Rhizomys pruinosus. The sequence continues at coordinate 1,960,962 of VZQC01005485.1, read as the reverse complement.
AGAAGGAAACAAAAGGGACCGGCTCCCTCTGCAGTGGCCTTCAATACTGCCTGCTGGCAGAAGGTAACACCCACATTTGGGGGTGGGCCATCAGGGTTGAGGTGGTCCAATCAGAAGACCTTTTCTCTTATTTGTTCTTAGTCCAGTCAAGTTGACACCCAGGATTAAACATGGACAAGTCCACCCTTGTCAACTTGACACCCAATAACCTCTCCTTATGTCATGCTTAAATGTCAATTGCAACCGATGGCAGGGTCATAATTCCACCTCACATGTTATAAGTATCTCATATGCAATAGCAAAAGCATATGTCTTAGAGTAGTTGGTAATGTCCCTGAGAAGAACTTAGTCCTTCAGCATCTAATAAACTAAATATGACAAAACTTAGCACATATCTCAGTTCCACATTCAAAAAGGGAACAACACAAGTATACACTTAATAGCACATAGATTTTAAGATGCTATATATATACTTCTAGATATATATATATATAACCCAAATCTAATTGGCTAACCAAATAGTATGAAAGGTAATATCTATTATAATCCACAACTGGTCCCGTGACCTCAGCTGATATTTATGATACTTCTTCTACTACCATTCTGTATTTCCTCCGCCATCAGCAAAGCACCTCTGCAGGTCTTGGTTCTTTCCCTGGAGGAGTGAGTGACCCATACCTTCATCACCCAAGGGTCTGGGCCATTTATTGTCCTGTCTGGTTTGGTTGTTGGAGTTTTCCATTGAACTTAATCATAGGATACGGTAGCACCAGAAGGCGCCCTACGGCATCTCCTGCCTTCCATACATAATCTTCCTTGCCCCATTGTGGAGGAAAAGTCCAATTTCCCCATGGTAGTCTGGATCCATCACTCCTACTACTACTGTTATCCCTTCCTTATCCTGTTGGCTAAAGGCAGTAGAAGCCCGAAGTGGTGAGGGGGAAGTCTTAGCTTCCAGTTCAATAAAAAAACGACGTTTGCTGTGTCTCTGGCAAAAGCACTCCCCCCCATTGGAGCCAAAACGTCTAGGACCCAGCAGACTGCAAGGTCGTGGGTACAGGAAGCAAAAATTTGCCTACTGGGTCACTAGGGGTGATAGTGAGTGGAATCCTTCCCACTTCCACCCCTTGGTTCCTGGAACCCATGAATTCTGGCTATAGGAGAAACAGTACCCTATAGTGGACGCTGATTCAAAGCATATACTGCTTGCTGGCGAACCTTGCCCCAGCCCTCCCAGGTATTGCTACCTAATTGGCGCTGTAACTGTGACTTCAAGAGGCCATCTCCATCGTTCTATAAAGCCAGCTGCTTCTGGGTTGTGGGGAATATGGTAAGACCAGTGTATACCATGCCCATGGGCCCACAGTCGAACTTCTTTGGCTGTGAAGTGAGTTCCTTGATCAGAAGCACTGCTTGTGAGGCATACCATGATGGTGGATAAGGCATCCCGTAATTTCATGATGGTAGTTTGGCAGAAGCATTACAAGCAGAAAAGGCAAATCCATAACCAAATAAGTATCTATTCCTGTAAGAACAAAAAGCTGTCCCCTCCATGATGGAAATAGTCCAATGTAGTCCAATGTAGTCAAACTGCCACCAGGTTGCTGGTGGTCACCCTGGGAATAGCACCATATGGGGGGCTCAATGTTGGTCTCTACTGTGGCAAATCTGGCAATCGGCAGTAGCTGTCGCCAGATCAGCCTTAGTGAGAGGGAGTCCAGCTGTCGAGACCATGCATACCTCCATCTCTGCCACCATAACAACTTTGTTTATGGGTCCATTGAGCAACAACAAGGATAGCTGGAGAAAGAGGCTGACAATCCACAGAACGATTCATCCGATCTACTTGATTATTAAACTCATCCTCTGCTGAGATCACCTTTTGATGAGCATTTACATGAGACCCAAGTATCTTCACATCCTTTCGCCATTCAGAGAGCTCTATCCACATACTTCTTACCCAAATGTCTTTCTCACCAATTTTCCAGTCATTCCAAGTCCCTGACCATCCAAGCAAACCATTGGCTACAGCCCATGACTCAGTATATAATCGAACCTCTGTCCATTTCTCTTGCAGGCAAAATGCACAACCATGTGCACTGCCCGAAGTTCTGTCCCACTGTGAAGACTTCTTCACCAGTGTCCGTTAGGTTTTTCAGAAATTGGCTGTAATGCTGCAGCTGTCCACCTCTGGGTGGTTCCTGCATAGCGTGCAGAACCATCAGTAAAACCAGGCCCTAGTCTTCTATTCCTCAGTCAACCGATCATAAGGCAAACCCCATTGAAGCCATAGGTGCATTCTTAAGCACAGGAGGTATTGAAACAGGAGTGGGAACCATAGGCATTGGGCAACTTCTTCATGTAACTTGCTTGTGCCCTCAGGGCCTTCCCGGGCCCTGTCCCGTATGTACTACTTCCATTTGACAATGGACTGTTTCTGTGCACGTCCTACTTTATTGGTCTGGTGGGTCAGATAAACACCCAGCTCATGATGGGCAGCTCAGGTCACATGGTGACTTGGTGGCCCTTGTCAAAAATTCAGTTTCCACTAAGGCCCAATAGCAGGCTAAGAGTTGTCTCTCAAAAGGAGAATAGTTGTTTGGAGATGAAGGTAGAGCCTTGCATCAAAATCCCAAGGGCCTCCGCTTTGATTCCCCTATGGAAGCCTGCCACAGACTCCAGACAGCATTTCTATCTGCCACTGATACCTCAAGCACCATTAGGTCTGCTGGATCATATGGCCCTAGGGGCAGAGCAGCCCGCACCGCAGCCTGGACCTGTTTAGGAGCCTTTTCCTGTTCCAAAGCCCCACTCAAAGTTTGCTGCCTTATGAGTCACCTGATAATATGGGTCGTAGTAACACACCCAGATGAGGAATGTGCTGGCTCCAGAATCCAAAAAGACCACCAAATGTTGTGCTTCTTTCTTTGTGGAGGGAGGGTCCAGGTGCAACAACTTATTCCTTTACCTTAGAAGGAATGTCTCTGCATGCTCCACACCACTTAACTCCTAGAAACTTCACCGAGGTAGATGGCCTTGAATTTTAGTTTGGATTTATTTTCCCAATCCTCTCATGCGCATATGCTTTACCAGCAAGTCTAGGCTAGCTGCTACCTCCTGTTTTCACTGGGTCCAATCAAACATAACATTCAAATCCAATATAGTGGACCAGTGTTATATTTTGTGGAAGATTCAGGCAATGAAGATCCCTTCAAACTAAGTTATGGCACAACGATGGAGAGTTAACATACCCCTGAGGTAAGACAGTAAAGGTTTACTGTTGGCCTTGCCAGCTGGAAGCAAATTGCTTCATGGTGGTCCTTATGAACCGGTCATTGAGAAAAAAAGCATTGGCCAGATCAATAGCTGCATACCAGGTATCAGGAGACATATTAATCTCCTCGAGTAAGGACACCACATCTGGTACAGTGGCTGCAATTGGTGTCAGTACTTGGTTGAGATTTCGATAGTCAACTGTCATTCTCCATGAATCATCTGTCTTTTGCACAGGCCAAATTGGAGAGTTAAATGGAGATGTGGTAGCAATCACCACCCCTGCATCTTCAAATCCTTGATAGTGGCATTAATCTCCGCAATCCCTCCAGGGAATACGATACTGTTTTTGGTTCACTAATTTTCCCTGGTAGAGGCAAAAACAATGATTTCCACTTGGCCTTTCCAACCATAACAGCCCTCAATCCACAGGTCAGGGAACCAATGTGGGGAATTCTGCCAATTTCTAATTATTATATATCCCAATTATACATCTGGGACTGGGAAATTAACCACAGGATGCATTTCTGGGACCTACTGGGCCCACCGTTGAGTCGGACTTCAGCCAAAACTCCGTTTATCACCTGACCTCCATAGGCCCTTACTTTAACCGGAGAGCCACAATGCTTTTTAGGGTCTCCGGGGATCAGTGTCAACTCAGAACCAGTATCCAATAGCCTCAAAAAGTCTGATTATTTCCTTTTCCCCAGTGTACAGTTACCCTAGTAAAAGGCCTCAGGTCCCTCTGGGGAAAAATTAAATATTCTTATACTCTGTGGAGAGTTCATTTTAGATATTTTTAGATAATTTTTCACTAAGCTAGAATTATATTCAAATAAGGCAAAACCTATGATATTTGCTAATAGCAGTAGGAATTATTGATTTATATTTCATAAATATGAATTAATAAATTTCAGTTAAATTATAAATTAATCACACTGCTTGTGATACAAGCACAAATTCTGTGTAAAATCAATCCAGACAAATGTCTTATCATGGGGGCTTGACCGATGGCTCCATGGTTAAGTGTACTGGCATATTTTTGCAGAGGACCTGGTTCAATTTCTCCACACATCCCAGCATGGTGGCTAACAAACAGCCTCAATTCTAGTAACAAATGATCCAACACCCCCTTTTGGCTCCTGTGGCACTGCCGATGGAACATGTTGTTAGTATACACAGAATTGAAGGCATTACATTCAAACACATCAAATAAATATTTAATAATATATAATAATTTATATATATATATATATATAATAATATATAATATATATATATATATATAATATATTGTATATATTTATATGGGGCCTAAGAGATGTTCAGCTATTAAGAGAACTGAGTGCTCTTTCAGAGGACCTGGTTTTGATTCTCAGCACCCATGTGGCAGCTAACAGCCATCTATAACTCCAGTTCCAAGGAGGATCTGACACCTTCTTCTGACCTCCAAGGGCATTGCATGACATGGGTATGCATATACACGTACAGGTCATACATTCATACACAAAAACAAAAATAATAAAAAATCTTGTTTAAAAAATATATAAAAATTCTGTAAAATGCAATCATGGAAAAAGGAGGTGATCTTGAAACCCCATCTATTGCTAAGGAACTATTAATAATAAAAGCTGTTAGGAGAGTAAAGGTCAGGGTTTTTTTTTATAATGCTTTTATTGATGTTTTGTTTGTTTTAGACATCGTTTCTCAGTTCAGTTTAGACATATTCCCCTTTCCCTTCCCCCCACCCTACCCCAGATCATGCACTCTGCCATAACTATCTTGCATCTCTCTCAGTCTTTGTGTGTGTATGTGTGTGTGTGTAAGAATTCACATTTTCCTCCTTTAATTTTATATTACTCTAAAATATGCATACATACTTTCCACCCATATACAGTAATTACAGAGTTTGAAAGTAAGTGGTGGATAGATTCGAGAGCCCATTAAGAGATTTACATCATAACAACATAGTTGCTTTCAGATAAACAGAAATATAACAATAATGTTGTTCAGCTTGCCTTTCATCTGGGAATTTGGTGTAAACATCCACAAATGAAGGACACCACTCACTTTTTGTTTTTCTGGGACTGTGTTACTTCACTTAGCATAATGGCTTAGAGTTCCATCCATTTACCAGCAAAGTTCATGGTGTCATCTTTCTTTACCACTGAGTAGTACTCCATTGTGTAGATATACCACATTTTTGTTATCCAATCATTAGTTGAGGAGGGTTTTTCTTTAAGGCTTTGAGCATTGGTAGGTTAACCATGCTCCAGACAATGGACCACATCAAAGAAAATTTAGAAAATATAAATTTGGGTGGGTAGAGGCATGGGTGTGGATCTGTGAGCAGATAGAAGGGCCAGATGAACATGATTAAAATACATTGTATGTAATTCTCAAAGAATTAATGAATGTTAAATTTTTTCGAAAATTAAAATATTAAACAGAGAAATAAATCTTATTTATCTTTTAAAATTCTTGAATAAATGACTGTGCTACAATTTACTTTCATTTCATTTTACCAAAATAAATAGGCAGGTTATATGGCTTACCATAATAAAAACAGCATTTAATGTTTATCTCTGCTTCTTACAACCTCAAAATAACCCAGACTCCTCCCATTCCAATGTTCTGCTGCACATATAGAAACTCAGATGCAGCTTGGAACACACTGGTTAGTAGCCATGCATGAATTGTAACATGGGAAGATTGACAGGCCATTGGAATGCCAATCCTTGAGAGTCTGATCTATTTGAGTAATTGGAAGTGATTGTGCCTCATCTGAAAATGACCTATTAATAAGTGGAGATTTTTCTGAAGTATAAATGAAAATGGCACATAAAACACTAAGAAATGGATCATTACTTCTCTGATCTCTCTCTTCTTTGTCAAAAACTTACAAATTCTTCTTTGGTTCACTCCTACATGCCATGGCTTTTCAATTTTTTNCGAAAATTAAAATATTAAACAGAGAAATAAATCTTATTTATCTTTTAAAATTCTTGAATAAATGACTGTGCTACAATTTACTTTCATTTCATTTTACCAAAATAAATAGGCAGGTTATATGGCTTACCATAATAAAAACAGCATTTAATGTTTATCTCTGCTTCTTACAACCTCAAAATAACCCAGACTCCTCCCATTCCAATGTTCTGCTGCACATATAGAAACTCAGATGCAGCTTGGAACACACTGGTTAGTAGCCATGCATGAATTGTAACATGGGAAGATTGACAGGCCATTGGAATGCCAATCCTTGAGAGTCTGATCTATTTGAGTAATTGGAAGTGATTGTGCCTCATCTGAAAATGACCTATTAATAAGTGGAGATTTTTCTGAAGTATAAATGAAAATGGCACATAAAACACTAAGAAATGGATCATTACTTCTCTGATCTCTCTCTTCTTTGTCAAAAACTTACAAATTCTTCTTTGGTTCACTCCTACATGCCATGGCTTTTCAATTTTTTAAACCTTTCAGTACTTACACATGACTCTAAAAGTAGGATTTAGAAGGGCTTGAAAATTATTTTAATGTAAGTTTACTATATATAAAAATTTAAATTCCTAATACATACCTCTTGTAAAACATTTGACATTGCCCCTCTTGCTAGTCTGTTTGTACCTACCTATATAGTATGATGCCATAGTTCTCATTGATAAACTACCAACAGATGGTTCAAAAGGATTTTTATTATAAATATTCCTCTGAGATCCACAAATGGAACAATACATTCCTTAAAATTATATGATTTTGCCGGGGCTAAATCCCCCGGGGCCACCACTGATGCTGCATGGAGAGGGCTTGGGAGAGAAATGCGGACCGCCTTTGATTGTGCTGGGGCTGCTGATTGGGATGGGGCTGAGCGAGGGAGTGAGTGTCGGCGATCCTGAACAAGGTCCACAGGAGACCCGGAGTGTGTCTAGGCAAAGCTCGTTTTATTACACCCAGTTAGCGGTTTATATCTCTTTGGAGAGCGGGGCAGAAGTGAAAGCGGCAGGGATCCTGGGCCAATGAAAACCAGGTTTTACAGCTGCGTCCAGGTAACTGGGCTTCTTAGCCCAGCATCTAGGTGACTGGCCTTCTTGGCGTGCCCAGGCAAAGCCGTTTTTTTAGATCAGGCTATGCTGAGTCATTTCTATGTGGAATTGACTTACTTTTGAAACTTACAGACAAGTCGCCAAACTTTAGGGCAGGCACAAGAGATTACTTGTAGGCCCCATGGCTCAGAAATCAGGCCCAACACGATTTCTTGGGCATTGCCGATAGCTGTAATGTACAGGTACATAGGCTAATTGTCAAATAAGTGACCCATATTCAGAGATGGAGAGAGGCTGAGAAGAATGATTACACCCTATTGAGCTATTTTCATAATTAAAATGGTAAAGTATGGGAAAATTTAAAGAAATATTAGGATATCCTTACTAACATATAACTTTCATCATTTTTATCACAATAGAAATGGGATATTTATTCTGAGAGGAGTAAAGTGGAAAAAATTATTACCCTTTATTTTAATAAACTATCTGGTTATTATTTAAGGCCTAGTATTTGCATCATTGAGTTAGGTAGTATTACATTTGATGACTTATGTGTATCAATGAATATCTACAGATGTGAGTATATATAACTGTTTCAGCTTTGACTGGTTTATTTATTTATTTTTCTTTTTTTTTAATTTTATTAATTTTATTTATTTCACTATGTGTATGAATGTACTGTCTGCATGCAAGTTTGTGTCGTGCAATGCCGTGGAGGTCAGAAGAGGGTGTCCGATTCCCCTGGAACTGGAGTTCTCCTGGAATTGGAGTTTCAGACGGTTCTCGGCCACCATGTGGGTGCTGGGGTTCGAACCCAGGTCCTCTGTAAGAGCGGTCAGCGCTCTTAACCCTAGGCCATCTCTCCAGCCCCTATTTATTTTTCTTTTTTGAGATAGTGTCTTCTTGTAGCCCCAGCTTGTGTGAAACACTCTATGTAGACCAGGCTGGCCTTGAACTCACAGAGATCTGCCTGCCTCCACCACCTGAGTGCTGGGTTTAAAGACATGTGTCAACACACCTGCCTACTTAATAGTCCAGGACTGAATTTTTCCAATGTTATCTCTAGATTGTAAAATTAATCAGTAAAATTGCATTGATTTAATATACAGCTAGATAGCAAATAGAGGTGATCATTGAAAGTTATGCTCATAAATTCTGTAATTTGCTTAAAATTTGGCATGCAGTGAATACAAATCAATAGACAGAATCATATACTTTTACAGAATGAAACTTGTAATGATAAGGTTTATTTACAAGTATTCAGAAAAAAATAGATTGAGAATGCAAGAGAAAGAATTGATAAAATGGATGGAAAATTGGATCTGCTTCCAGTGTCATCTCTACATTCCTGTTTTAGAAGTGAAGTAATTTTCATTCTGTATATTCCAGAAAAAATAATGCATTATATAAATAGTTGCCAAGAAAATTTGTACAAATTAAGTACATGGAATTTATTAAACTTATTTCAATTTAATAGTCAGTTGGCAAATCAAAATGAAATCTAAATCAGATACTAAAGTGTTTGTTAAGCAAGCTTGATGACCCAAGTTCAGTCCCCAACATCTTTGCAAAAATAAACAGGCACAATGGTGTGAGCTTGTTATTGAAGAATTTAGAAGATGGAGACAGGAAGATCCATGGAGCTAATTGATTGGCCAGATTTGTCTAATGGCTGAACCCCAGCCTGAGGAGAGAATTCCAGACAACAAGGTGAACTTATATTCAGCAACAACTGAGACTGTACTCCAGCCTTCACATGCATGTGCATATATGTGTTCATGCACTTACACAGACATATATAGCCTACCCGAAAATGCATATATACCCTTACACACAAAGAAAAATGAAGCAAGGGGATATATGTTGGAAAACTAACTTGGGAAGGAACGGGTTTATTTTATCTTATATCCCCACTGAGGAAAGTCAGGGCAGGAATTCAGGGCAGGAACCTGGAGGCAGGAGCTGAAGTACAGACCACAGAGGAATACTGCTTACTGTTTGGCTCCTCTGGCCTGCGCTTATACAACCCAGGACAACTTGGCAAGGAGTAACACTGCCCACAGTGGGTTGGACACTCTCATATCACTCAGCAATCTAGGAGATGACTCAAAATGATGGCCAAAGGCCAATCCAGTGGAGGAAATCCCTGTGTCAAATTGACGACGGAAGCTATCCAGCACAGTGATAAAAGTACGATGAAAATGCTACACCTGGGGCTGGAGAGATAGCCTAGCGGTTAAGAGCACCGACTGCTCTTGCAGAGGACCCGGGTTCGATCCCCAGTACCCACATGGCGGCTATGAACCGTCTGTAACTCCAGTTCCAGGGGAATCCAAGACCCTGTTCTGACCTCCGCGGCATTGCACGACACGGGTGCACAGACCTACATGCAGACAGTACATTCATACACATACAAAAATAAATAAAATTAAAAAATTAAAAAAAAATGCTACACCTAGGTTCATAGAACATTGCGGAAGAGGATACAGAAAGAGTCTAGAGGCCAGATGGAGACACCTGATGCTGATTAATGCCTTCTAGTCATGACAGTAAAACTATACTAATTAAATCTCCATAGAGTAGCAGTTTAACAAGATCTGTAAACTGATGAAAGTATTTGACAGGTCAAGGTGGATGGGGAAAATTTCATGGGGTCCCATCTCAAGAAGAAACATTTTAAGGAATCCATGGATGCTCGCAGGAGGGAGAGGGAAAGTCAGTTTTATTGAGGGACTAGCTCCCTAAGAGGTACCGAAACACAAGTTGCAAATAGTTTCACTAAGTGGACTCTGTGTGTGTGTGTGTGTGTGTGTGTGAGTGTGTGTGCACACGTGTGTGTGTGTGTCTGTGTGTAATGGAAATCATGTAAACACAATTACCATCAAAATAAAATTTAAAAGTTATATGGAAAAAATAATATTATGCAGTGGACAAAAATTAAAAGAAAGATACTAGATGTAAATGAAACTAAATTCTGTTTACTTGTTGGAAAATGAAGAAAGTGTAAAAAGGAAGTCAGAAGTTCTCAGCACATGATTTCTTGTGGAGCCCAGGCATCATCAGCATCAAGGCATGCTCCAAGAGTACATCACAGGGAGTCAAAACTGGAGGGTAATCCTATAAGCACGAAGAAAGGCAACTGAAGAAGAATGTGGAGAGAAATGATTATTTAAAAATCTTCAGAAGTAGATAAAAAAGGAAAATATTATAATGTCCACACACTTGCCAAGCAGAAAAAAATATATAATAGGATATATTTGCAGAAGCTTTTATCTAACCATCAGTGCTAATGAAAATAAATTGATTCTTAAATCAATTTTTGGCAAAAATGTACTGTTGATGAATTTTTAAAATACATGGCTGGGAGATGGATAGCTGTTTAAGAGCACTGGCTGCTTTTCCAGAGGCATGGGTTCAGTTCCCAGCAGCTAACAACCTTCTGTAACTACAGTTCTGGGGGATCTGCTACTTTCTTCTGACCTTTGTGGGCATTTCATATACGTGTCACTTAAATACATGCAAATGTCACACTGATACCCATAAAATGTTATGGAACAAGAGGCAAGGCCCTGGGTCTGAAACCAGGCCCTGATATATGATGTCACTCTGGATATACAAACAGAACGCTGTGGACTAATAAACAGATTGTCATTTTCACCATCTTTGGAGAATCCTTGGCAGTTATTTTTGCACATATGGCATGAACTAGGTCCTTTAGACATAGGGCTAACATTGGCGCTGGCAGGTTTTGGTTGGAAAGAGGTCTCTCTGCAGACTATGAGCCTGGAAAGTATGTGTTGGGTTGCCTAGCTGGTTTTGATTGGACAGAGGCCTGCAGCTGGACACCAGTCTATTTGGCCTGGGAGTGTGGATTTTGTTCGGCCATAGAAGGGCAGTGGTCAATGCCAGGGCCAAAAGCTTGAGTCGGGAAGAGTAAGCCGGGGCAGGCTGGGTTGCAGGTGGAATTTCCACAGCCAGCTGAAGCTTTGCATTTTAGCTTCAGCTCTCCGGAAAAGCTGCTGGGCAGCTTCTTTTCCCCATCCTCCGACTGATTCTGCAGGTGCCATGAGACCATCGCAGGCTATTTGTATCTAATACTTTGACAACTTAAGAATCTTTGCATTAATCTCTAACTGCTGCAAAAAAGCTTCTGTGAGCAAAGTTGAGAGCAGCACAAATATATGATATAAACATTAATACTTAGAATTCAGTTTGATGACATGACCATTTAGCAAAATTAAAGTATTATATTCCCTACTCTAAGGGCTATGAACTCCCCAGCCATGGGCTTTTGATCAAGATTTCAGTAAGAGAAACGAAATACCTCTGTGGAGCAGGCCTCCTCATATCCAGTCAGAGGACTGCTTACTCTTATAGCCATCATGCCACCATCATACCAGTGAACACATCTTGTCAGGAATGATGGTACTGAATGGTACAGGGTTGAGTTCTGGGGAAAACCATTAATGTTTTTTTTAGCTCACAGAAGCCTGCAGAGCACCGAGGTTGCTAGCCAGCAGGGAGAGTCTTTTCTGGTCACTTTAAGGTTGATTTCTCAATGTCCTGAACCCTAAATAAGTGGTAGTCTTAGCATCTCCTTATGTTGGGCAACCAAGAGGGATTGAAGTAGACCATCTTGTTTTAGCTTCCTTCTGGGCCTCCCTGGCCAAAAACCTATAGAGAGCTAGTGCACTTTAGAAGTTCATTTAATAATCCATACCTTCTGGGCACAGCCTTATCAACAGATTCAGGGAATTCTGACTCAAACTTCCTTTTCATATATATTTTAATTAATTTACAAACTTGTGAATTTCCATAAGGATTTTTCAAAGATAGTTTTTTGCCAAAACCAGCCTTACACTATCTTTACTCAATCTCCATGTCCCTACATCAACCTTTATCCCCATGTATTTCTCACCCTCTCTTTTCATGTCTCCTGTGTTCTATCACCTCTAATTGTGTGGGGTGTTTTTTTTTGTTTGTTTGTTTGTTTTTTTTGGTCTTTTTGAGACAGGGTATCCCTGTAGCTCTGGCTGTCCTGGAAATTGCTATGTAGACCAGGCTGGCCTTGAACTCACAGAGGTCCACTTGCCTCTGCCTCCCAAGTTCGAGAATTAAAAGCGTGCACCACTATATCTGGCCTTATATTCGGTTGGAAGACCTTAGTTTTCTATATGTCTTTTTTCATACATGGTTCATTTTTAAGCCTTTCACCCAACATTTCATTTCCTCATCTCTCACCTCCTCCATACTTGCACATTTTCACCCACATTATTCCACCTTTCTACTTTCATTTTAGAATTTTGCTATCTTCCTCCCTTCAAATGATACTAGATAAAGAATGTGGTGAAGCAAAATACAAAGATAAACATTAAGAGACAGATTCAAGGCAGGTAGTCAGGATGTTATCCTGAGAGCAGGTAGACATGAACAGTAACAGACAATGAGCTGCTACAGAATTCAGAATATGTATTAAAATTCAATGCTTTTCTTAGTGCAAACACTAGTGAATAAATTTTATGTCCTCCCCCAGACTGCATATTTAAGTGAAACATTTAGGATTAAGGTAATATTTCAGTATTGTCTAAAAATGTAAACTATGGTTTATTGGGGGAAATTATAATCTCAAATTTATCAGAGAAGGAAGAAGGTATCTGGTCATTTTCTCCTCTTATTCTTCTATATATTTTAAAATGTACTTCTACATGTCGAGCTGTGGTTAAAGCTCAATGACTGCTTGCCTAGCATGTTCAAGGTCTTAGCTTCAATGTTTCCACCATAATATGTCAGAAAACACTGCTACCTTTCTTAGAAACAGACAAATATACTAGTAGAGGTACATGGTGCTTCTTTTCTCATTTCTCTCTCCCATCTTGTCTGCTATCTCTTTGTTATACCACTGTCCATTGGATGGGAAAATGCACCCAAACATCAATGTATAAACAGATAAATATTTGTTGTTTGAGGAAGATTCATGGTTTGACTTGGGGGATGTACTTGTATTTTTCTCAATTTTCTGTTCTTCTACGTTCCATGAAGCTTAGGTGTAGAGGTTCCACTATAGCTGTGTCCCTTAGAGCTGGGCATCTTGCTGACATACATTCTCTGTGAATGAATAATTGAAGAACTCTGTAATAGTCCCCATCTGTTGTACAAAGCGGCTTCTTTAATGAGTGGTGCATAATATCCTGGTATGTAAATATAAGTATCCATGGAAAGCAGGTCCTGATTTTAGCTGAGGAATTATTGACAGCTGATTACTTCAGAGTGAGGGAAAGTTGATTGTGTAGATGAACATGTATCCAGGGGTATCTGAGTACAAATGCTTGACCGGATAGGCCTGAATGTATATGACAGAATGCATGGAATCCAGTAGGCCAGGGGATATTAGGGGTGCCAATGGAGTAGAGAGTTGAAATTTGATTAATATTTATCTATTATATGAAAAGCACAAATTTCAATATAAATATACACAAAAAGAAATACAAATATAGTATCATATATCTATTATAATAAAGTGAGGAAACAGATATCTTAAAAGAAATAACCAGAAAAACTTTGAGAGAGCTGCTGGGTTGTAAAAGAAGGCATATATCTAAATGTGACCACACTATGTTTATGTACAATGGGACATTTTAGAATACTATTTTCATTCATTCAATCATTAATTCAAACATTATGTTTGGAGTTCTTTTTGAGTGCAGGCAATGGTATAAACATGAGGAACTTGAAGGACAGGAAGAAAAGAACTCTGTATTATGACTCATTCCAAAGAGAGAAACAAATTAATTACACAAAATAAATAAACTGGTAAGATAGTTAAAGTAGAAATAAGTATTAAGAATAAAATGAAGTTGACTATGTACAAAGTACAGGAATGTAAGAGACATTCTTGGCATATGAGATATTGTCCACCATAACATGTACATGACCTGGACTTAGAAATGGCATTCAAATAACTTGCCAATTGAAGGACTCCTGTGGCTGATAATGATTCACAGTTCATTGAGAACCATTTTTATACAACTTTTTCTAAACCAATGGAACTTCAGTTGACTAGTTATACTAAAGCATGATATATATCTGCCCTGCTTTCTAAGATTAAAACACTCTTATGAACTCATTTTAAACTAAAATAGTCTAAATTAAAGCTTGTATATAAAATCTTGCTCATCTCTTGATGATCTTCTTCCTCATACCTGTAGCTCTTATTCCACTTTTATGTCACATATATTACATTATGCTTTTTCTTTCTTTCTTTCCTATAAAAACTATTCTCTCCTCTCATTTTGTTTTCATGACCCATGTGTAAACCCTGTACATATAAAGGCATGTATATAAAAATATAGGCTCCAAATACAATTTTAAATAATTCCTGATGCAAAAAGTATTAGGGAAAATAGGAAATAATGAAAACTATCATGCAAAAAGAGTTGAAATATGTGACCTGCAAATCAAGTAGTATTCAGGTAAATTTTCATAGTTTAAAGTGATAATATTTTTTAAAAAGCTGGACAGACAGCTGGACACACACCAGGTCCAAATAGAGGAGGAATAGGTGACAACAACAGCCGGTGGGCTCATCACTCCCATGGACAAGGCCTGTTGGCTGCAAGCAAGACCTGGCCCAGCATGCACAATGTAGGGGTGGAAGAGTCACCCAGCCAGATGGGCCCTCACCAGACCCACAGAGAGGAGGCAGCTCTGCACCTGGGGAATAGGACTTCTGCAGAACCTCCAGAAAGGCCAGAAAGGGAAGAGCCAGCTGAACCACCCAATATATAAACAAAAGGGAGAACTGAAAACCTAACATAACAAGCCCTCCATAAACCAAGGAGAAGACAACAAACATATCTGTAGGAAACAAGCAAATTAAGCTTTCAACACAGCAAAGACACATTGGAGATTCGTACCAGAATACAAACAATATAATAAACCCACATGCCAAAAACACAAAGAAAAAATAACATGGGAAAAGCACATAATAAATCTCCACTAGATGCTACCAGTCCTATAGAAGATCCCTACAATGAGATCTCGCTTTAAGGAACCAAGGACACTGATCTTAGAAGACTAATCATGGACATAATCAAATAAATCAAAGAATATAAAGAACAAATCAGAGAACTAAAGGTAGAGAATGAAGAACTCAGGAAGGAACTGGAGGGAAAGAATGACAAACTCCAGAAGGAAATAGAAACACTGAAAAGATCCCATTCTGAAATGAAAAGGGAAATAGATCAACAAAACAAAGAACTACAAAAAGAGAATGACAAGCTCCAAAAGGAAGTGGAAATACTAAAGAAATCACAGATGAAATGAAAATGAAATTGAATGCTCATCCAATCAACAGGAAAGGATGGAAGAAAGGCTCAAAAGCAGATTGATGAAGCAGAAAATAGAATAACATACCTGGAAGATAGCAAGGAAAAACAAGAAAGCTCAAAAAAATTATGAAAAATTAAAAAAAAAAGAATGTAAAAATCAGGAAATTTGGGACACTATGAAAAGACCAAACCTCTGCATCATAGATAGAGGAAGGAGAAGAATCCCGTGGCAATGGTATTGATCAGATCTTCAACAAAATAATAGAAGAAAATGTCCCTAAACTGAAAAGAGACAAACCCATACAAATACAAGAAGCACATAGAACTCCAAATAGACAAGATCAGAAAAGAAATTCCCCATGCCATATCATAGTTAAAACACTAGAAGCCCAAAATAAAGACAAGATACTGAAAGACACACGAGAAAGACAGCAAGTTACATATAAAGGAAAACCAATCAGAAGTACAGCTGCCTTCTCAGTGCAAACTATGAAAGCCTGAAGAACGTGGACTAACGTATTCCCAGTACAAATGACTACAGATGCCAACCCAGATTGCTATACCTAGCAAAATGTCATTTATAGTTGGAGAATGAAAAATCTTTCATGACATAAACAAGATGAAAGAATATATGTCCAAAAACAAACAGCCCTTCAGAAAATACTCAAAGCAATTCAAAGGGCAGAGGAAAGGAGCACCTGTGGCCAAGCAGCTAGAGAGAGAAATTAATAAATGTATAACTGTGAAAATACAAACCTATACCAATAATTCAAACAGAAAACAAGGTGAAAGGAAAAAACACACATCTTTCAATAATGACCTTAAATATTAATAGTCTAATTTCCCAGTCAAAAGACATAGACTGGGAGAATGGATTAGGAAACAAATCTATCTATATGCTGTCTACAAGAAACCCATCTCACCCTCAAGGACAGGTAACAATTTAAAGTGAAAGGATGGAAAAAGGTATTCCAAGCAAATATTACCAAAAATAAAGCAGAAGTTGCTAGTCTACTATCTTCAAAATAGACCTCAAAGTAAAACTGATCAGAAAAGACAAAGATGGCCATTACATCCTTATAAAAAGAACAATTAATCATGAAGATTTCACAACCATAAATACATATGCATCAAACCCCAGTGCACTGAACTTTAGAAATACAATCCTGCAAGACCTTAAGGCACAGGTTAATCCCAGCACCCTAATAGTGGGGAACTTCAATAACCTACTAAGCTCTTCAGACAGATCAACTGGACAAAGAATAAACAGAGAGACATCTGAACTGAGCAATACATTACTCCAAATGGACCTCACAGACATCTACAGAACATTCCACTCAAATACCAGAGAATATATTTTGTACTCAACACCCCATGGAACATTCTCCAAAATTGACCACATGCTGGGACACAGAAAAAAATCTCAACAAATACAAAAGGATTGAAATTATTTCATGCATTCTGTAAGACCACAGTGCAATAAAGCTCAATATCAACACCAGGATAAGCCCAACTATCTACAAGAACGAATGGAGACTATACAACACACTCCCTAATAATGAATGGGTCAAGGAAGAAATAAAGAAAGAAATAAAAGCATTCATGAAACTAAAATAACTGACAACACACCACAACAAAACATATGGGATACTTTAAAAGCAGTCCTAAGAGGGAAGTTTATAGCCCTGGGTGCCTGAATTAAAAACAAAACAAACAAACAAACAAACAAAAAACAGAAAGAGAACAAAAAACTATCTAACAAGGCAACTAAAAACACTTGAGAAACAACAACAAATGAATCCCAAACCCAACAGACAGGAAGAAATAACAAAAATCAGAGCAGAAATCAATGAAATAGAAACAAAGAAAACAATGCAAAAAATCAATGATTCCAAAAGTTGGTTCTTTGAAAGGATAAATAATACAGACAGACTTCTAGCCCAGTTAATCAAAAGAAAGAAAAGATCAATTCCAAATCAATAGAATTTGTGATGAAAAGGGAAACATCATAACCAAAAGATCGAGACAATCATATGTGAATACTTGAAAAACCTATACTCTACTAAATTTGAAAACCTAAGAGAAATGGATCCTGGAATTCACCAAAGCTAAACCAAGATGAGATTGGCAGCTTAAACAAACCTGTAATACTTGAGGAAATTGAAAAGGTAATAAAAAAAAACCTCCCAACCAAAAAAAGTCCAGGCCCAGATGGTTTCACAGCAGAGCTCTATAAAACATTTAAAGAGGACTTATAACCATTACTACTAAAACTGTTCAGAAGGATACAGAGAGAAATCTCCCAAATTCCTTCTAGGAAGCCAGCATTATCCTTATCCCCAAGCCAGGCAAAGATATAACCAAAAAAGAAAACTATAGGGCCATTTCATTAATGAACATAGACACAAAAATATGCAACAAAATACTTGCAAACCACATACAGACCAACATCAAAAAAATTATCCATCATGACCAAGTTGGATTCATACCAGAGACGCAGGGATGGCTCAACATATGTAAATCAATAAATATCATAAAACACATAAATGAACTGAAAGACAAAAACCACAAGACCATCTCAATTGACACAGAAAAAGCTTTTGATGAAATCCTGCATCCCTTCATGTTTAAAGTTCTAAAGGGAATTGGACTGGAGGGAACATTTCTCAACATAACCAAAGCCATATGCAACAAACTTGCAGCCAACATCCTCCTAAATGGAGAGAAGTTAGAAGCATTCTCCTTAAAAGGCAGGAACCTGGCAAAGCTGCCCCCTATCACCATGCCTCTTCAATATAGTGCGTGAAAGTCTTGCTAGGGCAGTAAGGCAAGAAAAGGAAATTAAAGGAGTAGTAATTGGAAAAGAGGAAGTCAAGTTATCTCTTTTTTGCAGATGGTATGATAGTTTACCTACCAGATGCTAAAACTCCTAGAAAAAATAAAGACTTTCAGTAAAATGGTGGGATAAAAATTAACCTAGAAAAATCAGTAGCCTTTCTTTACACCAATAGCAATCAACAGAAGAAGGAATATAAGGAGAACTTCCCACTCACAATAGCCTCAAAAACAATAAAATAGGAACAAACCTAACCAAAGATACCAAAGATCTCTACAACAAAAAATGTGAACCCCTGAAGGAGGAGATTGAAGAAGACATCAGAGGATGGAAAGACCTCCCATGCTCATGGATTGGAAAAATTAATACAGTGAAAATGTCCATTCTACCCAAATTGATATACAGATTCAATGCACTCCCAATTAAAATTCCCAAGAGTTTCTTCATGTACTTGGAAAAAAATTCTTAAATTCATATGGGAAAACAAAAGACCCCGAATAGCCAAAGCTACCCTGAGCGAAAAGAGCTATACAGGGGGGAATCTCTATACCAGACTTCAAACTATACTACAGAGCTATAGTCACAAAAACAGTTTGATATTGGCACAAAAACAGACCTGTTGACCAATGGAACAAAACTGAAAATTGAAACTTGAACTCATAAAATTTCAGCCACCTCATATTTGACAAAGGGGTCAAGAAGACACAATGGAGGAAAGACAGCATCTTTGGCAAGTAGTGTTGGTAAAACTGTATCAACACTTGCAAATGAATGAAATTAAACCCCGACCTCTTGCCCTGTACAAAAGTCAACTCCAGATGAACTCATACAACCACTATGGAAAGCAGTGTGGAAAACCCTTAAAAGACTGAAAATGAGCATACCACCTGACCCAGTCATACCACTCCTTGGTATATACACACAAGACTCAACCTACCACAGAGATACATGCACAGCCATGTTTATTGCAGCTCTCTTCACAATAGCAAAGTGTCGGAAACAACCCAAGTGCCCCTCAACCAAGGATTAGATATAGAAAATGTGGTACATATACACAATGGAGTTCTATGCAGTGGTAAAGAAAGATGACATCATGAACTTTGCAGGTAAATGGATGGAACTAGAAGACAGTATGCTAATTGAGTTAACACAGTCCCAGAAAAACAAATGATGGATATTATCCCTCATTTGTAGATGCTAGCATCAAATAAGGCAAACTGAGTAACATTAATGGTTAATGTTATATTTCTCTTTATCTAAAAGCAACTTTGCTCTTAGAATGTGAATCCATTAATGGGCTCTAGAACTAACCTACTACCTAGTTTCAGACTTTACAATTTTGGCCCAAGGGTGGAGGGTATGTCTGCAAATTTATAAGAAATATAACAATTAAAAGGGAAAATATGAAATCCTGAAATGTGATTTGGAAATAACATACAGTTTATTTTTCTTTTTATTTCTTTTTTTTTTTTTTTTTTTTTTTTTGGTAGTTTTGAGAGCGGGGTCTCCCTTTAGTCCCAGCTGGCCTGGAGCTCACTCTGTAGACCAGGCTGGCCTTGAACTTACAGAGATCAGCCTGCCTCTGCCCCGCCAAGTATTAGGATTAAAGGCATGCTCCACCTTGCCCAGCAATTTTCAGATGACACGAGTTTAGTATATGTGTGACATATATAATTGCATATGTTGAAACAATATGGATTGAAGGGAACAACAGCAAGAAAAGAATGGGGATAAGGAATGGGAACTGTGAAAAGACTTAGAAGGGGAAATAGAACATGTATGGCAGATTGCATGAACTTGGAATGGGCAGGGGTCATGGAGCGGGAAATGAGTCTGATTGAACTGAGAAGTGATGTGTGAAATGTGTAGTCAATCCCCCAGGCCTGCTGTGGGAATTTTGGGGTCCGACCAAAGGAATGGGGGTGAGAGGCACAGAGTCAAAACACAGACCCTGGGAGTCGGGTGAACGCAGACAGAGGGCGAGCTGTCCTGGACTTGTTTATTGGGGGCAGGCTTAGGGGTTATGTACTGTTCGCATTCCTGCTTGTGATTGGCCCAGGTCTGCAATGCTGTTTGTATGGTCTCACCTGCCTAGGGCAAGTTAGATTGACGAGAGACAAGCTCTGATTCTCAGTATACTGGCTATACTACAGAAATGCACAAAACTTCAATGAAAAATGTTTTTAAAAGGCTGAGATCAATAACCTAGAAACCCAACCTTAAGTATCTTACAAAATAAATACTAGGGCCTAGAGAGATGGTTTGGTTCAGCCATTAAGAGCATTCGGTGCTGTTGCAAAAGAACCAAGATTAAATCCCACCTGCCACATGGGTGCTAACAACCACCCATAACTCCAGTTCCAAATAATCTGATGCCCTCTTCTGGCCTACAGGGACAGTGAATGATAAAGATACACATTCATACATGCAGGCATCTTACTCATGCACATTAAATAATAAAAAAATAATAAAAATAAATGCTAGAGTCAAAATATTTATTTTTATTTTTATAGTTTTTAAGATTGAAAGGATTTAAATCTTTTTTAATTTTATTTATTTTTTATGTGTATGAATGTACTGTCTGCATGTAGGTTGGTGCACCTGTGTCGTGCAATGCCGCAGAGGTCAGAGAGGGTGTCGGATTCCCCTGGAACTGGAGTTAAAGACGGTTTTCAGCTGCCATGTGGGTGCTGGGGATCGAACTAGGGTCCTCTGCAAGAGCAGTCGCTCTTCACTGCTAGGCCATCTCTCCAGCCCCAAGTCAAATTATAAGAAAATGTTGTTAAAATCAGATTTCTGGGGCTGGAGAGATGGCCTAGTGATTAAGAATGCCGACTGCTCTTGCAGAGGACCCAGGTTCGATCCCCAGCACCCAGATGGCGGCTAAGAACTGTCTTTAACTCCAGTTCTAGGGGAATCCGACACCCTTTTCTGACTTCTGCGGCATTGCACGACACGGGTGCACAAACCTACATACAGGCAGTACATTCATACACATTTAAAAAAAGCAGATTTCTATATAACACAAATGGATAAAAATAAATGAACATTATGAAGAACCAGGTATTTAAAAGAGCACAACTGATAAGCTCAATAGAATGGTAAAAGGGAAAAGATAATAAAAATAACGTTAGCACTTAAAAGAGACTTATAAATACAGACTTTAATACATTAAAGTGTTAATGATAGAATAATACAAGGATAAACATAGCAAAATATTTAAAATGAAATGCCATCACTAGCAAAAATTGAAAACTACATGAATAAAAATTAATGATAAATAATGAATATTAATAATTAATAAAAACCACATGAATATTAAACAGACATTTTAAAGTGAGGACAGAACAATTTAAGAGCAGAAGTTGGAGGCAAGTAATGATAAACAGTGTCTTCTAGACCTAGCATAGATATTTTATTAATGGATTTACTGTAGCTGTGATAAAAAGAACTTGATAAGACTAGATCTAACATGTCATGTGTAAGGAAGGGGTTTATGAGGTTCCATTTCTCACCAACTGTTATGGGACAGTGTGCCAGATAGGCTGTTTTTGTTCTGTACTATATAATAAAGCAGGCTGAGTGTGGTCCAGGGGAGCAAGCCAGTAAGCAGCATTCACCACGGCCTGTGCTTCAGCTTCTACCTCTAGGTTCCCTGCCCTGAGTTCCTAACTTGGGCTCCCTCAGTGATAAATTGTGATCTGAGAGATGTGAGATAAATAACAACCCAACCACCACCACCACCACCAAGTGGGTTTTGGCCAGAGTGTTTTGTCACAACAAATGAAAGAAAACTAAAACAGCCAGACATTAAAAAATGTAAAGTAATAAAAAAAGCATGTGATGAAGATTAAAGTGGAAAGGGCATTGATAACAATACAGTAATACACAAACATCTCACATGCATATACTCATATTATTTCTTAGCAAAATTTTATTAAACTAAGTACAAAAAGTGTAAAAGGATGTAAACTCATGTTCAAAGAGTTCAGTCCAGTAATACAATATTGTTGCTTTAGTAAAGAATTGAATAAGAAATTTGCCTCGGGTCTGGAGAAATGGCTCAGCAGATAAGAGCACCGACTGCTCTTGCAGAGGACCCAGGTTCGATTCCCAGCACCCACATGGAGGCTAAGAACAGTCTTTAACTCCAGTTCCAGAGGTATCCAACGCCCTCTTTTGACCTCTGCACCAACCTACATGCACAGAGTATAATCATACACATAAAAACAAATAAAAAAAGAAAGTTGCCTCAATTACAGAAGAAAACACTTATTTCCATAAATGCAGAAATAAAAGTGTAATAAAGTTCAGAGTTATGTTGACAGAAACTTTCAATTATCATAAAATAAACCTAATTTTCTTTAATTTTTAATATTTTATCATAATCTTAATCTAGAAAATTTTAAGCCTTGTAAGAATGATCATTCATTTTAGTTTGACATTGTAGTAGTGGTCTGAACAAGTATGAACAATGCATTTAAGAAATAATATTGAAGAAAAAAGACAAAAAGACAAAATTACCTGAATTTGACAAAATGACTTACATGGAAGTCATTATCTAGAAGAAATCTAATAGAAAAAGAAGTTGGCAAGTTTTCAGCTTGTATTTTTGATTGTGTATCTTGTGTCAATTGTTTGTTAATCAATTTAATGGTTTGAATGAGAGTGTCCCCCATAGGCTTTAAGTATTCAGACATTTTGTCTCCAGTTGGTGGCACTATTCTTGGAGGTCTTAGAAGGTGTGGCCATACTGGAGGTAGTACATCATTGGGGGTGGGCTTAGTGAGTTAACAAGCCTTGCAGTCTCCAGTCTCTCTCTCTCTCTCTCTCTCTCTCTCTCTCTCTCTCTCTCTCTCTCTCAGATATGAACTTACTCCAGCCCCAGCCACCATGCCTCCCACCACAATGGACTCTATTCCCTGGAACCATCAGTCATAAGCTCAAATAATCACTTCCTTTTATAATTTCCCTTGGTCATGGTGTTTTATCATAACAAAAGAAAAGTGACTAATACTACCATGTCATGCAATATTGTGGAGGTGAGAGGTCATCAGATTCCCCTGGAACTGGAGTTAAAGACAGTTCTTAGCCACCATGTGGGTGCTGGGAATCGAACCCTGGTAGTCTTCAAGAGCAGTCGGTGCTCTTAAACACTGAGCCATCTCTTCAGCCCCAAAGCAATAATTTCTTAATATGATTAATGTATTTCTGAAGTTTTCATGCAAACTCTTTTAGAAAGGACTATAAAAAGAAAGGCAAGCTAAACAACATTATTGTTATATTTATTTTTGTCTGAAAGGAACTCTATTAATAAAATGTAAATCTCTTAATGGCTCTAGAATTGACCAACCACTTATTTTCAGACTCTGTAATTACTGTATTTTGGTGGAAGGTAAATATTCATATTTTAGAGTAATAGAAAGGGGGAAAATGTGAATTCCTAAACATATTTTGGAATTAATATATTGTCAGAAGTCACGATTTTGATATATATGTGATGGTTATATAGGCATTTGTTGGAGCAATACAAAGGGGAGGGAAAAACAACAACATAAAGACTGGATCAAAGAATCGACTGATATATTTAAACTATGCTCAAAACAACAAGCCTCTGCAGTGAAAATCTTTGAAAAGACTGAGAGAAAGATGCAAGACATGTATGGCAGAAGGCATTAATAGGGGTGGGGTGGGGGACAGGGAGAGGGGAATGTGTCTAAATGGACTGAAAGATTATGAAATACACAGATCATCAACAAAGTATTTAAAAAATAAAAATAAAAAAACAGAGGTAGATGATGTCCTTTCAGATGGGCAAACATATGAAGGATCAATGTGTTTGTTTATTAGAGAGTAAGTGTGTTACTCTGACTCTGGTTATCTAGTTACTGTATGTGATCTCTCTCTCTCTCTCTCTCTCTCTCTCTCTCTCTCTCTCTCTCTCTTTCTGTTGTCTCTGTTTCTCTGTTCTTCCATGTTCAAGTGTATAATGACCCTTAAAGTTACAATGTAAAATGTTCTTCCTCCATTTCAGAACAATGAGAGAGATTTTAAGTGATCAGTGTGGTAGAACACAGAGATGATGGTAGAGGTAGAATCAAATGGATTTTAAAGAGCTGATTAGGTTTTGCCCTCATGGATAGGTTAATCCACTCATTCAATTCAGGATTGATGGTTTAATATGTTATCTTGGCAACGTGTCTGCTCTAAATTTTAGATATATCTTTCATCTTACGATAGCCTGTGTCATCTCTAAACTCTGCCAATAAGAAGGCCAACACAACATGCAGTCCTTTGACCTTGGGCCAGAATGATGAGCCAAAATTTCTTTTTTTCTTTTTACCCATATTGAGAGATAAGTAACAGAATATGGATTAAGAGAGATAAGTACAAAATAGCCAATTATTCCCAGAGTTTGTCTTTCTAGCTCTGGAAAAACATCTCTCTATACACTTCACCATAAAATTTCATACATTTTCTTTAGAATTCCCTTTCTTATTAATAGAAAACCAATTACTAAGAAATCCCTTTGGTCCTTATGACTCTTTGTCATATTTAAATACTCTTTGTGTACTCCAAAAGTATTTTGCATTTCTTTATCATGTCTTCCCATGAGAAAACATACCTAATTAAAACAGTCGTACAGTGCCAAGAACTCCCTGCAAAGTCAGGAAACATAAAACCTGCAAGAAGTGAGTATGACCTATCCAATGCCAATGATGGGGAAGGAATTGTGATGTAAAAATAAATAATTAGGTTGTGATGATTTAGCCAATAGCAACCAGATATGATAATGGATTTTAAAAAGGATAGAAAACACTGCTGTAGATATTTCTTGTCCTTATTTCTTGATGTAGTTAGGAAAAGTTATGTTAAGTAATACTATTAGTTGTATTAAAAAACAATCTTGAAAATATGGACTAAAACTTCATTCCTAAGGAAATATGACTCTAATTTCCTTTCTTGCTCTAATATATATATATATATATATATATATATATCTATTAGAGTTATATTATCTATATTATTACTCTATTATATTAGACGTAATATATATCTATATATAATATATATATGTATAACCAGGACACTTTTCCTTACACTGTCTTCCAAGAATTAAGTTTTGAACTTATTTTACTGTATATCTCCATTTTCTACCAAGTAACCTCAAAATATTGTCTTTATTTTCCATTTCCAAGAGATCAGTCTGCCTACTATCAGATCACATGACTCAGGTACAATAAATTTTCTCCTGTTTTCTTCATAATATTTATATATATTTTAATCATATATTTAATATATAATTTATATTATACATATATATAAATATAATATATTTATATATATATTACTAAATTATTATTTTTATATAATAAGTATTTATATAATATATTTATATATATTAAAGTAGGCCATGGTGGCCCATACCTTTGATCCCAGCACCAAGAAAGCAGAGGCCCAAGAATCTCTGTGAGATCCTGGCCAGCCTGCTATACATAATGAGTTCTAGGCTAGATGGTGCTCCAGGGAGGCTCTGTCTCAATTATTTTTATTTCCATATGGCTTTTGAAAATGATCTTCAGAATAAAAGTGTGTCAATTATTTTCTTGGAATAAATGTCTCTTATTTATCCTTTGGAATAAATTCTGGTATTAACCAAATTTCTCCTTACCCTATTTGGCTTTCTATTTCTCTGATAAAGCACTGTTCAAAACCAACTTGGGACAAAAGGGTTCATTTTAACTTACACTTCCTAGGCACAGCCCCCCTTTGAGGGAAGTTACACAGGAACAGAGAGCCTGAACTTGGAGGGAGAAACTGAAGAACAGACCAAGGAGGATTATTAATACCAGGGTTGCTCCTCTAGCCTGCTCTCACCTGGTTTTCTTATACAACTCAGAGCCCATGGGTGGCACCATCCACAGGAGGCTGGGCCTGCTCACATCATTTAACAATTGAGAAACTTCCTACAAACATTCTCACAGGTCAATTCAATGTGAACCTCAGCTTTCTGCTCTGGCACCTCCTGCAGTCATGCTTCCCTACCATGATGGACTGGTCAATTCAATAGAGGAAATTCCTCAATTGATGTGTCCTCTTCTCAGGTGCATCAATTGACAACCTACACTGTACAACACACACCAATTAACACCTCTAATTTATTTTCATGTCCATGCATCCTCTGAAATTTGGATGGCCTCTCCTTGTATAACCAGGATCACTTTTCCTTACACTGTCTTCCAAGAATTAAGTTTTGAACTTATTTTACTGTATATCTCCATTTTCTACCAAGTAACCTCAAAATATTGTCTTTATTTTCCATTTCCAAGAGATCAGTCTGCCTACTATCAGATCACATGACTCAGGTACAATAAATTTTCTCCTGTTTTCTTCATAATAATGGAAATAGGTTTTAGCATTTCCATAAAAGAACAAGCATTTAATTTTGTATATGAACTCATAGCATCACAGAAGTATAGATTATCTTTGTTTCTGGAAGCCTGGAAATTAAGTCTGGTGGCTGGTATGACAACCTGGATATATATGCCTCATTTCTGTTGCTGTGATAGAACCACCACGACTAAGAGAACTTATAAGAGTAAGAGGGTTTTTTTTTTTTTTAGGTTACTGCTGATGGTTCCAAGGGAATTAGAGTCCATCGTAGTAGGGAAGCATGACTGCAGAAGGTGCCGGAACAGAAAGATGAGGTTCATATCAAGCAGGCACAGAAAATAGAGAGTGATAGAGATTGGCAAGCCTTTTTGAACTAAGTAAGCCTGTCCCCAGTGAAGCACTTAATACTGCATGGCCACACCTTCTAACCCCCGAAAAAGAACACAATTTGGGTACAAAAATGTCAGCATCTTTGGAGCTTATGCATATGCCACCCGGCGCGTCATCTTCTTTCTACAAAGCAAAGTTGATTTGAGTAACATGAATAATTTGCAGCCACTAATTATTTGCATTTCTTTTACTTTCATAATGTGCCCACTCTATGCCAAAATGTCTTAATACTTTGTTCCATATGTATTAGAGTCCAATCTGTGACTTTGTCATGTGTATTACTTTTCTGGTGTCTTAATAAAATATCCTGATCACCATCTGAAACTCCAATTCCAGGAAAACTCCAGTTCCAGCGGAATCCGAGACCCTCTTCTGACCTCTGCGGCATTGCACGACATGGGTGCACAGACTTGCATGTAGGCAATACATTCATACACATACAGAAATAAATAAAATTAATTAAAAAATAAAGAAAATAAAATATCATGATCAAACGCAGCTTAAGAACAAGTTTGGTTTACGGTTTGGGAAGAGTAGATGTCTGTAATGGCCAAGCAGGAGCAGAAGGCTGAGGGATTATGTCTCAAACACACACTAGGAAGAGAGTGAGGTAGTGAAAATGAGGAGAGCTACAAACTCAGAGAGCTCACCATAGTCATGCACTTCCTCTAGCAAGGCTCTGACTCCGGAGATTCTATAACATACCTAAACAGTGCTACCAATGGTGAGCAAATGTTAAAATACATAAACCTATGGGAAACATTTTCTATTTAAAGCACCCACCACACCACATAAATATTGCTGAGGGTGAGACCTTTCTGTTGTGTTTTCCATTATAATCCCTTACCTATGTTTCCACATAGCCTAATTATTGTTTAAGTCAACTGCCTTCTTTACACAATATAAAGCTTTACTATGTCTATAAAAATGTATCTTTAAAAGGAGGCAATATTTGGACACACAGCATTTCTCAAATGTACTACTGGGGAACTTGTAGGACTCCAAGATTTTGTCTACTAAGATTGTGTGCAGTGGCAGGCTCTGAGGATATCCGAAATCGTTCCTCAGAATGCATTATGGCTCTCTGAGGATAAATCAAATTGTGGCTGTTGAAAATGAACTTGAGCTGGGTGTAGTGGCACACACCTTTAATCCTAGCACTTGGGAGTCAGAAGCAGGCTGATCTTTGTGAGTTCCAGGACAGCTGGGGCTACAGAGAGACCCTGTCTCAAAAAGACCAAAAAAAAAAAAAAGAAAAGAAAAGAAAATAGACTTGAGCAGAAGAAACTAGAACATCTATCATCTATAGTATATATAGTATTAAATACTTTCCAGATGCTCTTAAGGGGGGGGGGGTCAGAATTTTTAGTATATTTGGTATGGAAAGGTGAATTGAGGCTTCTGAAGCATTAAAGTTGTGGGAATCCAGGATAATTCAGTATTCACTATTTTCAGTTTTACA
Source organism: Rhizomys pruinosus (assembly GCA_009823505.1). NCBI lineage: Eukaryota > Metazoa > Chordata > Mammalia > Rodentia > Spalacidae > Rhizomys > Rhizomys pruinosus. Next base: position 1,932,234 of record VZQC01005485.1, on the reverse strand, counting down.
AACATGATTTAAATGATTTAAGACACCACCTAAAGCATTTAAGCTTGAAGGCAGCAGAGCAGTAAAAGTTACTCCAACCTTTCCACTATCACCCTAGTTTCCTTGTACTTTAAACACATGAGCATTTTATGTTATCTTCTAAAACATAGTGGAGAATTCTTTTACTTTTGCCTCATTAAGCTATGTTATTTTTGTAGTAAACTGGATTTTATAAAGCATTTTATGCACTATTTCATTAAATGTATGTAGCATCTACAGAATTGGAACTAGATTCATAGTCTTGGTTTTTAAAAATATATACAAGTATATATCTCTATTCCAGCTTCCATATAACATGCTAACAAAGAAGATAGTCATATATTTTTACCTACCTTACAAAAATCATATGTATTAAAATCCAGATGGTAGTTCAGTTATCTGTTACTGCATTTAGTCTCCTCTTTAGCGACTTTTTTTAAAAGAAGGCATCGAAGCATGCCACCCCCCTTTTTGTTACCTTTCCCTTCTTTATGGGATACCTATTCAAAGAGTGCTTCACAGAGCAGGGGCTTGTTCACCAGGGAATAGGGAGTTTAATGAATCATACATACTTTACTTGAAAAATATCAATAACCATTCACTGGTCTATTCTTGCATAAACTGAATAAAAATCCCTATGTAAATGGTGCATAGCTTTTTTATGAATCATGCTCTATTTTTTTAGTACAATGCTAAATCATCCTAAAACATGTAGTTTTACCTGCCAAGCCTAAGATAAATTTCCATCAGTGATTAAAGACAAGTTCCATTCCCTATAATCCTTGTCAATTGTATGAATAGGAAGTAATGGAACACTTTATTTTCTCTGGTTATTAAAACACAAAATAGTAATGCAAATGCACTGTACAATGTCTCCTTGGTAGATTGGCAGTGTAATTTATTTAATCAAATTCACAAGTCAGAAACAGAGAAGCAGGAGTTAGTCTTTTACTGTCTACATGGAACAAAAGCAAGCTGAGCTACAACGTGCCAGAGAAAGATCAGGCCACAAACTTCAAGTCTTTCAGAGATCTCTCTCAATCTATCAGTTACAAGTACACTATAGCAAAGAAATTTTCTTTTTGCTGCAAGAGCTATGTTTTTATAGTATCACCTTCAACATAGACTGTTCACTTTCATCCTAAAGGAAGAAAGTTAATCCTTAAATTCTATGGGTACGATTTATTTTTTTTTTTAATTTCATACAAGAGAAGCAAGATATATTTGGATTCATGGAGAGGATAGACTTAATCTATACAGCAGAGCTGCAAGCAGAAGCCAGGGAGTTTCTCCCCATTGGGCAAGGCAAAGAAGAGGAATCTGAGGGACGATGTCTAAGGAAAATGTGTAATGTTGCTGGGATTATCTTCATGACACTCATGACCAGGGCTTTGAGTGAAATTTTAATAAAATTAACACTACTTTCTTGCTTTATTTTTTTTTCTTTTCTTCTTAATCTTCCCTTCAAGATTAAACTCATCAGCACTTGACAAAAACTGCAAATAACAGCCAGATGCAGGAGTTGGTTTTATCTTTTTATGCAAGTATGTGGTGCTAATTAGTGCAAATTGATTAAACTTTAATTGCCTGATCCATGGCTAATTAATATTTATAAGATGAATGAGCAGGAAACCCAGACATTTATTAAAACACTTTAATGATTTTTCATATGTTTTGACAAAGCAAAGCAAATAGATGCTATGAGTGTGATGTGCTAGACTAGGGGACTGCGTCTGGTCCCTCTTACCCGTGAATGTCCTAAAAACATACATTAACCTTTAAATGCATCTATTGTAAACTTACCTTTGTTTCATTCCTTTTGCAAATTATTTCCACTTGTTTTTGATACTAAGCCACTACCTCATTGGTGACATCACTTACTGTAGCGATAGATACTAGATGAATGCACATATAAACAATTTATTTTAGTATTAATGCTGTATTGTTTATGTAATATAATCATATATGGATTTGTAAAATGTTGATATTGTAAGCAAAAAAGTGCAAATCAATGGGGGTGTACATTCTAAGGGCTTGAAAAATTATTAACATTAATTGACAATCATAGAAATTTTCAAATTACAACAATCCAATATGTTCCCCGTAAATTATTTGATACCCAATGTGGAATCCAATATTAACTGTGTATAACGAATTTGATGCAGCAATAGACTATATACATGTTAGTTATACCTTTTGTAAAGTAGAATACTTCTATAGAATATTTATGAATGACAAAACTTTTATGCATGATGATTCCTATTAATAGAGTGTTATTTAAGACTTAAAATGCTTTTGTTCATTGTCTTTACAATTATTCTCAATTATTTCATATAAGCAGCATTTTAATTTTTTAATTTTTAATTTTATGTTATAATTGTTTTGAGTGCAGATATTTAAGAACACTATATACATACAATGCTTCCAAATGCAAGAAGAGGGTAGCAGATCCCCTGGAATTGGAGTTACAAACAGTTGTTAGCTATCATGTACCTGCTGGGAACCAATACTGGATCCTCTGCTAGAGCAATGGGTAATCTTAACCACTGAGCGACCTCTCCATCCCCAATCAACAAGTTTTAATGAGATTTAATAAATAAGGACAGTTTGTTAGTTACCTGTTGCCACAGTTTTCCATAAGGACACAAATATTATAAATTTAATATTTTATTTTGTGTTATGTTTTAGGAATTCACATTTTCCCTTAATTTTATATTACTCTAAAATATGCATACATATATCCACCCATATACCAGTATTACAAAGTCTGAACATAAGTGGTAGGTTAATTCTAGAGCCCATTAAGGTATTCACATTTTAACTGTAACCACTGTTTTCATATAAAAAAGAACTATAGCACTGATGATGCTTAGTTTGCTTTGCAACTAGGTATTTTTGGTGCTAGCATCTGCAAATGAGGGATACCATTCTTCTTTGTTTTTCTGGGACCGTGCTACTTTACTTAGCATAATGTCTTCTAGTTCCATTCGTTTACCTGCAATTTTCATCAAATCGTCTTTCTTTACAGCTGCACAGCACTCCATTGTGTAGATGTACCACATTTTCTGTATCCACTCATTGGTTGAAGAACACTTGGGTTGCTTCCAGCTCTTTGCTATTGTGAAGAGAGCTGCAATAAACATAGATGTGCATGCATCTCTGCGATAGGATAGGATGAGTCTTGTGGGTATATACTCAGGAATGGTATGGCTAGGTCAGGTGGTAGGCTCATTTTCAGCCTTTCTTAAGAGTTCTTCACACTGATTTTCATAGGAGTTGCATGAGTTTGCATTCCCACCAGAAGGTAATGAGTGTTCCCCTTTCCATACAACCTCTCCTGTATTTGGTGTCATTTGTTTTCTTAGTCTTAGCAAGTCTTACCAGGGTAAGGTGAAATCTAAAATGTCATTTACTATAAACTTAGCAAAAAGAACTGAAATTTCTCCTAAAATAAGAAGATGAAAATGTCAAAACTATTAGTTATATATGTATTACTTTCTAAAATTAAGGTTTAAACAATTCTGAATGGAAGTTAGCCCTCTAACTTTTGTCAGTCTTTCTACCTAAAATTTTGCATATTATATCAAAGTTATACCAGCAAGTGTAATGATGTTGATTCTTTGATGATTTAACTTGTCTAGAACATCTACCTGGTTACTCAAACACTACTGTAGGTACTGTTGTTAAGGTATCTTCTGTACAAGATAATCAAGCCTGTGATACACTGATTACAAATACTCATAGTGTTAATTATGATGAGATTATTCTCAGTAACAAAAGTAGGCCTGATTCATGAAATTATAAGGTCTCTAGATCAGAGTTCAATCTTCCATGAAACCGGTTCCCACAAAAGAGCAGCAGCTTCCACTTCTACCCTCAGTTTTCAGTCCATCCTTCTTGACAGACAGTCATGGGATTTGGTCTTGCTTACCTAATTTCCACAAGGTGTAAGCAAGTTCTTTACAATGATTCTGCCCTTATTTTTCCAGCTTTTCTTTTATTGCTGATGGAATTTGCACTGAAGTAGCAAACAAAATGCTTAATAACTCACTCAGTACAAAACTGTATGAACTTATTATGTGCCCAATCACAAAATAATGAGATGAGCGCTAAGCAGGTATGGAATATACTGTTCAAGGACCTAAAGAATTGAAGAACTAAATGGAGAACGGAGAAATGTAGGTTAAGGTAGTTCTAGCATTTAAAATTAACTGATTTTAGACACATACAGTTTACAATTGTGTTAGTACACGACTGTCATGTATATTCCTTTGGCAAAACAGTATTTGAAGCAGATGTCAACTATAGGCTTGGTCCAAATTACAAAGTGCTTTGTACAGCAATACAGGATTGTGGTCTGATTTCCATAATTATTATGATAAACTACAGTTAGATGAGTAAAGCTACATTCGAATATAGCTTCATGAAAATCAATCCAAGAAAACTACAGAGAGGGAAATAACTAAAGAAGGATGGGAAAATGGAAAATTTGTCTTGATATTGAGAAAAAATAGCAATGTCTTTTTTTTAGTGTATCAAAGGATAGCAGGAGGTATGAAGAGTGGAATCTAGACATTCTTTATCTCAGCTGAGACTTTAATATATGGCAAGAACAATCAAACACGTTCTCAGTTGTTTATCATAAAAAATGAATGGTGCTGATTTCACATTAAACTTTATGTCAAACTACTGTAGATCAAACCAAACACTATACAGATAATGAACATTTTAAACACATAAGAAAATTTTTCAATAACTCAAAAATTGTCTTGATTTATTAAATATTTTATGAATTATATGCAGTATTTTGTTCATATTTAGATCCACTCCCAAATATTCACTATCTCCCTACCAAAAATTTTTGTAATCGAATCTAATATATATTATATTATTATATTATTTATATATATATATATTAGATTAGATTACAGAAAAATATATATATATTAAATTTGTTTGGTTTGTCTCCCCAAATGTACTTTAGTATGGGTTCATTCATTGGAGCATGGGGACTAGAGCCTGGTCAACCTACCTAGAGTCTCACACTTAAATGAGACTGAATCCTTACTTCCCATAAGCTATCTGTTCCGAATACTTCCTCAAGGAAGGTTGAGGTTTATTACATAATTCCACACATCTATGCTGGGGTTTTGTCTAGTTTGAGCTTTATATAGGACTTGTGTGTGTGTATGTGTGTGTGGGGGGGTCACTATTGCTGGAGGTTAGTAAGAGTGACTGAAAAAAAAAACGATGTCTTTGTACTTTGAGTTCTAGGAAACAGTAATTAAAATGTCTTACATCAAAAGAAGCACAATGATTATTGATGATAAATATTACTATGTGAAAAATCAGTTGTGACTTTCCATTTCCTCAAATACTTGGTTTGCTTTGATAAGCCACATAGGTACAAGCTTGGAGATTCCATATTCTCCCACACCATTCAGGATTTTGGAAGTACCTTACATATTTCTTGAGTTCTTTGCTACCCTGAGAATCACTATAGTAACTTTTGTAACATTTTGGCTTGCCTGTATCCATCTGCAAAGCACAATTTCTTGTACTTTCTTCTGAACAATTTTCATTCTCCAAACTTATCCTGATTGTAATAACTGGAGCTAACATTTGGACATCATAGGGGAAGACTGCATTTAGAAACACAGAGTCTTTGGCAATTCTGCACCTGCCCACTGCTCTCTTCTTTTTATTTATTTTTTATTTTTTGTTAATCAGTACCGTTCTTTAACAATTTCATACAAGAATATAATCCATTCTTCTCTCTCTCTCTCTCTCTCTCTCTCTCTCTCTCTCTCTCTCTCTTAGTTTCATCTGTTTACACAGAAAGTTCATTTTTCTCTATAGCTAAATGAAATTGAATTGCTTATAAAATACCAGGTTTTACTTGTGTGTACATACCACATTTCATTATCCATTCATCAGATGATGGACATAGAAACTGATTCCATTTCCTAGATGCTGTGAATGAAGATACAAGGAACATAGAAATGCAAGTGTCTCTGTGATGGAATACAAATGCTTCTAGGTACATGCCTAGGAATATCAACGTTCTTTTTCAGTTTTTCTTTTTTTTTTTTTTTTTTTTTGAGGGGGTGCTTTCAGAAAGATTTCCAAAGTGGTGGTACTAACTTAGAATTATTTTTTTTTTTGTCAACTGTATCTTTAATAATGGTCATTTTGACTTTGTTAATAAGGAACACTAATTGGGATTTACCTGATAACTAAGGATGCCAAATACTTTTTAAAGTGTTTCCTAGCCAATTATATGCCTTCATTTGAGAATACTCAGTTAAGTTCCATAGACCATTTTTTCATCGTGTTTTCTTAGAATTTAGTTTTTTGAGTTCCTTATATTGTCTATCAGGCAAATATATTCTCATATTCTTCAGGCTGTCACTTCATATGATTAGCAGTTTCCTTTCTATACAGATCCACCACTTACTTTCAGACTCTGAGAAGAAAGTATGTATTCTTATTCTTATTATTATTTTAGAGTAATATAAAATTAAAGAAAGAAAATGTGAATTGCTAAACATAAAAAAGGTGAGATATCTCTTTCACCTATAGGATGATTTAATTTAAAAATAAAGTTTGTTTCCCAAGTTAATCACATACAGTAACCCAAAACAGCATGGATGAACTTGATGAAATCTGTGCCTTGACTCCACCCGATAGGTATATATTTGCTTTTTGTGAGACTCATGGGTCAAAAATAAAAACCTAAAATTGAAAAAGGGGGATGTAGATAGATATGAAAACCTTTTGTCAAAAAAACCTTGCAATCCAAATCTTAAAACTAACTATGGGAAAGGATTTGTTTGCTCCAACAGGCCAGAGTATCACCAATTTAATGGCTGAGAAAGAAAATGCGGCTTTGCAGTGAGTAGGAAGTACCAGAAAGTGCCAGCAGAAGGATGGAATCCTCTGGGCATTGAAGGGAAGAAATGTTTCAGATTGCTACAGACATCAGGCCCCTCTCTGGATCCTACTTGTAACAACGATTTTTAATGAATCCTAATGAAGCTTATCTTCTAGGTACTGCAAAGGTTTTAATACAGGAGACTTTCTTAACTCCCCCTCCCCATAGAATAAGGAGAAATATGATGATGATGAGGTCGTTCTCCAGCTGTAGATTGGAGCCAGCTGTTATAGAGGTATTCTCTTGTAAAATTGCTAAAACTGCCTTCTTTAAGTGACTAATGGACATAGAAACTGTAAAAAGGATTATTTGCTATTCAGAACCAAATATGCTAAAGTCTCCTTAAGCTACTAACTTAAGCAAAATATATTAATACAGGAGCTCTGACATCAACAATGGATTATTCTACCAAGGAGATGTTGGCCAGGGGATCCAAGCCCCCACAAAAGGTAAAGGCTCCTTGCCTCCAAACCGGGATATCTGCAGGAAGAGAGGCGATAAGGCGCTGCTGTTGAAGACCTGATATAAACATGAGAAAGATGTATGGAGACCGCACTTGCAAGCATACGGATGGCCTCTGGAATGCCAGAGAGTGTTACCAAAGGCCACTAAACCAATAAAGCAAATATGGGTCTCCTTGAGTCAAGCAAAACCCCTCCATCAGCACCAGCTACACCTCATCTGCCTGGAAATACTGTGCAGCAGTGGCAGCCTTATGTCTGTATATCCCAAATCTAATTGGCTATTGGCTCTCTCCTTGGAGGAATAACCCACGGCTGATGCCACAAGCTTTCATCCTCTAATGGTTAGGAGATGTTATAAACCACACGATGACCTTGTAGGGTTATCTTTCTTTTCCGCTGAATAGTACTCCATTGTGTAGATGTACCAAATTTTTAACATCATGAACTTTGCAGGAAAATGGATGGAACTCAAAGCCATTATGCTAAGTGAAGTAACACAGTCCCAGAAAAACAAGCAGTGAATGGTTTCCTTTGTGGATGCTAGCACCAAATCCCCAGATGAAAGGCAAGCTGAACATTATTATATTTTTGTTTATCTGAAAGCAACTATGTTATTATAATATAAATCTCTTAATGGGCTCTAGAATGGATCCACCACTTACTTTCAGACTCTGTAATTACTATATGTGAGTGGATAATATGTATTCCTATTTTAGAGTAATATAAAATTGAAGGAGGAAAATGTGAATTCCTAAACATAAAAAAAAAGACAGAGAAAGATGCAGGACAGTTATGGCAGAGTGAGTGATCGGGGTGGGGTGGGGGGAAGGGAAAGGGGACTATGTCTAAATTGAACTGATAAATGATGTCTGAAATACACAGAATGTCAATAAAAGCATTATTAAAAATGTAGGGTCAATGATGGGAATATATCTGAAAATATTGTTCAGAATCTGCTGGAATTGGTTTGTAGGAATTTGGAATGGTTTGAAACAGGATAGAGAAATCTCAAGTCAACAGAGCCTAACAGGTGATTCAAAAGAACAGAACAGTGGTAGACTGTGCTTCTGAACATACAGCTGTAAATTGCACCCGTTAAATTCGTGCTAAATTCTGGCAAAGAATGTGTCTACGTTTTGTCCATGCCTTGACATGTTTGTTGGAGTGTTTAAGGGTAACAGAATCCTTAAGCTGATTTGATTTCAAAAAGTTAAAATTCAAGCTATACTTATGTAAACCAGATTTATCATAAGAATCAAGAGATAAAGCTGAACAAAAATATTTTTAAATGTGTATGTTGGCTGGATTTATGGCTCAGAAATTAAGAGCATGGGCCACTTTTGCAGAGGATCTGGTTTCAAGTCCCACATGGCAGCTAAAGCATCAATAAGTCTTTTCCAGGGGAATTAGTGCCTTATTTTGACCTCTATGGACATTGCTGGACACAGGTGCCCTTACAGACATGCAGGCAATACACCCCTACACATAAAATAAAAATAATAAAATGTAAAAATGAGTATGTTTGCTAAAGAGATTAGTACCACTCAAATGAATTGAAGCATTTTAAACAGCTTTACACTTACTTGGACAGTACTAATGAAGGTTTACAGGCATCTCAGGAATCAGCACAATCTCAAGAATGCCATGTACAAAGGTATAAAAATATAAATTAATTGTAATTAATTTTGTTTGATACAAAGCTGAAGGACAACCTGCTCTTACAGGAATTATTGCAGAATCATTTCCTTAGGATTCATTTCCCTATGATCAGCTTCAGAGATTTTTGAAGCCATGTTCCAAGAGGACCCAACCATTGATCCTATAAAGAGCAAATGGTGGCCCTGTCCTCATTGTGCTGGTCTTACAGGTGGGCACAATTTAAGAGTGATCGTACCATGGAGACATCCACCAAAAGTCTGGGAAAGTCTGGGAATCAAGCTGGTATGTGGCAAGATCAGAACCACTGCAATCTATGCATGGATCTATCAGAATGATGCCAAGAGCACAGTAAGAAACATCAAACAGCAATGAAATGAATTCACAACCAACCTGAGATAATATTCATGTAGACTAATGACCAAGGTCATAGGACACTTGGTGTCCTTGTGACACTTCTCAAACCTTTTGGAGCTCTCCTCATACCACTGTGTGACCTTAGAGCCTAGCTAAGGTGCTGCTAGATTTCATGTTTTCCCTGCTGGATTTCAATGTGATATTTCCATTCCTTCCATGCCCAAACTCCTCCTTTGTGAGTGTGATGATTTAGCTTGTGTTAATGTGTTTTAGAAATTTGTTATTTTCTTTTTAATTTTCACTAGGGGTTTATTATCTAAGAATTTGCCTCTCAAGTCTCAGAGGAGAATTTTGACTTACACATTTTTTTTAATATTTTAAATTTTTATTTAATGCTGATAAATGTTTTGCATGCATGGATGCTTACATGTATATGCAGCATGTGTGTGGGCCTGGTGCCTATGGAGGCCAGAAGAGTTCATCAGATATCTTGGAACCGAAGTTACAGATAGTTTGAGCTACCATATGAGTCCTGGTAACTGAACCCAGGTCCTCCACAAAAGCAAGTACCTTTAATTGCTGAGTCATCTATCCAGACTTTTGCACATGGACTTTAAAGCAACGCTAAAACTGTTAACATTTGGGGGGGGCTCTTAGATATGGAAGTGATTCATCTACTTAACATTTTATTATCCCTGTAGTTCAGAATAATTTGTATTAATTTTTAATCCTTTTTCATGATTTAATGGAATAATTAATAAATGTACACAGCACTCTAATCACCCTGATGGGCAAAGGTAGCCAAAATGAGCCAATCAGAGATATCCAAAAAATATAATTGAGACTGTGACAATTAAAATCTTCATGGGAACATTATTATGGCTGATTCAATTAGGTCATGATTTTTTTTCCAAAGCTAGACAATCAGGTTATCTTTGTGGAATACATATCTTCATCCATCAATTTGGTTCAACAGTGTCTTTTCATATCACAGCCTTATTTGAGTAGAGAGAAATGGTACCTGCAAGCAAAGGAAAAATTGTGAAAGAGTGGGGAGAAAGAAACATATCAATTTCTGAATTGTTATTTGAGTATAAAAACTTTCTGGATGTTATCCAAAGTACATGATCCAATGAAATTTTGTATTAGGAAAGCTAGAATGAGTTGTATCATGCTACAAAAATAAAGCATAAACCACCTGTGACTTATAGTCACAGGTGGTTTATGCTAGGTAAACATGATTTATAGTCTGTTCAAAGGAAGAAAACAAAAATATGAGAAATATGAGTCTTTCTTCACCAACACCTAAGAAATGATTTCCAAGTATATATCAAATACCCCTGTAACCATAATGTGTGATCTGACAGTGGCAGGAACCTTCCAGAACAAAGCAAAGAAATTTAGTGTGGTCTGTTCTTGAGTAGTGATAGGCAGTTCTGTCTTCATGATCTTGCATCACACAGAGAAGGCATAATCAGAGTATGCCTGTTACTATATCTGGGAGACAAAGAAATTAACTGTGAAGGGGAACTAAAAGAGGATATAAAAGGCTTATTATTCTTTGTTCAAGGTTCAGTCATTTCAGTACCAATCCCTGGAAACAGGTCGTAGCATGAGTAAATGGCTTCCTGGAAGAAAGAAAACCTTGGTGTCTCATCTCTATCTATAGCACCTGCAACATGACAATCTAGAGAGTCATAATAGTCCATAAACTCAAACTCACCTAAGGCCAGTTTTTATAAATTGATATTGTTTCAAATTTATAAAGCATGATGCAAATTCTTTATGTATTGTTCATCAGATACTTCATAAAATTTGCTATTGAATATTTAGAACTAGTCTTGAATTAACTCATTTTAATATAAACCAAAAAGTAACAGCTTCTGACAGTTTCTAAAAGCAATGTTTTCTTCTGACATTCTTCACTTAGAACCTATATTTTGCTATTTTTTTCTAAATGTTGGGTTTTTATAACTATATATAATCGTCAGTATCTATAGACATATCAGTATGTGTTGTGCAGGATGAGGTGAACCAAGAAACATTCGCCAGCTCTCAATAACTTATAGTAATAAACTTTTGCACCTTGTTGATGCCAGATTTGATCTGTGCTTTTATAGAAAAATGCCGGATGCTGAGTTTTGCTGAATTTCTCTACACCTATCTGGACCTGGCTGAATCTGGGCCATTTTTAGTGCACCTCTACTGGTCTTGAATTGCCACTACCAAGGCAAGTCTGGATAGGTTACTAAGCACAAAGGCAGGGGATAGATATTCTCTGCTTCACAGTAGGCACCACTGATTCCCATAACAAAGGACAAGTAAACCGCAGACAGAGAGGATGAAGTATGCTTGAAATGACAATTAAATCCACAGCAGAAAGCACATCATGTTTAGGAGGATGACGCACAGGGCATCAGGGGTTCCTCACTAAAATCTAATAAAAAATTTCACACCTAGAGATAGAGCAAATGAATGGGAAGATAAAAATAGATGAAGTAGCCAGGTCATTTTCATTAGCACATGGCCCATCCCTCCAACACTTCCCCAGGACATTCTGAGTTAGTGACAGGAGGAATTCTTTTACTGAAGTAATTCATACTATGTTTACAATTTTACAAAAGCTGCAAACAGGTGAAGCATATCACACCTCTTTCCTCTTTATAACTGTAAAATACTGCAAGCAAATCTTTAAGCTCTCTGCTATTCATTTAACACAACTGTGGATTTCAGTGCCACAATGGCTTAGGAGCATAGTCAAATTAATACTAAAGAAAAAAAGACATGTTAAAATGACAAGCAGGGCCCTATGGAATAGGGACAGCCATTCAGTGCTTACTTGATTTTCCTTTAAAGTGTACTAAAATTACTTGGAAAGAACATCAAATACTTCATTTCAAAAATTTTCATTTTTTGAAAAATGTTAAAGTTTAAGTTCCTTCTAGGGATTTGAATACTTTTGAATCTTATACAAAGAGTTTTGTTCTCTGAATTTTCTTTCTTCTTTCTAAACTCAGATTTTCTTTTAAGTACCTGTAGGAAAATGTCATAATAGTCTTCAAGTTCACTCAGCTGAAACATGACAATAAAAGCTTTCCTTCGTTCCCATTCTTCCATCCCAGCCCACTTTATTCTTCTCCTTTTCCATCCGTCACTCAGACTTCAATAGAAAAGTTCATTGAGGTTCAAATAATCCAGATGTTGTTTTCAACTTTCACTATTTTAATGTTTATTTTCCAAATTATTCCCTATTTCTCAGCTAAAAATATCTTGCCAAACCATTATTTTTTCTGGAGCAAATTTAGTGCTTTCTGTTCCTAGATATATGATCCAAATCCAATATTTTTCTTGGCAGTTGCTGAACATAATAATAAGGAAGATTTTTTTTCTTTCCACCCTTAGTGCTGGGAGAAAAAAAAAGAGAGACACAATTCACAATTAGAAGCCACTTGATAGTGAGGTAAATTCTCACTTAGCCAGGTGCTAGCAAGGATTCCTCAGAGGAAGAACATGTTAAACGGGATTTTTGTGTTCTTAATGTGTGTGAGCTCTTGAGTTTCAACTCCTATCATATGCTTAAATATGTATTAGTGGTGTGTCTAAAGTAATGCCATGTTTCTCTCTGTATCTATTAAAATATGGAAATCTGGGGCTGGAGAGATAGCCTAGGGGTTAAGAGCACTGACTGTTCTTGCAGAGGACCTGGGTTCGATCCCCAGCACCCACATGGGGGAATCCAAGACCCTCTTCTGACCTCCGCGGCATTGCACGACATGGGTGCACAGACTTACATGCAGACAGTACACTCATACACATACAAAAATAAATAAAATTAAAAAAAATTAAAAAAATAAAATACGGAAACCTATAGAAAACAAAAGATTTTGAGTCAATAACAATGAAAATCAAAATAAAATTAGTTCCTTTCACAATGCCACTACAATTGTATAATTCCATTTAGTAAATGATGCTTGGTTCTGTTTCTTCTGCCATTTCCTTCATAACACTATACAACATTTTGCTTCTGTTCATATGGTTATTAATCTTAGATTGAATTTGTGACCAAAAAAATACTAGATCAAATAATTATTTCCACCTCTATTCTTATTTCTAACAAGTCTGTTAAATGCTGATACTTTAAGACTTTTAGTTGTCAGCTAAATACAAATCTTGAATCTCATTTCAATCTCAAATATAACTTGCTAAATCAAGTATATTTATGATACAAGACAAATATAAGATCAAGTACAAATATTAGGAATAAAAATAATAATTTCTAAACTAATATATCAGTTTTAGTAATAATTTATTTAGGAACTAAGAAGGAAAAAATCCAAATAAATAAAATATATTATTTGAAGTTAGCTGTGAAGAGTTATTCTGCCTACAAATATAAATTGTGAAGAATCATGTAAGCTCTTAAAATGAAGGCTATTTACTATTTACTATTTACTATTTCATCAGATGTAACTATTTACTATTTCTTCAGATATTTACATCCAAACAAATTGAAAAAAATTCCCTGTGTACTTTACACTTGATGAAGACAAAATAGAAAATAATTAAATATAATATGCAGTATGCCATAGAGTGGTAAACATTAAAAGAAACTATAAATTGGGCAAATGGATAAACTATCTGAAGTAATGTGCATACCTTGAAATAAGATGGTCGGAGGATATATTACTTGAGAGGTGACACTTCAAATTTCCCTAAGGAATTAAAGAAGTGAATTAAGACATGCAATAGATTTTCCAATTGAGATACACTTATCCAAAGAATCAAAGCTAGCTTCTACTTATGCTAGAGAATATTTGCTATTTGTCTTTCTGTGTGGTTCATGGAGCTTGTAAATGAAGTGATAAACATGGGGAAAAGGGTATAATGGGATAGTACAGACTTAATAGCTGGAAAATGGGTTAGGAGGGCAGAAGAAGTAATAAGAAGAGGGGGTAATTAACACTAAAGGCCTTTTGAAAATGTCATATGGAAACCTACTGTAGAAGCTTCTTTCAGGATATACATGAAAATATAAAAAGAGTTTAAATGTAGAACAGAGGTTCAGTGGCTCAAAGAGACACCACAAGCTAGAAAATGAAAAGCACCAATGCCCAAAATCAATTCTCTTTTTGGAGTTGGTGACAGGGGTATCCCATAGGCCCTTTAACAATTTGACAATTGTTGAATGTGGTTACCCATGAGAACTTGATTGTAAGGCCCAGTTGCAGAAAATACTAAATACCTGAGTCTCAAAACAAAAAAAGGAGAAATCAGGCTGGTATGTTTGTCTAAGTGACATCTCTACTAGCTAGATATCCTTGTACTATAAGGTGCTATTGATGTTACTAGCAGAGAAAGATAATTGTCAATGTTACCCAGCTAGGAACCTTGTAAACTACAACAACTGGCTTGGCAAAAATTCCTACGTGTACAATAGTGGGATAAATAGTATGGCACTAACCAACTTCTGGTTAGGTTCAAGGCCATTCCCTATTGATTAAATATATAGTCTGTTGGTCATTTAATCAAGTGTGGTTGCAATCCACATGATGTTCTTCCCTCCTAGAACCAGGCTAGCAGCTTCACAAGGCTACCAGCTTCAGGGCTGTCTCCTGCTGGCAGGCAGACAGGCCATAGGAGGGGACCACAGGAAGTCACCTGGTGAGAAATAAAAGACATGGACTCAAAGAGATGGTCCAGGAGATAGACCCAGTTTTATTCATGCCAGCAATGTGTTTATATACTAAAGGCTACTGTGCCCTGGGAAAGGAAGTGGGGGGCAGGAGGAAGGGAAGGATGAACCACCTTGGCTTCTACCAGAGGCTGCAGAGTTCCTGTTTGTGCAACCAGTAAACTAGAGGTGTGACATTTTGTTCAATACCTTAAGGGAAGGGGCTATCCAGTTCTGGAACTTTGCAGAGAGAAGCGAGGCAGGAAAACACTGCAATATCTGGACCTCATGGAGATAAAACTCAGGAAGCCCCAGGACAAAGTCTGCAGTTCCTTGACTCGAGCCAGACAAAGTTTCATTCCTACAACTCCCCAGCACAAACTGACACTTATCAGTGCCAAGAACCTATGGCTACACAGATAACAAGCCACAGTGTAGAAGCTACTATTATTATTCTACTAAATAGACATAGCATTAAACTAACACTTAATGACTTATTTTTATACCCATAGACAAGTATATCTCTCAACTCTCAGTGAGAAATGTTCATTATTGCAGCAGATAGAGATGAACACACAACTGATCAGCATGCAGAGAATAAGAGACTGTGGAACAATTAGTCCTAAATTGAAATGCAACTCCTGCAGTGGATATATTGGCAAGTGATAGTGAATGGAGTCACTTTTCTTTAGTGGTGTGTTGATTCATAGGTTGACCAGATTCTAAAGGATATATCTTCACCCAAGAGCACCTTAGAAACACAAATTAGGTTCAATAGGCCTTGAAAAATAAAACAGAGCATATGAAGACAAGGGTGTGTAGTAAAGTAAGTGAGGAAGGAGAATGGGAGTCTGGACATAATCTATATATCATACAATCATATGCACATATAAGCACAATCAGTCTGAATAACCATAAATTATATGAACAGTTAACATACATAAAATATTTTATAAAACATATAAGAGAAATGAATGCAAGGCTGACAGAATCCATCCCTAATGTAAAGACCAAAGAGATGATCTCGACAGGCAAGATCACAGTATCTGTGACTCTAATGTATGTCATGACAGCTTGAGATTGGCCTATTATATATTTCCTGAAAATATTTCATTTTCCTATGAAATACACAGCTAAATAATCAACAGTAATTTAGAGAACATTGTAATGATATGACCTCCACTCTAAATAATATTGTTATCTTATGTACACACAATTATGATCACAAAAATAAGATCTATCATTCATATTAAAAGATTTGCTGGGCTGATCCTCTTCTTGAGAGCAGCAGAAGATTAGGGAGGACAATTAGAGGTTTATATAGTAGTCAAGGTAAAATATTCTGATGATTGTCCTAATAACCTCAGCATTCACAGTAAAGATTTATGGTAAGATATATATATATATATATATATATATATATATAGTGATCATATATATTGACTTATATATCATGATATATATATATACATATATATATATGTGAGTTGTTATAGCTTATTAGAGTATAATTAAGAGGAGCAACTCAAACATTCCAAGTAATCTATATAGGTAATGAAAACAATGGAATTCTCATTGTATTAAATGTAGAAGATTATGTAAGAGTCTTCTAACACTCAATGTGAAAATATAGATTGAAATGTTGGTTATGGTTGGGCGTGGTGTCATATGCCTTTAATTCTAGCACTTGGGAGGCAGAGGCAGGAGGATCTTTGTGAGTTCAAGGCCAGCCTGGTCTGCTTAGCGAGTTCCAGGTCAGCTGGAGCTACAGGGAGATCCTGTCCCCAAAACACCAAAAACGAATAGAAAAGTTAGTTTGTGTTACCATGGAGATTTTTTGCAGTAAACTAAAAAGTGATAGTAAGTAGACCAGACTGGCAATTCTAGACTATAGCAAAATAGTCCAGACTAGTCGGTCACCAATGAAATTATCTAAGTAAATGAGGTAAGAGTACAGGTCAAATAGCAAATGTTCAAGATCATGGAAGGCTGACTATTGAAGATGAAGAAACTGGGAACATGAAATAAATTGGAAGAGAACAAAATAATCACCTCTATCAAATACAGTTGACTGAAATCTGGAAGATGAAACTAGCTATTGGGTTTAGTGACAAGTATGCCATTGATTAAGTGCTTAAGAGTATTTTAGTTTTTAGGAAAACTAGAAACTGGGTTAAAATTGATTGAAAAATGTGGTAGTGCACACCTTTAATCCTAGCACTCAGGAGGCAGAGGGAGGCAGATCTTTGTGAGTTCAAGGCCAGCCTGGTCTACAGAATGAGTTGCAGGACAGCTGGGGCTATAGGGAGACCCTGTCTTGAAAAGAAAAAAAAATAGAGCAAAGCAGATTGGCTATATTATCATAAACCACTTTTCAAAGTAACTACTATAAAGAAAGGCAAGGAAATAAGATAGCAGAGGAGGGTAGAAATTCAAAAGAAAATTAGGGCTTTGGTTTCCTATAAGTTTAATTCTGAGGAGAATGGTCTAATAAAAGATGGAAAGTATATTATGCTATGTAATAGAGACTAGAAGATTATGAGGGCAAAGTTTCTGGAAAAGTCAGGTACAGTAGGATTGACAGTATCAGGAACTTCATGTGAAGGGATACTATGAAATACAGGGGTAGAGCATTGCATGGCCTGTGAAGGATCCAGATAAGAGCATTAGATGATTCTTCAGTGCATCAAGATGGCTGAGCATTAGATCTTCAAAATGATTAAGGTAGATCTATATTAAATCCCACCTTTCTATCGTCTACTTAAATATCTGATGGTCAGGTAAATACACTAGGGTAAGATTTATGCTTATTATTTTTAATGTATGTATTAGTCATTTTTCTATTGCTGTGATAAAACCACCATGAGCAAGTGAACTTATAAAAGAAAGAGTTTATTTGAGCTTATGATTGACTGTTCTAGAGAATTAGAATCTATTGTGGTGGGAAGCATGGTGGCCGAGGCTGGGGCAGCAAGCCAAGGGTCACATCTTGCAATGAGAACAGAAGGCAGAAAGAAAGTGACTGGAGACCATGAGGCTTGTTAAACTCACTAAGCCCACCCCCAATGATGTACTTCCCCCAGCACAGCCACACCTTCTAAGACCTCCAAGAACAGTACCACCAACTGGAGACAAAATGTCTGAATATGTAAAGTCTATGGGGGGACACTCTCATTCAAACCACCACATTCCACTCCATGGCCCCCATAGGCTACTGATCATATAAAATGCAAAATGCATTTAGTCCAACCTTAAAAGTCCCCATAGTCTTTACCAGTCTCAATTCTATTCAAAAGTCTATAGTCCAAAATCTCTTCTGAGACATAGGCCAATCTCTTAACTGTAAGCTCCTGTAAAATCAAAAGGCAAATTACATACTCCCCACATACAGTGGAACTGAATACACATTCCCATTCCAAAATGGAGGAATAGAGGCATAGTGAGGAAATACTGGACCAAAACAAGACCGAAAACCAGCAGGGCAAACACCAAGTCAGTTAGCTCCATGTGTAACTTCTGGGACTTTACTTCCAAAGGGCTTAGACGGCTCAGCTCTTCCAGCTTTTCTTACAATATACATCTCTTTCTTAGGCCAGTACCACTCCCTGTATGCAGCTCTCCTTGGCAAATATCTCACAGCTCTGGCATCTCAAAAGTCTTCTTGGGGTCTCCACTGCCAACCAGGCTTCACATTCACAGCTTCACTCAATGGCTTATCAGGGACTTCGGGACTTCTTTATTCATGGACGCCCCTGCTGCACTCTGCCTGGCCTCTGCAGTTCTCTGAAACCATGGAGGAAGAACTGATGATCCCTTCACTCTTGCAAACTTCATGCCTCTAAAGCCAGCACCATGTGAATGAAACTGCCTAGTTTGGCTGCAAGTTTGAGATGGACCCTGGCCTATTTCAACCACATTTGCAACTTTTCTCTGCCCTGGACTTGTTGGAGCAGAAAACCCTTTCAGTATTTTCCTTTCAAGAGTTGGAGGATTAGCTGGGTGTGGTCTTGCCCTGAAAGTACTGTTTCTCTTGTTTGCTTGTAAATCTTGAGGCCCCCCCCTTAATCACTTTAACCTCACTTTTTCCATTGTTTACTTGTAAAGAGCTAGGCCTCTCCTTAATCACTTTAATCTCCTTATCAAAAGGAACCTCTCCTTCACATGCCTTGGCCCCCGCCTTTAGTCTTCCGAGTGTGGTTTTCAGATCCAAACTGTACATTCTGCATTTCTTTCTGCCCCATCTGCTCTTCTTCACTGTAGATTTATACAACATCCACCATTAATAGCCACACCATCATTTCTACATTACGCTGTCTTGAAATATCCTCTAACAATTAGTCCATTGCTTTTCAACTTAGTATCAGGTAAGCATTTGGGCTGTGGGCAAACTGCTGCCAGACTCTATCAAAATATCCCAGATGCTGCCTAAGTCTTTATTTTCCTCTGGAACTACATTTTTTGCAGCAATGCTTTCTTCCAGGCTTCTACTAGAATGGCCAATTAAGCTCTGCTTACAGTAATCAACAACTTTTCTAGCCCAAAGTTCCAAAGTCTTCCACATTTCTCCAAACATCCACATGGTCAGGTTCTTTCAGCCAACACCCCACTTCTGGTACCAAATAACTGTATTAGTCACTTTTCTGTTGCTGTGATAAAACCACCATGAGCAAGGGAACTTATAAAAGGAAGAGTTTATTTGAGCTTAAGATTGACTGTTCCAGGGAATTAGAGTCCATTGTGATGGCAGGCATGGAGGCTGGAGCTAGAGCAGAAAACCAAAGTTCACATCTCGCAGTGAGCACAGGAAGCAGAGAGAAAAAGAGACTGGAGACCATGAGGCTTGTTAAACTCACTAAGCCCGCCCCAATGATGTACTTCCTCCAGCACAGCCACACCTTCTAAGACCTCCAAGAACAGTGCCACCAACTGGAGACAAAATGTCTGAATACTTAAAGCCTATGGGGGGGATACTCTCATTCAAAGCACCATAATGTAGAATTCTGTTCCAGAACTCCTTAGCTGAGCTTCTCTTTAGTTCATAATCCTCAGCTTATAAATTGCTCATTTTAAAATATGTTATTATTTTTATTTATGTGTATGAGTGTATTGTCTTCATGTATGAAAATGCACTTATGTCTTGCAATGCTTGCACAGGCCAGAAGAGGTTGACAAATCCCCTGGAACTGATGTTAGGATGGTTGTTACCCTGTATGTAGGTGCTAGAACCAAACCTGGGTCCTCTGCAAGGACAACCAATGCTCTTAACTGCTGAGTCATCTCTCCACCATGGGAAATTTCTGTTTAAAATTGTTATATATAAAGTAAAATGTTACTATTCCTGAGCACTTTTCTTTCCATCTTCCTTCAAAACTCCAGTGTGAGCCTGGCATGGTGGCACACACCTTTAATCCTATCATTCAGGAGGCAGAGGCAGCTGAATCTCTGTGAAATAGAAACCAGCATGATCTACATAGAGTTCCAGTGTAGCTGCAGCTATAAGGAGTCGCTGCCTCAAAATTAATCAATCAATTAATTAATTACAATCAATTAATTAATTAATTACAATCAATTAATTAATTAATTACAATTAATTAATTAATTAATTAATTAATTGCAATTAATTAATTAATTAATTAAAAATAAACAAAAAAGAGAAAGAAACAAAACAAAACCAGAAACTCCAGTGTGATATAATATGGAGAATCGACTTTTGGCAAATGGTTATGGTTAGACTCAGTTGATAAGGGTGAAATTTCTGTTAATAGGATTGATATCTTTATGATAAAATGAAATAATTACATCACATTCCTCTACCATGTCAGGATAAAGAAAACAAGAAGACCAGCACCTGTGACCAAGAAGAGGGATCTCCCCAAGAAGATAGCCACATGGGTATCTTGATATTGGATTTCTGGGCTCTAGAACTGTCAAATATAAATATTTAGTGCTTAAGCCACCATACAGAGCATTTTGATACAAGAGGATAAATGAACTGACACATGCCTCATGAAACACATTGAGAAGTCTGTGGTAGGTCTTTAGAAGGACAAGAGGTGCCAAGCTGCTGCCAGGCTAAAGTGTTAGTCTTTCACACACCGACACTCTATGTTACTGCATATTGGAGAAATGAAGTAGCTTCAATTTAAAAAAACTTTTAGGAAGCCCCTTGACTGAGCCCTCACTTCCACTGGACCCCTGAAAAAAGTAACTATAATCAGGTACAGCAAAAAACAAAGTTCCGTTTATTTAAATTAGCACCAGAATGATCCCAGGGCAGCTAGCAATAGCTCTACCTTTCTCTGACTGGATAAAAGCCAGAGTTCCTTCAGAATCTGGCATTAGTGTCACTCTGAACGAAGCTCCTCCCAGCCTCATTCATTCAGAGCCAGTCACTCTGGTTACTTGCTGCCAAGTGTTGTGCTTTAGAGATCTTTGCAATCTGTTCTCTCCTAGAAATTTCCAGCATCAGAATATCTACACGGCTCCCCTCACTTCTCAGAAAGGTTTTTGCCAGTCACTGTTCTCAATGAGACTTTCTGATCAATCTCCTATAAATCACAGCCTCTCCTCTGTCCCCTCGCCTATTCCCTACTCTGCTGTTATTCACATTTTCGCCCAGTGCATAATCTTTAATGTCTTGCATCATCTTCTAAATTAAACTTGTTTATTTAATGTGTCTTTTTGATTAGCTTTTAATCTACGTGGGGATGGGAATTTCTGTTGAGCTTATTTTCTAGGTACCCCATGTGCTTAGAGAGATGCCAGGCTCACAGTAGGTGTCTGTAAATGTTTTACAGGAACCATTGATTTAAAAATATTTCTTGGGGCTGGAGAGATGGCTCAGTGGTTAAGAGCGCAGACTGCTCTTGCAGAGGACCCGGGTTCGATTCCCAGCACCCACATGGCGGCTAAGAACCGTCTTTAACTCCAGTTCCAGGGGAATCCAACGCCCTCTTCTGACCTNTAAGCCTAGGGAACAATCTGCGGAAGAGGGGGCATGGTAGAATGTAAGGGCTGCGATTGGAGTGAATGGTGAAACTACAGCAATGTAGTCTGGATACTCATTTGATCAACTTGATTGAACTTTTTTCTGTTTTAAATATTACTTAGAATTTAACCTTATTTTTCTTTCAATCCTCTTAATCCTGTCAGACAATATTGCTTTCTTCTTATAAGTAAAAAATAATCAGAGAGACTGTGACTCATTCGTATTAAGCAAAAAAGTGGTTTTTAACCCAGTGCTATCTTTTTTCCAAAATCTGATTCTTTCCAGATATCAGGTGTGCTGTTGATGTCCAAAAACAAGGAATTTCTTTCTTACATTTACTTGGGAACTGAACTTATAAAGTATTTTTCCCATAATGTAAATATACATAGGTTGAGATTACACTTCAGATATCAAATAAAGGTGATGTCTCAATTACAAATGAACCTGTTTTTAAATTTCAAAATGAATCTCAGATGGTTCCAGTGTTTCTGAATAGTTGCTGTAATGACTTGTGGCAGAAAAAAAAAAAATCTCCGCAACCTGTTATCAGGCACCGTTCAATTACAAGGTGGTGTCAGATTATTCTCTTGCATGGAGTTACTTTACTGAGGTAGAAATGAAAGCTAATTATAATCTTAACCATTTATTCAATATCTAATGAGTGCAGGATTCTAGAGTATGGGCTGCGTACTTACAGATGTGTACTATATATAGATCCTATCCTCAAGAAACTCATGCTGCCTATTTGCATAGAAATTTCACAACGCTAGAATTAGTCAGCAAGATGAAAGAAAGAAAAAAAATGTACAGAGTAAAAAAGATGAAAAAATAAAATTAAAGGAGGTCAGAGAAACATAATTAGACAGCATGTTTGTTGACGGTGCATGCCAAAATCACACCATGCCATTATCATGTCCAAAAGTCAACTCCCGGGGCTGGAGAGATGGCTCAGTGGTTAAGAGCACTGACTGCTCTTGCAGAGGACCCAGGTTTGATTCCCAGCACCCACATGGCGGCTAAGAACCGTCTTTAACTCCAGTTCCAGGGGAATCCAACGCCCTCTTCTGACCTCTGCAGCATTGCACAACATGGGTGCACCAACCTATATGCAGACAGTGCACTAATACACATAAAAATAATAAAAAAATTATTTCTTATGAATTTGATGTCGTTTGGAAAGAAACCTACACTTCTGCCAGCAATGTGACCCTTGATGCCATGTGTCACTGACATTATTTTAATCACAGTGAATTTAAAACATGGACCATGAATGCCCAGAGGTAAAGGACTAATGTGAAAACCTCATCATACTGCTACTATGTAGTGGTAACTAAAATCTACTTGCTTGTTACAGCACTTAGTACAGAAATACGTTTATCATATTTACTACAAGTATTATTTTCCCTGTATTAATTTATAACTGAGTGTAGAGGAAGATAGTCAGATGGGAACCACAGGATAATTCATACTTTCAGCAGGTTTTTGAATACCAAGTGATGCCAAGCATTGTTTTCGCATGAGAAGTAGAGTAGCAAGTGATAACTTTTTCTTTTCTCAATTTTTCTGTCTGTGTCTCTCTCTATCCCTCTCTCTCTTTCTCTGTTTGTACGTGTATGTATAGTGTATGTGTTTGTTCATGGTTTTGAGTTATGTATGTATGTATGTATATATGCCTGTGGGTTTCAATGCACTTGTATGTGTGCATTTCTCTGTATGTGGGTCTGCATGTATGTGCCTGTGTTTGTGTGTATGTATCTGCATTTGTGTGTGTCTGCGTGTATATGTGCCTATTTGTGCATGTGCTGTGTGTGTGTGTGTGTGTGTTTATGTTATGAGAGGTTTCCTCCTCTATTGCTCTCCTTCCACCTTAGTTTTTTTTTTTTCTTTTATTGAATGACTATAAGAAAATGAAACAATACTCAAAGGCAAGCAACATATGAATGATGTTGGCATTTAAGATCAAAGCAAATTTTTCTATATCTTTTACTCACTGGGAAGAAGGAGCAAGACCTGGATTTTTGAATTACTGAAAATAATCTTCATGTTTAGCTGTTTACTAAATGATTGTTTTCTTTTTATGAATCGAATTTGTTCCTTGACAGTTTCCTATATGTATATAATGCATTCTCACTCTGTACCTTACTTTTTGAGAAAGGTTATCTTACCAAACCAAGGATTCAATGATCAGCTAGCATAGCTGGAAGGGACCCCTATCCATTTGCCTTCATCTCCCAGTGCAGGTACTCATGGCAAGGGCTTGCTTTCTACATGGGTGATTGGTTTCAAACTCAGCTCCTCACATTTGCAGCAGTGAACCAACTGAACCATCTCCCAGCCCTAAAAACCAGAATGTTAAGGACCAAGGTACCACGGCATTTACATTCTACTGAGTTCCATGTTCCATTTTGCTCTTTTTTTTTTTTTCTGCTACTATTCAAGGACAGATTCTGAGGTCATGCCTTCAGACAATCATAGACAATGAGTAGCAAAAGCCTCAAGGGGTCTGAATAATAAGCTATGCGATGTTTAGTAAATATTAAACAATGTTGTGAGCTCAGGATTTCCTTCCAAGCCTGTTATTCACATCAGAACTGATCCTAGAACAAGTCTTGAGCCTGTAAGACAAAGGAAAATAGAGATACCTGCTGGAGTGACAGGGTGAGGTAATAGGAAGGTAAGAGGACAAAGGCTGTGGCATTTCTTCCAGGGCCCCAGGAAAAAAAAAAATCAGAAATGTACATAGACAAGAAAGTTCTGAATTTACATCAAGTGCTTTAATAATTCTTCCAATCAACTTTATTAAAAATATAAAAGGATATGGGGCTGGAGAGATAGCCTACCGGTTAAGAGCACCGACTGCTTTTGCAGAGAGCCCGGGTTCGATCCCCAGGACCCAAATGGCGGCTAAGAACCGTCCGTAACTCCAATTCCAGGAGAACTCCAGTTCCAGGGGAATCCGAGACCCTCTTCTGACCTCCGCAGCATTGCACGACACGGGTGCACAAACGTACATGCAGACAGTACATTCATACACATACAAAAATAATAATAAATAAATAAATTTATAAAAATATGAAAGGATAATGAAGAATAATTTAATATTTAGGATATTTAATACAAAATTATTGTGAATTGAAAATCCATTATTTTTAGCTACCAATAATTAACGTAATTATGGAAAATTCGGTCTCCATTAAACATATTTTTGAGGTGAAATATACTGAAACAGAAATGCTCTTCTTCAATGAATTAAATCCCCTTTATAAATTAGAAGACAAATATTTGGACTTCCAGAACTCTTAACATTTCGATAGACTGGGTTTATTTATTTTCCAGGAGATGTAACAATTAGATAGATCTATGAGGAATGGAGGGTGAGGTCCCAGAGGTCATGGTGCCTGTGTTTTCTCAGTTTGCCCATGCTGTGCTAAAAAGCTGTTGTCTAAGGCAAAAGCAGCAGAAGAAAATGCATTTCAAGGGAGGGAGAGTCCTGTGAATTTATGAGAAGTGCATCACAAAGACAAATATTTCAGCCATGCAATTCCATTCGGCCTTTTCAGCTATGTGTCCATAGCAAGTCAACGGCTAAATTGAAAAATCAATTCCAATTTAAATTATTGGAATAAAGAACACCAGGAGTCAGAGATAAAATGGCTTTGTTCTCTGAGATCCTTTTTAATTGGAAAGTTATTTCTTCAGGGTATTCTAATGGTTCTGAGGGAAGATTGCAAAATAAAGTTGATCGGCTGGGGGAAGGTTAATAGCTAATGTGCTTTCCTTGCTGCACAGCAGTCTCCTGTCTTTATGACATCCCCCGTCATATCTGGAAGGACTGAAGATTTTAAATCATTTGATACATGCAAGGACTGTATTTTTTCTTCGTCTTTCAGGAATCATCGTGAGGCTGGAACCTTGGGAGAGTCTAGTTACTCTTGCAGCCTTTCCAACTGGCCTCACTGTTGCTTATAGAAACCACACGGTCATTTTCTGTTTCCCGTATTTTATTTTAATTTTGTTATGAGGGTATTTCCCTGACAATAAATTGGTCATTAAAAGAAATAAAAAATATCTGAAGAGATTGCAAGTAAAAGATTTACTCTCTAATGGTGCAAAAGAAAAGAAAACATTTGCTGGCTTGTATTAAACAGAAAGAAGAAAAATATTAATAGTTATAGATTCAGTAAGTAGAGAACAAAGATAACACAGAAGAAAACCATGGCATATAGAGAAAAACGCTAATGAATATTGTTATCTAAAGCTTAACACTGAATATGCTGAGAAAGCACAAGTCATATTTAGAAAGCTTCCTCCCAAAGTTTAAAAAATAAACTTTAATTAAACATATAATAACCTTTGCTCTGCCTGTAGAAAATTGTTTGGGGCAGCTGTAGATTAGAAACCTTAAATGAGCATTTAATTTGAAATTAATAAAACAGTTATGGTATGTGTTAGGAAAAGTTACTGAGGTTTGCTTAGTATATTTAATTACTGTAAAAGAGATAAATCTCATTGCCATGTAATGAGCTCAGAAGTGCAGATATAGTAAATATGTACTTACGTTTGTGTTATTAATGCATTAAATTTGTAAGAATATTTAGGAATTTAATTAGCATTTAATAAGATAGCTATAGCAAATTACAGTACTTAGACATTAAATGTAAATTAATATTTTTTAGTATTTAATTGATATTAACTAATTAATTACTGTTTATTACATGGCAGCTAGATTTATCTTTTATAGAGTTATTAAATCTCAATTAAATTGCTCTTTTAATAGGGCATATTCAATTAAAAATAATATTCTCTAAGAATTTCACAGCTCTCTTTTCCCTAGGACTTGGGGTATATATCGGGTCAAATAACTAAGGTGGTTTGGACAGGAACCCAGGCGACTTAGGCTTGAGTGGCTCAAGTGATTCCAGATCTGCCTCATATATGAAGAGATTACATATAGAAAGTCATAAGTTATTTCTATTAAGGTTATAAATGATGTGAGTCTTTGAAAAGCTCCTTACCCCAAACTCCTTACCACCCACAGTTAATACTATCATGTTGAAGGTGTTTTTTTTTTTTTAACTTGAGCAATAATGCTACATATTACTAACATTTCTCCCTGATATGACATGTTCTGAATTATTACCTTCTTTTTTTGAAAATATTTTATTTTTTATTTTTTTATGTGTTTGATTATATTGTCTGCATGTGTGTTCCTACATTCATGTACAATGCCTGCTGAGTTAGAAGAAGCATCTGATCCACTGGATCTGGAGATACAGACAGTTGTTAACAGCCATGTGGGTGCTGGAATTCAAACCCAGGTCCTCTGCAAGATCAGTCAGTGTTCTTAACTGCTGAGCCATCTCTCCAGCCCCATACCTTCATTTTTTAAACCTGTAAGCACTGTACAAATTGAGATTTGATTTTACCTCTATGAGGTCAAACATGCCCTATTTTGTTTGTTTGTTTGTTTTGTTTTGTTTTTTGGAGTGGAGTACCTGCTCAGCAAATACCCACATGCAATTACAGATGGCCCAGGCTAATGGTGACTTAAAATTTACATTTTATGTTGTGACAGGGATACACATTTAATAAAAGCCAAACTTTGTGGTTTTGACTACTTTCTTTTCCTAGGCCTGTGGTCTGAGACCTTCACAGCATGCCTGGGAGGAGTAATGACGTGTAGTACCCAGGAAGCGCCCTATCCCAAGAGAAAGAGCACAGTGCTATTAAACCGTGGAGCATTAAATGCAGTTTCATTTTACGATATTTTCAACATATAAGTTTATAGAGGTATCACCACATTAGAAGTCATGAACATATGTACAAAATCTCCTATGTCTGATATCAAATAAATGCAGGCGCTACTTTGCAGTTACTATGCAGCCTAATTTGGATTACCCATACAGGCTGAAGTAGGTTTTTCTGATCTTAAATGGCTGATTCATCTTCTTCAGGATGTGACAACACCTACTACTCTGTGCCTTGTGGTTCCATGTGTTTGTGGATATTAGTGCCCATCTGTTAAAATTATAAACCAGACTTTAATAAATATAAGACACATTAGGGCAACAATTAGCATATAAGAAAACTTAAGAAATACTTGTTCTTATCATCTCCAAGTTTGAAGAAATGGTGTTTAGTATAACTTGGAGCTAAAGAAAAATTATTTTGGTCAAGCACACTAAAAACAATTGGGAAAAGAAATTAGCCTATTTTGTCTCACTTTGTGTCTTTAAATAATTAATCTTAGTCATTGTAACTATTTATCATCAGCCACAGCTATTTTTTGACAAAGCTGTACATACTATGTGATCTTGATCTTTATCTCATGAATCAATTCCTGAAGGTTCTTTGTCACTTCTGTTACTATAATTTTCTAACATAAAGAAGATATTACATGAAACCTATCTTACATTGATCGTGGCTTCACTCTGCAAGGTATCCAGCTCAATAAATAGCCATTCATCATCTTTGTTCAGTCACTCTTGGGTCTTGTGACAATGTCTTCATCCACACTAAGTGAAATTAATTTTCAGTTGATGCCACCTGAAATCATTGGTGAAGGTCCAGCACACCTCTGCTGCTACTGCTAATTGTTTCAGTCTTATTTCTAAAACTTGTTTATTAAATTTGGTGGGAAATTAAAAAAAAAAGACCAAAAAAAAGTATTAACTCAATTAAAGGAGCTAAATTGCATAAAAATTATTTACTCAGATATTGCTTTGTTTATATAGTGATACATATAATGTTTCATATTATATGAAACATTATATGTATCATTAGGATGGAAAAAAATTTCTAAAACGATGAACCGAAATCAGAAGCAGATTCCCAGGTAGGACACTTAGATTCTCTACTTCTTCCATATCTACCACACCATCAAACATAGGCAACAGAATGACAAAATTATTCTGTTGCATTCAGCTTAACATTTTTATTTTGCTTGGTGCTTAATTTTTTATGAAACATATAAAAGGAACAAATTGTCATATATCAGTAAATAAAATATTAAATGTAAGATACTATTTTGAATGAATGATGGTTATGTCATTACTGATACAGGGGAAAACTGTGTGCTTAGTCTCATTCACAAAATAATTTAGGAATGGATTTAAATGGAAGCTCTCTGGCAATTGAATTAGTACTTGAAAGAAATCCTCCAGGATAGCCAAGCCATAAATCTCAGCAGTTGCCTTGATGAGGAGAATGCAGGGAAGAAGGATAAAAATAAAAGCCTTAAAGTCATGGTGGTTGTGAGCCAGCTATGAGGAAAGACACATAATGGATAGGAGAAGAGAGCTTTATAGAAATTAGAAAAAAACAAAACAAAACAAAACAAAACAAAAAACAACTAAGACATTGAGGTAGGAAAAAGAATCAGGGAAAGCATGGTTTGAAAAGAGATATAAAAACAAAAAGGAGAGGTTACACTTTTCAGAAAAATGGGCAGACTTAAGACCTCGTGTCTATAACCTGATCTGTAAGCACTGCACTGGGGACCAGGGAATGCAAGCAGGAAAAGTCCATCATCTTATTATTACACTATGTGTTATCCCCTTCTCTTTACCATAATTTATGCTGAACCCACTGAGCAGTGGTTTCTGAGTGGTGGTCTTGTGTCTAGGTGGTCTGTAAAAACTGGCAAGTTCAAGTTCAGCTCAGGGCAGAAAGGTTTTAAGGTTTTGTTTTGTTTTTTCCTTTCTGTAACATTATGAATAGATGTATGTTTGAAAGAAAATAATAATTGATGAGAAAGACAACCCATGGATGGGTGATGTCTTGTTTCTGATATACTATATTTCTCTGTTAATTTGATCTTGGTGTTTTTAAATGTGAGGCTGAATTTTGTGACAAGACAAAGCCACAGGAGGAATGACATGGCTCTTGACAGACCCACAGAATAAAAAAAGATGATTTAGTCTGGAGAAAATTATAAAGATGATGTCACAGGGGCTGGAGAGATAGCCTAGTGGTTAAAAGCGCGGACCGCTCTTGCAGAGGACCCAGGTTCTATCCCCAGCACCCACATGGCGGCTGAGAACCGTCTCTAACTCCAATTCCAGAATTCCAGTCCCAGGGGAATCCGACACCCTCTTCTGACCTCTGCGGCATTGCACGACACAGGTGCACAAACCTACATGCAGACAGTACATTCATACACATAAAAAATAAATAAATTAATTAAATTAAATTAAAAAAATATTTAAAAAAGATGATGTTATGTCACAGAGATTTCCTCCAGGGGGTATCCACCCATGCACATAGCCTACCCCCATGCACATAGTCTACCCCCATGCACATAGCCTACCCCCATGCACATAGTCTATCCCCATGGACATAGCCTACACCCATGCACATAATCTGTCCTGCCTCCTCCCTCCTCTGCCACTATCCAGTTCCCAGGCAAAATAGTCTCCGATATTAGTTTCAGGGAGTGTAGAAAGTTTCATCAGGCTTGCATTCAAAGTGATGGGCGCACGATATCACTCACTAGCCAGGCAGAGATTCTCCTTTCCCAACATGGCTGCCCAGAGTCCTGGCATGAATTGTGTCCTCCACCGATAGTGACAAGATGGTTAGTGACCACCAGCCCCTAGTAGGCTTTTTATGTGCCCCCTAGCCTCAACATGTCGCCAGCAGCTTCCCAGGGTTCCATGTGCCTCAAAAAGCATCACAGGAACCGAAGAATACAAGAAATGTCCCTGTAGGCTGAGTTTTGCCCTTGGCCCCTCTGTCTATTTCTCAGTAAACTATACCCTATCTTTGTAGTTCACAGGTTCTCAGATGCTAAGTCCACTTCAAAAGAAGGTGTATTTTATCCCACAGATGGGAGGAGACAAAAAGGGCATCATTGATCAGACAAGTTGAAAAAGAAAAACATAGATGGATACAGGACAAATAATATTTTGAATGTTGAGATGTGGGTTTGAAATTGACTGAAAGGGACAAAGAGGATAAATTTGAGGTGAAAAAGAACATGTGAATCACTATGAGAATCCCTTGTAGTATCTGCAGCAAATGTTTGAATAGAAAAATAAATAAATAAATAAATAAATAAATAAATAAACTAAAGTGAAATCATCTAATGAAAGAAATGTCTAAGAGGGTCAGAATTCAATGTCAAACACATACTCTTAGTTATTTATTTATTTATTTATTTATTTATTTATTTTTATTGCACCATCAAAAGCCACAGGAATGGAGGCAAAGTTTTGACTGGAGCTACTCCTTTGAAAAATGAATAAATCTTCATTTATGTTATAGGATATTGACTTCAAATATATTCAGATTCTGCTATTGCCTTTTGTAAATATTTATTCACTTCTATCTTTCCTTTCTTTTTTGGTTCAGTGCATAATTTTGCTATAATAACTTCAATAGAAATCTGTCACTGTTTTGGTTATTTGCCTTAGCATTTCTAGTTCAATGATCATCCAATGACATCTGCCCACACTTTTACCCAACATATGGACATTTGTCACAAAGCACATCAATGAAAATATATAAAACATTTTGCTTTATTATACCTTGGGTCTCCAGATGCAACCATATTCCCATATTTCATAGAGAAGTCAACATTGTCCAAATTAGATGTTAGAGAAAACTGTCATATTCACTCATTCATTTTCAGATCATATGACATAATATCATAATCACAATTGAGTGGATCAGATGACCTGTTCAAGGAGAACTGAGCAACAGGCCTTTTCTAATATACATGAAAAAATACTTCCTCATGGCTCTGTCATTATGCTTTACATGCCAAGGCTTAGCTCCTTTGACCAATTCTGTATGACTAGAGTACAAATTTATTACAGGTCCTATTATCCAAAGAATCAGTTAGTTATTCTTCTGTCCCCATTATCAGAACACTGAAGTGATTTCAGTTAAGGAAACAACCTTTTGGGTCAAAAAGTCATAATTTAAGATATAGATTTCATAATTTATGTACTTAGTATTAATGAATACAATATAATGTTTTAAAAGCATACATTTAATAGCCCCCACATATGTTCTGTTATTTTGAGGTTCTATCCAGTGAAACAAGGAATCCAAAGGAGACAGGATTAATCAGCATAATCTGTAGCTGAAGAGTATAGTACAGATGCTACATATACTGGATGCAGTAATAACAAAGCAAACCATAATACTGTACAGAAATGACCATCACGCAAGCAAACACCAGAGTCCTCACTTACTGAGGAGGATGATTGGAAGTTCTGAGGATGGGTGTGCAGCACTGTGATGTTTAAATGGCTTACACACTTTATACTGTGCCAATATCAATGCCAAGTCAACTTGAGCTCCATACATAATATCTTCCTAAACATCTGGAGGCACCGAGGAAGAGTTTTATCCTCTTAAAATTTATTGTCCACAAAACTATAGCAAATCAATCTCTACAGAAAGACAGTGTGGAATGAAAAACTACCATCATTCTTTTTTTTTGGTCTTTTCGAGACAGGGTCTCCCTGTAGCCCCAGCTGTCCTGGAATTCGCTCTGTAGACCAGGCTGGCCTTGAACTCATAAAGATCCACCTGCCTCTGCCTCCCAAGTGCTAGGATTGAAGGCGTGCACCACCATGTCTGGCCTAAAAAAAAAAAAAAAACTACCATCATTCTTGAGGGTGTGGGTGATGAGAAGGAAATAAAAAAATGCAAAGAACCAAATTTAGAAGTCAACTTATGCCTTAAATATCTATCTACAAAATTTAAGAAGAGATCACTTATTTGTTTAAGTTTACTTACTTTCCAAATTTACTTACTTCAATAACCAATGTGATCCTCCACATCTCATTATAAGAAGACATTTAAAAAGCAAATATAGGCAACAAGAGCTATTCACCAGACACTATTTCATTTATTTAAAAAATAGAATCCCAGCTTCTTCTTTCTCTCTCATGCACGTCTCTACCATATTTGTCTTTGCTACATACACCTACCATAATGTGTAACAACTTTCCCACAACAACTGGCCTGAAAAACCTCTAAAACCATGAGCAACATCAAACCTACCTTCATATGAGATGATTGTATGAGACTCCTTTTTTATTGGGGGGTGGTTTAGTTGTTTAATTTGGTGGCAAGAAGCTGTCCAGCAGCATGGTAACACATCATGTGCATGTTTCCTTGAGTGTTTCCTCATACTCTAGATTCTAATATACAACAAACTGCAAAATACATAACTGATTTTAAAAGTTAATTTAGAGTGTTAGAGGAATATTACCAATGTTATTAATATGTAATTATCAATATTATCAGTAAATATATGTGCTCCACTGAATTCAATAACAGAAATTATATCTAATGAAGTTATCTTTTATATCTTTTTTTTTTGGCAGAGTATCTTTAGTCCCAGCTCTCCTGGAAGTCACTATATAGAACAGGCTAGCCTCAATCTCATAGAGATTCACCTGCCTCTGCCTCCTGATTGCTAGGAACAAAGGTTCAGGCCACCACATTTGGCATATGAATGTTCATTAGAGCATTTATTCTTAAAAATATGTTGCAAAACCAGCTGACATATTGGAGAAAGTCTTCCTTTGTCTACAAGCCAAATTCTATTGTACAGAATTCCAAACAATATCCACAAACATATTAAATAATGGACAGCACTGAAATGTATGGAAACTGCTGTGCAGACAATAAAATCAACAATGTAGCAGCATCTAGTTGTGCTCTGCTCTCCACCCAGGCACACCTGGGGACACCTGAAAAAACATAACTAACCATGCACCAAAACCAATTTTAAAAATTAATGATAAGGGGCTGGAGAGATGGCCTAGTGGTTAAGAGAGCCGACTGCTCTTGCAGAGGACTCAGATTCGATCCCCACCACCAACATGGTGTCTGAGAACCGTCTTTAACTCCACTTCCAGGGGAATCTGGCACCCTCTTCTGACCTCCGCACATTGAACAACACGGGGGTGCACAAACCTACATGCAGATAGTACATTCATACACATAAAAATAAATTTTAAAAAATTAATGATAAATCTATATTTTTATAATGATAAATCTAAATCTATTTTTAATATTTGTCTTTATGACTTGGAATGAACTTGCCACCCGACCCAGCCATACCACTCCTGGGCATGTACCCTCAAGACTTACGCCACCACAGAGATACATGCACGGCCATGTTTATTGCAGCTCTCTTCACAATAGCAAGGAGCTGGAACCAACCTAAATGCCCCTCAACTGACGAGTGGATAGAGGAAATGTGGTACACCTGACACAATTGGAGTTCTATGCAGCAGTAAAGAAAGACGACATCACGAGCTTTGCAGGAAAACAGCTGGAGCTAGAGGACACTCATGCTGAGTGAAGTAACACAGTCCCCAGAAAAACAAACGAGAAATGTATCCGCCATCTGTGGATGCTAGTCGCATTACCTCCGTTACGGGTTTCGCTCTGTACCGCTAGCTGCCTTGAAATCTCACTTATGTTGAATAGGCTGGCGTTTGAACTCACAGAGATCGGCCTGCCTCTGCCCCCAATGCTGGGATTAAGGTGTGTATGACACATGCCCGCAATAAATATTTTTTAAGTCACAGGGTCCTCTGATGATTTGAGTCCCATGAAGGTTTTTAGCTCTCAAGTTTGTGCATATGTTACTTCTGGTAATTTATTAATTACAGGTTGTTTCCCTATGCACTGCTTTTTGGAGAGGTTTATCTGCTTGTCTGTTTCTCCAATGTTTGGGAGCTCAGGTAGTTCAGCTTCGCTACTCGTTACAGATAATGTGGTTTTATTCTAACTATTTCTGCTGTTTCCTTGACATTCATGAGAATGGGGTCTTCCAAGCTCTTATATCAACAGATCAGAAGCCTAAAAAATGAAATTTTAAAAAGGAAAATAGATATATTAAAAATGTCCATTCAGCCAATTCTATGTACAGATTTAATGCAATCCAATCAAAATCCCCAAGAAGCCGTTTCTTGTAACAGGCTTGAAAAAAATATCCTCAAATTTCATTGGAAAAAACAAAAGACACCCGCGAATAGTCAAAGGAATCCCTGAGCAAAGAGAGCTACGAAAGGGGGTATCTTATACCAGACTCATCTATACTACAGGGCTATATATAAAAACAAAACCTGGGTACTGGAAAAACAAAACAGACGCTGGTTTCCAATGGAATAAAACTGAGATCCAAACCTGAGCACATACAATTTCAGCCATCTAGAAAAAAAAAAAAGAAGAAAAAAAGAAAAAAAATATTTGTCTTCATATAATACATACGTAACTTTGCTATTAATATTAGTTAAATGAAATTTATGTGTATTAGTTGACAGCAGTGTTAAACTCTTCTATTTCAAATATAGTTTATAACTTTTTTTTAATTATTATTTATTTTTGTATGTGTATGAATGTACTGTCTGCATGCAGGTCTGTGCACCCGTGTCGTGCAATGCCGCGGAGGTCAGAAGAGGGTCTCGGATTCCCCTGGAACTGGAGTTCTCCTGGAATTGGAGTTACAGACGGTTCTCAGCCGCCATGTGGGTGCTGGGGATCGAACCCGGGTCCTCTGCAAGAGCGTCAGTGCTCTTAACCGCTAGGCTATCTCTCCAGCCCAGTTTATAACTTTTGAGGATGTAGTTGATCACAGCAGAAAAGTAGTTTGATGAGTCACATTTTGATTGATAAGACATTGTGATTCATAATTGATATAATCTTAGAACTTCCAGTGCAACAAAAGGTCACTTTGAAATTTGATGGGGCCTGAAGCATGAGGAAAGTTGTAAATGACAGTGTATCACATAAGGAAGGAGGAGGATGATGACACAAATCTACTGATTCACATTAAATTAAAATATTTTAGAAAGCACAGTTAATTAACAGCTACTTCCCAGAACTTGACATTCCACACAAATGTCACTCTCCAGAGTATTACACAAGAATTAGACTGTCCTTTCACTGTCAGACTACTAAAGAATTAAAAAAGAAAAAAAATCTGATTTATTCTGATGTTTAGAATTATAATAGTATGTTTATGTCATGGATATGTTTCTGTCTTAATATAAGTATAAATCTTACTACTTTTGATATGATATACTTATAACTTTTCTTTTATATTAAAATCAAAAGAGTAGAGAACATTCAATAATATCTTTGTCTTGTCCTCTCTAGGTTATTCAGTTGGAAACTAAGTTACACAGGTTTTGGTCACATGATTACACCCTTTGAGGAAAAATATTTGTGCACATGGATTAATATCTACTTTCTTTAATAAACCTCTCACTTTTTTCGAACCTGGTCTCCATTGGCTTGAGGCTCACAAAGCATCAATCGCAAGCCAACCCCAAACACAATATCCAAACCATCCTATAGAAAATGAGGTCCCTTCTATTAAAATCAGGTGTTAGATGTTTAGGTATTAAACAGTATAATATATAGCCTTTCGATCCTACTAATGAAGCACACACAATTAGATATATAGGTATTTAAACAGTACTAATTGTTATGGTAGGTTTCTTGTTTGGTATAGACACAGATGTTTGGATGGTATGTTAATTCATGATTTACATTTTCTTCTGTTAAGTATGGCAGGGTCCTCTTGTTTAATACCTAAATATCTAATTGCATGTGCTTCATCAGTAGGATCGAAAGGTTATGCCTGGACAAGCTGGCAGCCCATGAAAGAAAACAGCCAGAACTGACTAGAGACCAAGACATCAGCTCCAGAGAAAGTAGAGTGTTTTGCTTCTCATCCACCTGTGCCCATTTTCTAAGCCTAGGGAACAATCTGCGGAAGAGGGGGCGTGGTAGAATGTAAGGGCTTCGATTGGGGTTAATGGTGAAACTACAACAATATAGACTGGACACTCATTTGATCAACTTGATTGAACATACAAGCCCCCCCTGCTGGATGGTGGGACCCATGAGCTGTGTGGGTTTGGGCACAACTGCTTGCAAATTGGTTTTACATGAAGGATGCTTGTACTCACAAATTATCACTTATTGTTAAAAAAAATGAAAACAAAACAAAACAAAAAAGCAGAGAAAGATGCAGAAAACTTACGGCAGAATGCATGATCTGGGATGGGTAGGGGTGGGGTGGGGGGAAGGGAAGGGGATATATGCCTGAACTGAATTGGAAAATGATGTATGAAATACACAAAGCATCAATAAAAAAAATCAGGTGTTAACAACTGAATCCCTTTGGATCATAATCAGCGATTTTCTATATCAAACAACCTTTCTTTTTCCTATTTTTTATTAATTTTTATGTGTATGAATGTACTGTCTGCATGAAGGTTGGTGCACCCTTGTCCCGCAATGCCTCGGAGGTCAGAAGAAGGCATCGGATTCCCCTGGAACTGGAGGTAAAGACGGTTCTCAGCCACCATGTGGATGCTGGGGATCGAACCGGGGTCCTCTGCAAGAGCAGTCGGCGCTCTTAACCCCTAGGCCATCTCTCCAACAGTCAAACATCCTTTCTGATACTATTAATGAAGAACTCATAAATGCACAAAAATATGATAAAACTCTAAAATTTCTGTTTTAGAAACAAACATGTTGGGGATGGAGAGATGGCTCAGTGTAAAGAGCACTGGCTATATGTGCAGAGGGCCAAGGTTTGGTTCCCAGCACCCAAGTGAAGGCTAACAACCCAATTCCAGTTTCAGGGCATTCAATATCTTCAGAATTCCACAGGCACTGCATAACATGGGTGCTCTTACACATAATACACTCCTACACATAAAATAATATAATAAATCAGATAGTAAAAAGAAACAAGCATGTAGCTAAGAGAGGTATTAATCTGAAAATTTATCTCCACTGAATTCATTTAGCCTAGACATGTTTACACTCATCACTACCAGAACAAAGATCTCACTATGAAAAGGAGCAAGATTTGTTCTGAAGTAATAATACTGATATTAACAGTAATGCTATTGCCACTGTTGCTGATGATGATAAAAGGCTATCAAATGAAAATATCCTCACTTTTCTCTCCTGTAAGCTATAGACTTAACTGCAGTTGTATACCTTATAGCCTCACCTCCAAATATTTAGAAGTATTACTATTTAAAAATAAATAAATTAATAAAATTAAAAAAAATTAAAGGGCTGGGTAGATGGCCTAGTGGTTAAGAGCGCCGACTGCTCTTACAGAGGACCCGGGTTCAATCCCCAGCACCCACATGGTGGCCGAAAACCGTCTGAAACTCCAATTCCAGGAGAATCCAGTTCCAGGGGAATCCGACACCCTCTTCTGACCTCCGCGGCATTGCACGACACGGGTGCACAAACTTGCATGCAGACAGTACATTCATACACATACAGAAATAAATGAAATTAAAAAAATAAAAGATGGCCGAGTGTGCTGGTGCATGCCTTTAATCCTAACACTTGGGAGGCAGAGGCAAGCAGATCTTCATGAGTTCAAGACCACCCTGGTCTACAGAGTGAGTTCCAGGACAGCTGGGGCTACAGGGAGACCCTGTCTCAAGACCAAATAAAAGATGAATGCTATCCCTCATTTTTGGATGCTAGCACCTAGCACCAAATCTCTAGTTGTAAGGCCAACAGAGCAACATTAATGCTATATTTCCTTTTATCTGAAAACTGTGCTGTTGGGGCTGGACAGATGGCCTAGTGGTTAAGAGTGTCAGCTACTCTTGCAGAGGACCCGAGTTCGATCTCCAGCACCCACATGGTGACTGAGAACCGTCTTTGACTCCAGTCCCAGGGGAATCCGATGCCCTCTTCTGACCTCCACGGCATTGCACGACATGGGTGCACATACTTGCATGTAGACAGCACATTCATACGCATAAAAATAATTAAAAATTAAAAAAAAGAAAATTGTGCTGTTATAATGTGCATCCCGTAATATAATCTCTAAGAATTAAAAAAACTACCACCTAATTTTCAGATGTTGAATTTTGGGTACCGGTGTGGAGGGTATTTAGCATATTTTAGAGTAATATAATTAAAGGGAATATTGTGAATATTCCTAAACATGATTTGAAATTAACATACAGTTGTTTTCAGATGTCATAAATTTGGTATATGTTTCACATTTTCACACACGCACACACATCAGTATATATATTATATATATATAAATTATATATATATATATATATATATTTGGGAGGAATACAAATCGGATGGAAGAACAAAAGGACTGTGACAAAGAACTGACTGAAACAGTAAACTTCTGCCCAAAAAAATAAACCTCTACATAGAGAAACTATAAAAAGACTGGGAAAAAGATGTAAGACATATATGGCAGAATGCTTGATATTGGGTGGGGTGGGGTGGGGCATGGAAAGAGAAATGAGTCTAATTGGACTGAAAAGTGTTGTATGAAATGCACAAAACTTCAATAAAAATATAAAAAGAAAACAAAACAACAACAAAAAATTCAGCATACTTAAGAAATGGACTAATCACCTGAAGTGGTGGTACACGCCTTTAATCCCAGCAGTCTGGAGGCAGAGGCAGACGGATCTCTGTGAGTTCAAGGCCAGCCTAGTCTACAGAGGGAGCTGCAGACCAGCTGGGACTAAAGGGAGACCCTGTCTCAAAAATATACCAAAAAAGGAAGAAGAACAATCACATATATACTCAAAGAAATCAAGGAATATAAAGAACAAATAAAAGTACTAAAGGGAGAGAATGGCAAACTCAGGAAGGAACTAGAGGGAGAGAATGACAAACTTTGGAAGGAACTGGAATACTGAAAATATCCCATGCTGAAATAAAATACAATAAAATGCTGAAAATATCCCATGCTGAAATAAAATACAATAAAATAATAAAAACACTGAAAATATCCCATGCTGAAATAAAATACAGCATGTTTTAAAGAAAAGAAATGGACTAATCAAATGAATATACTCTACCTATTTCATTTATGTGAGAACAGTAGCTTTCTTTCACTCCCAAGCACTGCTGGGAATGTCCTCTTCTCCCTTCTGTCTCTCATCTTCATCAAGAGCAAATATATTCAGAGTTAGAGAAAGATATGGATAGGCATGTCGCCTGAGAGTAAAGAGTTAAGAGAATATGGAATGGGCCAGGAATTTGGGGAGAAAAGAACTCTCTTAATTTCTCCTATAATTTTTTGAGCCCATCTAGGAGTACTACTAGCTTGAGGAAATAATTAAAAATATATTTTACTTACTGTGATGATTTGAATGAGAATTTTCCCCATAGGCTCCAGCTATTCAGACATTTTTTTAAAAGGTGCTTTTTTTTTTTTTTTTTTTTTTTTTTTTTNAGGGTGTGGATAATGAAGCAGGAGGTTTGCCTTGGATTCAAGGGCAGTTTGGGCTACATAGTAAGTTCTGGGCCAGCCTGGACTACAGAGTAGACTCCTGTGAAAATTAAACAATATGTAAATAGAATAAACAATTTTTAGTTTTTAGTACCTCATACTACATCTTGTTTCTGTTCCCTTTCTTATCTGCTAATAGCAGCAGACCTACTTGTACTGACAGATAACCATGGTCTTTTCATTTACCATGACAACGCCCATCTGGTGCTTACTGATAAACCAGCAGCAAGCCCAAGCCTCTAGAGGATACAAGTATTATCTGGCAATCCTCAGTAACCTCAGTTTGGGAATAAAATGAACTGTAAAGCTGAAAGGTACTTATATATTACTTGTATTTTCTTAAAATTCTGATCATGTTATGCAAACACAATATCGTCTCTTGAGTTCCCATATTGGGCCAGTATTGTAGACAAGCATGTTTAATGTAGTCTCAAAACTTATAAATTCATTATGTCTATACAGATGTATGTGTGTGCATTTAAACAGCTATGTATTTAAATCTCATGCTGTATTCACAGATACCAATTTCAAATTTTTACACATGTATAAATACACTTGATCTTTTTATGTGTCTTTTCATATTTTTATATAATTATTTATTTATTTTAACTTTTCTATTGAAGTTTTATACAATTCATACAACATTTTTCAGTCCAATTTTATACTCATTCCCCTTTCCATGCCCCCACCCTACCCGAGTTCATTTTGCC
Organism: Rhizomys pruinosus; assembly: GCA_009823505.1. Taxonomy (NCBI): domain Eukaryota; kingdom Metazoa; phylum Chordata; class Mammalia; order Rodentia; family Spalacidae; genus Rhizomys; species Rhizomys pruinosus. Next base: position 1,891,144 of record VZQC01005485.1, on the reverse strand, counting down.
ATACATATCTTGCATCTTTTTTTCCAGTCTTTTAAAAGTTTTTGTATACAGAGATTTATTGTTTTGGGCTGAAGTTTACTGATTCAGTCAGTTCTTTGACCCAGTCCTTTTGTTGTTGTTCCCTACAATTTGTATTGCTCCAAAGTATGCATCTATGCTCTTCACACGTATACCAAAATTATGACGTCTAAAAGTAAACTATATTAATTCCAAAACAAATTTAGGAATTCGCATTTTTCCCCTTTAATTTTATATTACTCTAAAGTATGCATACATACCCTCCCCCCGTATACCACAATTACAAAGTCTGAAAATAAATGATAGGTTAATTCTAGATTCTATTAAGGTATTCACATTGTAATGGCACAGTTCCTTTCAGGTAATATATATATATATATTGCTCAGTTTGCCTTATTACTATGTATTTGATGCTAGCATCCACAGATGAGGGATACCACTTTCCATTTGTTTTTCTGTTACTATGTTACTTCACTTAGCATAATGTCTTCTAGTTCCATTCCTTTACCTGCAATGTTCATGATGTCATCTTTCTTTACTGTCACATAGAATACCATTGTGTAGATGACCATATTTTCTCTATCCACTCATTGGTGGAGGGGCATTGGGTTGGTTTCAGCTCTTTTTCATTATGAAGAGAGCTGCAATAAACTTAGATGTGCATGTGTCTTTGCAGTAGGATGAGTCTTATGGGCATATACCCACAAGTGGTATGACTGGTTCAGGTGGTAGACTGATGAGTGTTCCCCTTTCCCTACATCCTCTCCAGCATTTGGTGTCTTTTGTTTTCATGATCTTAGGCAGTCTTATTAGAGTGAGATTATATCTTAAAGTGGTTTTAATTTGCATTTCCTTAGTTATCAATGATTTGAAACACTTTTTTTTATTTTTTTTATTTGTTTATTTTTTTGTATGTGTATGAGTATACTGTCTGCTTGTAGGTTTGTGCACCCGTGTTGTGCAATGCGGCGGAGGTCAGAAGAGGGTGTTGGATTCCTCTGGAACTGGAGTTCTCCTGGAATTGGAGTTTCAGACAGTTCTCAGCCGCCATGTGGATGCTGGGGATCGAACCCCGGTCCTCTGTAAGAGCGGTTGTCGCTCTTAACCGCTAGGCCATCTCTCCAGCCCGATTTGAAATACTTTTTAAGATGTTTCTCAGCCCTTTATTTTCCACTCACACTAGCCACTATTCAGACATTTTTGTCTCCAGTGGGTGGCACTGTGTTGGGAGATCTTAAAAGCATGTCACTGGGGGTGGGCTTAGAGAGTTCTTAAAATCTTGTCAATTTTCACTGGTGCTCTGCTTCCTGTGCCTGCTTGAAGATATGAACCTTTGCTTTCTGGTTTTGCCACCATCCCTCCCTACTATGATGGAGTCTTAATTCCTCTGGAACTGTCAATTGTAAGCTCAAGTTAACTCTTCCTTTTAAAAGTTGAAAAAAAGGCATATTTGTTGAATGAACCTCCCACTGCAGGATGGTAATCTCCCTTTTTATTTCCTCCTCTGTATTTCCTTTCTACTTTTCCTTCCAATGCTCTTGTACTCAGGATCTTACTAGTTTTCTTATTATTTGTTTCTATCCCTGTTCTTAGAATCAATAATAGTAATCTTATTTTAATATGCCCCCAGGTAAACTCGTCATTACACACATTTTATACTAACTATATAACAATAATTATAAGTATATTATTTTCAGATTTATAAATTGGAACTCAAATATAAAAGTACTTCCTATCTCTTTTCCCATGCATCTTAATTGCCCACCAACCCATCCTTAGCCAAAGAACTATTGAAAGTTGATTACTGCTGGGTGAGGGAGAGTTGATCTTCCTTCAGGGAGAGACTGTAGATAGGCTGTGTAGACTCCAGTGGATGAATTTGCTCTGAGGTACATCTGGAGGCACAAACTTGATTTGACAGGCCTTAAGTGGTATGACGGAATGCATGAAACACAGGGGTGGGGCTATGGGGAGGTTTGGATGTGGGAGGGACATACAGATGATAATATTTTCTATAAAATGCATGAAAATTAAAAAAATATATGAAATAATTCTGCTGCTTGTAATTTGTTGCTCTTATATTTGTTTTTAGAAAATAGGATAGCCATACAAAATATTGTACCAAAATCATGACATGATTGAGACAACATTCTCTTCAATTCCATTCACCAAAACCTATCGATATTACTTCTCAAATATAACATTTACTTCTTTAAATAAACTTCTCTATTACTGGAGAAAAACCTGAAATTATTGTTAATTAGTTCAAGAGTCTTATTTCCCCTTGGATTCTTTTAATAACTATATTTATTTTGTATTCATTTGTTCATGTATGTATGTGTGTGGGTGTGTCTACAGTGACACACATTCACTCTGTTGGTTCCAATGGGATCAAACCCAAGTACTCAGGCTTTGCTTCAAGTTTCTTAATCCTTCAGACGTCTTAACAGTCCTCTCATGATTCTTTTAATCCATACAGCTATTATAATTAAGAAAATTAAATGGTAAAATATATGCACATATCCACTTACACATATAGCACAGTAACTTATTTGCTTTTCTCAAACCAAAATTTCATATAAAAATAACTTAAGCTAGGCTTTTTAGAGTGTTTGACTTATAATATTCCAAAGATCTTTAAAACATAATGACTTGAAGAAAAACAAGATACAAATGCTAGTAAAATTAAGAGAGAAAAAGTGTGAGTTGAATTAGATTTCAGATTTTTCAGAAAGAAAGTTCTTTTAAATTATATTAATATACCAGAAACCAAAAGATAATTTGGAAGGGAAATGAACATAGAATAATTGCTATAATTAGAAAGAATAAAAATATAAATAAAAAATAGAAATTTAGGGACCAAAATAGAAACAATAGTTAAATAATGTATCAATTGTCATGCTTAACATTAAATGGAAAAAGAAATGGCCAGTATATATGAAGATGCATATTTTAGACAGGTCAGGTTGCACAGGACACGATTTAATCATCATATTTTATTTCTCAGTGTTCTAGAGTGCTAACATGGTTATGATCTGGTGATAACTCTCTTTCCACATGAAGACTCCTGTGTTCTTACATGCATGAAAAAAGCTTGAGAGTTCTCTGGACTTTATTAATAAAGTTCTATGAAAGAGCTCTAAACTCAAGACCAAAGAGTGTCCTGAAGGTCCTACATCCTAAGCCATTTACACTGGGTTTAGAAAACTTGGGAAGATACAAAGGTTGCACAACAAAACAATTATCAATACTCTTTTTAATTTTAATTTTATTTTGTGTGTATTAATGTATTGCCTGCATGTATGTCAGTGCACCCATGTTGGGTGGGGATCAGGGAAAGCATCAGATCTTTTGGAACTGGACTTACAGATGATCAGCTGCCATGTGGGGTCTGGGAACAAATCCCGGTTCCTCTGCAAGAGCAGACAGCGTTCTAAACAGCTGAACCATGTCTCCAGCTTCCAATTAGTGATATTTTTCTCTTTTGCCAATCCTTTAAAAGCCAAAATTGTCCTGGAGTTTGTGAAATTAAAAACTGAATTAAATAAAAAACTTTGCCTGAAACATGCTACTAAAGTGTTTAGAAACCAATGATATCTAGAAATTCCTTCTTTGTTAACTTAAAATAATTATATTTTATTTTATGGCTATGAAAGTTTTGCTTGCATGCATATAAATGTATCCATTCATACAATGTCTGTGGAAGCAAAAATATGGCAGTAGATCCTTTGTAACTGGAGAAATGATTGGTTGTGAGCCAACCTATGAGTACTGGGGACTGAACTTGTGTCCTCTTCAAGAGCAGTCAGAGCTCTTAACCATAGAGTCATATCTCCAGCCTTGATAATTAGAAATTCTTAAAAGCACTGATTGAAGAAAAACAAAATTACATATTGAGGAAGCCATAAGATAATGCCTGATACTTTTGGAAATTTAAATTTTCAAATATCATAATTTAAAAAGCTTCAAGCATTGATTTCTTCTTTGTAGTATTTATATCAAATTTTTGAGGAAGTTAATTCTACTACACAGTTTCCTTTTCCCTTTAAAATATTTCCTAAACAAACACACAAATATATTTCCTACACAATTATGAATTCTCTGTAAAATTAGTGCAAAAATGTAAGCATAATATTGTGAAATAAACATATCTTTAATGATCTCATATCCACAGAAAAAAGCAGGAAGATGAGAAAGAGAAGGAAAAGAAAGAATTTTCCTTTGTAAATACACAGAAATTAATTTAAATGGGATTCTTGTTCTAAATTTAAAAATTAAAACACTAAAGAGTTTAAAGAATACTTTAAAAACCACTTACTATAGGACACAGGGTTCTACTTAAAGTATCCCAGGACAATAATAATTGAAGAAAAATATACATAAAGCTTTATAAAACTTAAAAGTTCCTCCTGTATACATAATAGCTTAAAAGTAGTAACTATTCAACTAAGCATCAAAAAATCAACATAGAAGAAATTGTGTTAAATGCATGCACTGGAATGTAATACAGTCTTGAAAATAAACACTGTTGTATGCTATCACAAAGATAAAATTAGGAATTACTATACTAAATAAAACAAACTGGACACAAGGTAGAAATATTTAGAGTCACATATATATTAGATATTAAGAAGATGATAAAATTTTAGAGGCAGAAAATGGATTAAATGCTCAGTTGCTGATGAGAGAGGTGTGTGATATAAGCAGGGTACTTTAGTTACTCTTCTGCTGCTATGGTAAAACACCATGACCAAGGGAATTTACAAGAGCTTATATTTCAGTTTCTAGAAGGGTAATAGTCCATCATAGCAGGGAGGTATGGTCAGGAGAAGGATCAGAAGCAAAAAGCTGTCTGATCTTCAAGCAAGCACAAGAAACAGCAAGTTACTAGAAATCTGGCAAAGCTTAAGAACTCTCCAGACTCCAGTGACAAGCTTCCTCTGACATGGCCACACCTCCTAAAGCCACCCCAAACATTGCCATCAACTAGGAACAAAATGTCCAACTACTTGGATCTCATGGGAGATATTTTCATTCAAACCACCACACAGTTTTCTGTTGGAGGAATGAAAATAAATTGGTAGCTGTACAGCATTATGAATGTATTAAATGCCACCTTAAAAGCACTGAAATAAAAGTAATTTCAGTATGTGTATTGCACTTCGGTTTGTTTTTAAGTTGGAAATTTAAAATTCTGACACAAAACCATCATTCAGAAAATCAAAGCTAAATTCCAGAGTCTGGAAGAAAATGTATACATACATACACATGCTGTGTGTATTAGGCATGTTTCTGTTACTGTGATAAAACACTGTGACTAAAGCAATTTATAAAGGAAGGGTTCATTTTGAGCTTATGGTTCCAGGGGTAAAGGTCTATAATGGTGAGGACCACATGACAGAGAAGAAGGAGTCTAGAGCAGAAAGCCCAGTGATCACATCTTCAAGCAGGCATAGGAAGCAGGAAACAACTGAATCCCAGCCCCAGTGATGTGTTTCAGTGGGGTGTGTGTGTGTGTGTGTTTGTGTGTGTGTGTGTGTGTGTGTGTCTATAAATGTATGTACATATAACAATAATAATTAAAGCAAGGCACAGTAATTGGGAGGAAGTGGAGAGCAACTGGGAGGCTTGGAAATGGAACGAAGTACATATTCATATTTAATTTTCAACAAAAATTAAAAAATAATAATAAAATTAAAAAAAATTGGAGGTCATAAGTCTTTTGTTTAGTGTTACTGTATACCTGTGTTTAAGTGAAGTAGCACAGACTCAGAAAAACATGCTACGTGTTCTCTCTCTTCTGGGTCCTAACACCAAACCCTCAAATATGAGTATGTAACTGCAGAAGCTAGGAAACTGGAAAGAACCATGAGATTAAGAGTTAACTTAATTAACTCCAGAGGAGTAGGAGACAGATGTTACCATGCAGGAAATAGTGACAATGGGGCATGCTTTAACTGAGGAGGGAAAAAGTGACCATGAAGGGTGAGACAGAGGAAATGAAGCTTAGGTGGCAAGGAAATCCAGATGGAAAAGCCTACTGAAAAAATATATATAGGAGTGCATGTATACAGCTGAAGCTTATATAACAAGAAGCACAGTGCCAGACAGGACACACTTCCCTACAAGTTGTTGGTCAGGGTAGTTCAAGAAATCCCCAGAATAACATGGACTATTCCCACAGCCCTGAACTGACTCCCAGAACCTGAAGGTAAAACCCTATGGCTTGGACCAAGCAAGCTGGAACTAATCTAGAAGCCTCTTCCGTAAAGACTAGCTCCCATAGTATCAGAAGATACTATGCAAGCTGTCAAGGGGAAAAAAAAATCAAAGATCCTTCCCAGCTATAAAACATAAGAACTACAAAAATGGCCAACCTGGCAAATAACCTCTATTATAGCAATTCTGGTACTTTTTATCTTTGGGGTAATCAACAGCTGTCTAATTGGAATTAAGGACACTCTCAATGCAGGGGTGATTCATTCAAGGTACTGTAAATGTAGCCAAGCACATATGGCTTGAGTGGTAAAAGACTCTAAGGAAGAACCTACCTGTGTCACATCCCTAGACCAATGTAACCATTTACTGTTTTATAAATATCTATCCTTATGTTTACAGAAAAGTGTACCATTTATCACTCAGCAAAGAAGCTTCTTTTTGCAACAGCTGGAGATTATTATGAAGTTCCACAACTGGCCAAGTGCAGAGAATAAGTGACTGTGATATGCCCTGCCTTAAGTGCACATCTACACTGCACCCTCTACAACTAAGGCTCAGGACCATTGCAGAAGAAGAGGCAGAGGACTGTAAGAGCAGAGGGTCAAGACACCTTCTGCTGATGAAGGCATTCTAGACATGATAGGAAAGTGAAATGAAATCTCCACAGTATGGAGATCTCAAAAGCCAACTGACACACAAATGTGGATGAGGGAACTCTCTCAAGTGTTCTATCTCAAGGTGAAGAGCTGCAGGCAACCAATGGATGCTGAGGTAGGTGAATCAGGTTTCTCCAGGCCCTACTTTCCTGAGTGGTTATCTGATTCTAAGCAGACAATGCTGAACACAGTTACACAGAACTACCTCATTGTTGAAGACATTCTCTCACTGAAATTGTAAGTCACTGAATGTGGTAACTAGATGGCAAGTGAGCTGCATAGATCCAACTAAATGTTTCTTTTAAATATATGTCTCTATAAACATATCTTAAAATCCAACTACTTCTCATCTGGTTTTTTAAAAAGTTGATCCAGCACGGATGAAAAAAAAAAGACTTAATAATTCTCAAAGCAGCATTTAAAAGGTTATATTTCATGTTTAATCATATGTATATGCATGTGTCAGTGTATGGGTGTATGTTTGTGTGCAGGTGCCTGCAGACTCCAGAAGAAGGAGTCAGATCCTCTGGAGCTAGGATTCCAGTTGTGAGCTAGGACATGTTTACTGGGATCCAAACTCAGTTCCTCAGCAAGAGCACAAAGGCTCTTTAAAAATGAGCCATTTATTTAGCACTCTTCATAGCAACTTTATTAATAATGTTCCAAATGTAAACAGAGCCAGGATATCATTAAAAAGGAGAATTATAATGAAATATTTACTTATTGATGTAATGATACCATTTAGCAATAAAATAACCAATTTTTTTTTTTTTGTCTTTTTGAGACAAGGTCTCCCTGGAGCCTCAGGCTGTCCTGGAATTCACTCTGTAGACCAGGCTGGCCTTGAACTCACAAAGATCCGCCTGCCTCTGCTTCCCGAGTGCTAGGATTAAAGGCGTGCGCCACCACGCCCAGCTCCAAATTTCTTACATGTATATTAATATTGATGAACTGAAAAGTGATCATACTAAACTAAAGCAAAAATGCAGGAAGCAACATATATTCCATTTCATTATGTAAACATTCACATAGAAAATTTGTCTTTTGAAATGGAGGTAAACATTAGCCATCCAGAGGAAGCTGGAGACAGAGATACTTTTCTGGAGAAGGTTTGAGGTACACAGGTCAAACCAATTCCTCAAACCTCTCATTCATTTAAGGATATTCTATGTAAAGCTAGTGAGGGTACCATGTGTCTCAAAATCCATGGGCCTTGATTTCTAATACTGAGGAAATGGATATTCCATGATGTGCTGATCAGCTGCACTATCAAATACAAAGCCAAGATAATTTAATTTTATCATTTATCAATCACCTATATTTACGGATACATACACAAGATTGTTGTAAAGACCACTGTTTTTTAACTGAATGGGACTGGAAACAATGTAAGTAACGGATGAGGACATGAATAAAATGAGTTCTTTTTAGAACATGTATGAAAGAATGGAGTATAGTACCTTAATGCTGGTGAATCTTACAAGTGGGATTTTGAAAGAAAACAACAAGGCACATAAATACATTATGATTCTATTTTAACAGATCCTGGAAACAAAACTAGACCATGCTACTGTATTATGCATTCAAAAACACCACCACATTTAAGAAATTAAAATCACTATGCAAAAATAAATTCGCATGTCAGAGAGAATTGATTGAAATAAAAGTAAGGATTGTAAGCATGTTACTAAACTATAATTAATGTATTAATTTTTCATGTTCTTGATATCTATTTAAATTGGTATTTTAAATATGTATAAAATTGCACTTTCTACATCTTAGTTTAAAATACAAAGAAATCTATTATATACTTTTGCAACATCTACCAAATTGTGTTAATTTATTGCCCAACAAAGACTGAATAAATGTAACGTCAGAGTGTGTTTAAATCATATTACTCTTAAATATGCATGCATATTCCAATAAACTGTAAACAGTTCCTTATAATACATATTGTTACTTTAACTATTAACAAAAATCATCAAAATACTTACTAAATACAAAAATATATTGAATGTATTCTGTGATTTGATAAGCCTTTTGTCAATGAGATGATGTTTATGTTTGCTTTTCCAAGTAAATTTGCATTTTCATGTTATAGTAGTTATTTCCTTGTCCAAAATCAACTGCTGATATTTCACACAAGTCTTTTCATTTTTGTATACTGTCTTTCATTTTAATAGATTTGGGCCTCACTAGCTGTACAATTATATGCCAGATAAAGTATTTTTAGATGAAGAGTTGAAGAAATAAAATACACATTTGAATGCTTGGTATTCTGAGTCTGATACCAAGGCCAGCATTTTAAAAGAGATGGGCTGGGAAGGGTGGTCCTGTAGTTTTCTCTCACAGGACAAAGATCTGCAAATCAGCTACTTTCATATCTATATGCTTGGCAACTTGATTCTATTCTTGAACTGATGGCTGTTTGACATTCTATGATGAATGGTATGTGGTCAGTGATTTCAGATTTTTCTGTTAGTAGAATTATATTTCTAATGTAAGGATGGGTTATTATCAGCAAAAGCTTTTATTTCCTGGGATTAGGTAAAATGAAAAGGGTTATTTCTGTTGATACACCCCATTTCACATTGCAATGCAACTATTCAACTGTAAAACATCCTTAGATTTCTATTTGAATGGTCAAGGAATGGCTGATTATGTGTTATTGGCCTTTAAAGGGCCAGTGTCATAAAAGTCAAAACAAAGTAATCCATTTAATAATTCCATTGTCACAGGAGCTTTTCAAATTTCCTTTCTTAAAATGTTCATGCAATAATATGGAGCGACTTCAAGACATCTAATAGAATTGACAACACAAACACTGCTTTACCTATGGATAATGTCAGAAGAGACTTTACTTTCAATATGAAAATATTAATTTCTTATGTTAGCTAAGTTTATTTTCACCTGCCATTTAGGAACAACCAATATTTAGGTTAAAAAAATAGCAGTACTTTGTTATTATTGAGATATACAATTAAAACTTGCACCTTTAAGCAGTTTTTGCTGAAAAGCATTGATTCTTCAGTATGGCTCACATATAGAAGAATTAAAAGAAAAAATGCATTTCTGTCTGAATTTTGTGTATATCTCTTTTATTTTGGCTCAGAATCCTATCTGACTTTGTCTACCAAATCTACTTTATCCTCCATCAAGGCTGATGGCACAAGTCAGGGTCCTAAACTTGCAGTCACTTTGGATTCCAGGAAGAACAAATCCTTCTGGCACATCCTACCATTGTCACAGGAGAGATAAGCTATAATCCATGGGGACAGTGTATCACCCAGGGTATCATCGCCTGAGATTCCCCTTGTCCTCTCAAGGAAGAACTTCTTCAGACAAATTTATATGACTAGATCTTAAACACCTGTCAGAATCATACCTTGACTTTGCTTAATTATATTTTCATGTTCTAGTGCCTGGTTTTTCCTTTATGTAAGCCTACATGTTATGTAAGTATACCCCAAAGATAAATTTGGGGTCATTAGACATTTTTAAAATGTGGTCTCCTCAAATAAATCCCTTCTCTGTCTGTCTTTCACATAGAAAGAACCTGTCTGGTAAAAAACAAACAAACAAACAAAAAAAACACCTAACCAAACAAAAGCACAAACAAAATGTGAGAATTGGGTTGGTATATGACCAGGTGGTAGAGAGTTTAATTCAGTTGTTCATCCCTTGGTTCCAATTTCTTAAAGAATGGAGATAGGAAAAGAAAAAGAGTTAATAAATTGGTGAGTAGTTTTTTGTTTGTTTTTGTTTTTGTTTTGTTTTTTGTTTTTATTTATTTATTTTCATATGCGTATGAGTGTACTGTCTCATGTAGGTTGTTTCTCCCGTGTCCTGCAATGTTGCAGAGGCCAGAAGAGGGTGTCGGATTCCCCTGGAACTGGAGTTACAGACGGTTCTCAGCCACCATGTGGGTACTGGGGATCAACCCAGGGTCCTCTGCAAAAGAAGTCGGCGCTCCTAACTGCTAGGCTATCTCTCCAGCCCCGAGTGAGTAGTTTTAATGAATGTCATATTCTTTTTATTTGATTTATTATTTTAAACAATGTATAATTGTGACTGTGAGAGAGTACGTGCCTGTGAGTGCAGGTGCCAGTAGGGCCCAGAGACATTGGATCTGAAGTTAAAAGATGCTATTAGTGACTTGATATGAATGCTGGAAACGGAACCACAGTTTTCTGTAAGAACAATATGAGCTCTTCACCATGGGACCATCTCTCCAGTCCCTAAGTGTTACATTCTTATAGTGTCTTATAACTACAACTTTTATATGTATAATATTATTCATGTGGGTATTCTTGTTCTCTTATGTGTGCATATGTGTACATGAAGTCCAGAGGTTGATGTCAGGCATCTTTCTTGATCACTCTCCAGCTTACATATTGAGAGCAGGTATCTCAATGAATTGGACCTTGCTGATTTGGAAAGTCTAACTAGCCTGTTTACCCTGGGGAGTCTCCTGTCTCACAGTCATGCCATCAAAACCCTCTGGCTTATGTGGGGTCTGAGGATCGTCATTCTGGTCCTCACATTTGAACACCAAGTGCTTACAAACTGACTCACCTCCCTAGACCCGAGTTAATTACTTTTAAGATTTAGCAAAACATATGGATATAGCCAGCAGATATATACAAAAAATAGTAAGCAATCCTGTTTTCTGACAATGGCAATGCAGAGAATAACTGAGTAGTAATTACTCAACATAAAACAAAACGGGCTTGGTCATACATGCCTTTAATCCCAGCGCTCTGGAGCCAAAAGCAGGTACATCTCTGTGAGTTCAAGACTAGCCTGGTCTACTTAGTGAGCTCCAGGCCAGCTCAGACTAAAGGGAGACCCTGTCTCAAAAAAAAAAAAAAAAAAAAAAAAAAAAAAAAAAAAAAAAAAAAAAAAAAAAAAAAAAACACCACCACCAACAACAAACCAAAGCTTATTTCCCACATAACCTCTCATAACCAGAGTGATTAAAATTACAGTATTACAGTAGAAAATACAGATTGATAATAAAATTCAATATTATAATATAATGCTAATATTCAAAATACTATCCTAAGTCATAAAATGTAAATGAAGAAATCAAACTTTCCTGAACACATATGAAGAGGTCCTACCTATGTTTCTTTCATAGTCTCAGTTTTAATGACCATATGTCTTCTAAACCTGAAATCTTAAAAGTGAAACAACTTAGAGAAGTTGTCACAGAGACTGAAGCAACCGTTTTATTTTTCCATGTGCTGATCTAGCACCATAGGAATTTTCAAGGCTATATCACATGCCAGATTTGTATAGGCATCTCACAAAGTATTTTTTCATCACATGCAGCTAGCAGATGAAAGAAAAACTTTTTAAGTGACATTTATAAAAGCATTTGTTTAATACATTTCTTAAAATTTATGATCTATATTAAACATGCCTGTGTCTCAAACAATTAGAACATATCTGGAATCTATTCAGACATTCATTATTATTTAAGTTTTAGAAATGCTTGTTTGGGCCCCAAAGTATATAAATATACCATTTTGGGGGTTCTCTAAAGGATCAGAAGCAATAGAATAAATATTGCAAAAAGAGATTTAAAAATATTTAGATTTAGATTTTCACAATAGGGGCCAGGTAGTCTGGGAAGCACATTTAGCATGGTTGAGAAGTTGAAAAACCTGGTAGATGATCAGTCTATAAAGCTGGGTGTATCAGCAGTCCCAATCTACCAACGGCTTGGAGGATTCCTGAAAAGCTTTGATCTTTGGTTGGAAAGCAGAAGAAGCTAGGTTCCACTATCAGGGGAAGATGTAGCAACAGTGGCAGCAACATGATAGAGGAACTCACCAGCAGGAAGTATAAGCAGGTGGGTAAGCAGGGCTGTTTTTTTTAAAGGTGTGTCAGTATCTCAGTCACTTGAGTCTTTTTACAAAACTCCTCTTCTATTGCTTCCAATTTCTCCATTTGATAACTGAGACCTCCAAAATCAGTAGAAGATGAACATGTCAGCTAATCCCCTGCAAAAGAGTGAGTGCCACCAGTTTCTCTTTCAGAATTCATTCTTTCCCTTCCCTTTCAACAGGTTTTTCTATTTTCTTCTTTAGCAAAAAAAATGGTAGCCTATAATTTTAATTTTAGTATGAATACTGTGTTTCAAGTTGTTTAAGCTTTAAAAACTGATTTGGGATACAGTGTGACTTTTTGCAAAAAAAGGCAATGTATGAGGATGAGAAAGATCACATCTGGGTAGTTGGCTTAACCTTCGCTCATATGTAATCATTATTTTATGGTGGGAATATTCCCATCCAGTTTCCCCCTTGTTTCCATGAACCTCCTTCCCTGCCTTTCTCCCTCTCCCTTTTTCTTCCTTCTTCCCCTTTGCATTCTCTTCTTCTCTCAGATCCTTCCTAGTTTGTACAAACTTCTACTCATCTCATCTCAATACATCTATGAGCACAATTTAGCTCCATGTGTAAGTGAAAATCTTCACATTTGTTTCTCTTCATTTTCTAACTGGGGTAATGAGAGGCTATATCTTCAAGGCTGACTGCTATTCTAGTGTATTCCTTAATTAAAACTGACCCCAAATCTTACATAAATGCAAACTAGATTTCAAAGCTGATCTTCTCCCTCCCTCACATAGTGTTATCACATTCATAGATTCAGTCAGACAGGCCAGCAGTCATTTAATACATAGGAGTTACTCTATGAAAATGGCATGATAGGGCTAGGGACTGATGGACCCTCCTATCTCCTCAAAGCAATATTAACACCATCTCTACTCCCCTTACCATGGAAACAATCCTGGATAATTGCTTTCAATATGCCTTCTCAGAACAAAGGTCAAGGCACTCGAGAAATGCAGAAAAATATAAGGGCATTGATGGTTGCATATAAAATGGTTCTGCTTTTCTGTCTCTGTTTCTTTTCTCATATTTTTTTTGTCTTTTTGAGACAGGGTCTCCCTGTAGCCCCAGCTGTCCTGGAACTCACTCTGTAGACCAGGCTGGCCTTGAACTCACAAAGATCTGCCTGCCTCTGCCTCCCAAGTGCTAGGATTAAAGGCGTGCGCCACCACGCCCGGCTCTTTTCTCATATTTTAAATGGCAAGAAATGAATATCCTAGAATAGACATAAGTCATATTCTAGCTGTCCTTATCCCTGCCTGATTGGTACCACCTAAACATTAAATTTCCAAATGTTTTGAATCAGATACTTCAGAAGAGATTTTTCCTCTGTAATTGTTATCCACCACTTCATGGAGTCATAAGTATAACAACCAAATGAACTTAAATTAATTTCATATTAAAATAATTCACTGCTTCAAAAATGTTCACTATTATATAACTATTTTTATTAAATATTGCTGCTTTAAAACTAACACCCCCTTCCTTAGAGCTCTAAGAATAAGAAGGGCAATTTAAATGCAAAAATGTCTTTTTATTTTTTACCAAAGAGGGTGTAAACCTATAAATGCATCATTGCACATGTGGATGAGCCCTTCATAAAAATGGAAAGTGAGTAATGAGATGCATCTATTTCTCCAATATGATTACTTATGAAGTTCTGACAGACATTTCCCCTATGATTAAATAATATTCAACAGTTCTTAGCCAAAAATATTTTTAATTTATATTTGGTTTTTATTTGGTATTATTTTATTCCAGTTTCAAGAAACTCAGACATTTTTCTCAGTTCTTCTGTAATGGAATAAGACATTTCTCTTGTCACTTGTTACAGTTTACTCTGATAAATAACTAATTTGGAAGATGGCAGTGCTTTAAAAACATCTCATTCTGGCTGGGCATGGTGGCGTTCTGAGATGTATGTAACACTGGATTTTTGAATATTGGCAATCCAACATTATCATTTGATGCAAGAACATTCCTAAAATATAAACATAGTATGCCCAACGTTTTGAAATTTATTTTTTTATGTCTCTATGTAAAGTTGATTCTCATGCTTGACACCTGAGGCATAAGCTAGCATGGTTACAGCAGTGGCCACTAGGGAGAGCTGCCTCACAGCACACCACAGCCAACCACATGGCCACATGAGGTAATTCTCCAGGAAATCAGTAACAGTAATGGAAAAACAAACATGACAGTAGCTCTTACCAAGAAGTTAGATATTGAAGGATAACCTCCCAATATTCAGTGCAGTTGTCCAATTATATCTGTGATTTGCAAGTAATAAAATTATAGAAATCATGAAATTGGGAATTATTACCATTTCAGTATTAAAAGAACCATGTGCCAAACCATTTCTGCAGTTGAATTCATCACTCCTCTTGGGCCAAGAAAAAGTCACTTAGTAATAATAGTCTTGATTATATGAAAAAATATTATACTATGTGCATTACATTGACTATTGCAAAAAGCTGAGTTATGGAAAATTCAAAGATTTATATAAAAACTTATAAAGGTGAAGTGTTGCTTTCAAACATTAAAGATTATTGATGAGATAATAACTGGAAAAGTCAAATAGTTTTAATTGTGGTTTAAGGTCAATAAACTCTGTCACAATTTTTAAGAAAAGAGAGTACATATTTTAAAGATTATGTCATCTTTATAATCAAAGTTGGCATTTTTAATCACTGTTCTGTTAAGGAGAAACATTTGTATTGGATTTTAGATGATTTTCCAGATCATTTTAAATTTGTTTCATTTTAAAGAGGGAATACATAAGAAATCATTAAGATTGTCTAGCATAATAAATTTCCTTGCTAATATACATATGTTGACATACCGCTTAAAACTAAGGGCTCAGAAATATATCTTTGCTAATTTTATAATATGCATTCTAGTAGATGATAAAATTTTAAGAAAATCACTACTTCTAGTGATTTTAAATTATTTTGAATATGTTTATATTATCTGCCTGAGTTACATACATGCCTGTTGATTTGTGTACAGTATTAAATAATTCTTCTTCCCTTTCCTTCTCTCTGGTTTTATTTATTTTCTTTCCACATCATTTAGCTTTAGTTCTAGCCTGACAGATTTTTTTTTTCTATTTTGCAAGCAAGTTTAAAGGGAAATGTTATTAAATCAGGGAATTCCATAAATATTGGTTAAAAGTTATAAATAGGTTGTCTTTGGTATTTGTCAACATAGAGTTCTTTCAATTAAAATATTTCCTGGCTACCACAGCGTGGAGGCTGCGGAAATTGGCTCCACATCCAGCTGGCTGATTCAGTAAGAAATCAGCTGGCCTCAATTTAGACTTCTTTTCTTTTAAAGCAGTGCCAAATTGAGGATTAGTACATTGTGGAGAGGGAGGCGGGCAGCTCCACCCCTGATAGGCCATTCTTCATTCCCTAGAATGGGCTTGCCTTCCCAACCCCAGCTGTGCACTGAATTAATCTACACGGGGAGCTTCTCCGTGTACACTGTTTTCAACATGCTCATCAGGTCCTGTGCCACTTCTAACAAAAGCGAAATGTGGCTCTGATGACTCTAAACCTGGAGATTTTACCCAGACCTAAAATATAAATATGCAATCCTTCAGCTGCAAATTATGAACACACTCCACACTACATAAAATCTGGGGAAAACTGAGAGGACAACAGACAAGAGCATTTATTAAAAAAAAAAATGTCTGTCTTAGGAAAGCGATTGCTTGTACTTCTGATTGTCCTCCCATGCAAAGCACATAAGAATCATCTATTTGGCAAACATCCTCAAAAAAGATACTCTTTTCAGTTCCTCTAACATTTTTTTTTTGCTCTATGCCTTCTTTATGTAGTAGTCTTCACTCAAATCACCCAAGCTGAGGTTGAACACACCAATGTCATCTTCTATGTCACATCTAACTTGAGCCCATTAGTGAATTTAGTGAGTTTATGAAGTTATCTTACTTCTATACCAATAAAGAAGCTCACATATAGACAAGCTCATTGTATGCCATTATCCTTAAACACTTAACTTTTCATAAGAACAAAAAGCTTAGTACTTAGGTTTTAAGTAATATTGGTGAAAATTCTTTGGGGTTATCATCTCACTAAAATTAACCCACTTAACATTTTGTGGGGTGTTTACCTTAGTTCTACAATCATATATGGATAGTCCAGGAAAAAAAAAAAGTTTTAATACCTCTTGTTTTCTGAGTACATATAAGTAACTGAATATTGTTTTTAAATTACAAGTTTCCTTGTGCTATACATAAGTTGGTAAGAATAGATCACTATTCTGTCAAATCTTCAACCATAAAATATATATTCTAAAGCAGTTGAATAAGCTTGACTGCTATTTGAATCTCCGAGTTCCATGAATTGACATAAATAAGAAGCACATTAGAAAATTGAAAAGTTAGACACACTGTTGATTTAGGTGATTGTTAGTGTCTATTTACCAATTATAGGTAAAATAGAAACTTTAAATAAAAGAATTAACTTGTAAATGTGAATGATAACCAACTAGAAAAAGCATATTTCCTTACCCTCTTTTCAGAGTTGAATTTAAAATTCCATATTACATTTGTGTGTTTGGAGAGAAACTAAAACAATAGCAAGAAGTAAACAGGAAAATAAATGTATCTCTGGATCAAAAAGCAATTTAGATAGCAATTGCTTGTGCAGAGATGAAATAGTTTCAGCTGCCAGATTAACAGTCGGAAAAAGTCATTTAGATCCTTTGCCACTGTTGTAGAAGAATGCTGTCGGATCCCACAGGAAAGCAAAGCAAAGTGCTTTTCATTTCTGGCTAGCGTACTTGAAAATTTACAAGGATTGTGGGTGGAAAACAAGGTGACATTAATGTTATAAAAATTTGACCTTCATCTTGATAGAATAAAACAAATAAGAGTTTCCACAGCACCTGGCATTTGAACATTAAGGAAGTTTGTAAGGACAACCTGCTCTTTTATAATGGCCCTTAAGTATCCTTGTTTTCAAATAGTCTTGATATTTATACTTTTGAGTCACTAAAGTCTAGAATTCTAGCTTAAGAGGAGACAAAAAAGCAGCTGAACAACATTGAATGTGTATTGGTTTCACTGCTTCTGAGAAAAACATGGTGAAAATACTCGGAGGTCTCTTCTTAAGACAGTTTGTTCCTTCTGCCAGTATATATAAAAATGGTGCTCAGTGAACTAACTGATGTCTCTCTCTGCCTTCTACAACTGAACTTCTCCATGAAATTCAATGATGGAAAATTTAGGGTTTGTTTAATTTCAAAAAATACACCTCATTATTTTGGACTTGAGGACAACAGAGCTGCCCAGATTTCTCTACTTTGCAAACTTCATTCTCTTAAAAATCAAACAACAAAATTAACAAAAATTTCTTTAGATACATCCATAAAATTATAGTGACAATTTTATTGAATCAGAGGTAGAATAATGTACAGATTGTATTCTAAACTGAATGTGCTTATTCTATTGGAATTTCGTGTTCCTTCAGAAAATTAATAATAAAGATAATAGTTGTGTTATACAGCAAAAATGTAGTGAGTCCTTAGTTTCTGTGATAATACTTTTGATTAAACATTGGCATAGTTATACTCTCCTGATTTCCCAGTTACAATAGTGTTTTGTTGGAGAAATTAAGAACTGATGAGTTTGGAGGAAAGTTCCATTTATCAGGGAAATTAAAACCTCCTCTCTCTTTTTCTCTCCCTCCTCCTCCTCCTCCCCCTCCTTCTCCTACTCTTCTTCCCTCCTTCCCTCCTCCTTCTTCTTTCCCCTCTCTATATCTCTTTAATTTGGGGAGATTTATTTATTTTTATTTTATGCTTGTGAATGTATGGTATTTTGCATACATTTAGATGCATTCTATCATACAATGCCCATGCAGGACAGAAGAGGGTGTTGAATACTCTAGAACTGGTGTTTTAGATAGTTGTTGGCCACCATGTTGGTGCTAAGTACTGAACCCAGGTGCTCAGCAAGAAAATCTACTTCTCTTAATCTCCGAGCCATCTTTCCAGTCCCTCTCTCCCAGTATTATGTGACAACGTGTCATGTAGTCCAGGGATGACCTTCAATTCCCAATAGTCCTCCCTTCAACTACCATGCTCTGAGGTTATATGTATGCACTATTGATTCTGACTTACTTCTTATTTTTCAATTAGAAAATTTTCTATCAAAAGTATTTTCTTACATTGGAAATTCCAAAGTACAGTTTGAATTTTGGTATCTCAGGCATTTATAATACAGAGAGAAACAAAACATACAAGTTAACATATATGTATGCACATTTACAGGTAATTCCTAAAAATACACTTTTCACAGATTTAAGATTTAGTTATTTTGAGGCTTCTGTTGAATCTCATGGGTATTAAGGAAATAAAAAGCTATCGTTTCTTCTTGATCAACACACCTTTAATAGGGAAAATGAAAAACTATCTTTCTGAAGAAATATTCATTTCACAGTTACATGATTAAAGATAGAAATGGTCATGGGATTAAATTCTTGCTAGTATTTTCTTGGTTAAAATTTTAACCAAGGTTCCAAAAATGACTCTTTGGTAAAGAATTTGATTCAGTTGACTGGAAGCTTTAAGTTAAGTTTAACTGTCAAGGTGATACAACGTAGAGATGAAAAGAAAGTGCCAATGGATGAAGCTTCAAAAATGGGTGCCATGGTTCAAAGTCAGGTCCTCATCCCTGTTCAACAACTAAGCTTTCTTTTCAGCCCCAAGACTATCTTTTAAGCCACTATATTTCAGATCTTGTATTGGGCACCCGATGGGCTGTGGCCATGTCTTTGAAGGTTATCTTGATTGTTAATTGATACACAAAGACCTAGCGAATTTTAGGAAACACTATTCCTAAATAACTTGAACACTACCAGAGAAGAGAAAGCTAGCTGTGAACAAGCAAGTAGGGAAGGATAGGCAGAGCTTCTTTGCTCTTGGCCTCATTTATATGAATAAGTTTCTAAGTTTGTGATTTCACCAAAATAATTAGCTGTGACCTGGAATTTTAGCCAAATAAACTCTTTCCTTTGTTGCCTTTTGACACAGCAACAGAAATAAAACCAGTATAGAATATATATTTATTTTATGGTTGCTGTTTATTTATTTATTTATTTATTTATTTATTTATTTATTTTTTATTTATGTGTATGAATGTACTGTCTGCATGCAAGTTTGTGCACCCGCTTTGTGCAATGCCGCAAAGGTCAGAAGAGGGCGTCGGATTCCCCTGGAACTGGAGTTCTCCTGGAATCGGAGTTTCAGACGATTCTTGGCCGCCATGTGGGTGCTGGGGATCGAACCCAGGTCCTCTGTAAGAGCGGTCGGCGCTCTTAACCGCTAGGCCATCTCTCCAGCCCCTATGGTTACTGTTTTTAACCATTCATCTTCTTGGCTTTAAATTTTAATGCAATCCTTTGGGTCTCACCAGCCTCTTACAACTATAGATTGGGGAAAAGCCATGCTACTAGCATGATGAAGAATAAAGGCCCGGAAGAGCTAAGACTAATCATGAAACACATTTCCAAGTTGTTTCTTACAGCCACCTGTGTAGACTCCAAGTGTAACACCATTCTTTAGGTACCTACCTGTTTTTATAAAATTACTATTTACCTAATTATTCCTATTAAGGAAAAATCTAGTTATATACCTAAGTAAATTTGTATCTAGAAAGACTTAGACCATTTCATTATATCTTTCAGTCCATCAACGTGAGTAACTTGTAAAATTAATTTTCTTATTTAAGCCCTTCGCTTTCAAAGAATCATATTTTTCTTCCAGAGACCTGTGTAAGAGGAACATACTATTACAGACAATAGGAGCAGCATGAGTTCTGCCACTTCTCCTTAAATGGTTATCTGAAGAAATAAGAAACTTCCTCCTCAGGAGGATCAAAGGGTACTTTTTTTGCATGTGAACCTCATGAAGGTTTGAACATGGTCTAAAGTAAACAAATTTTCATTTGGAAAGGAATAGAAATGAAAATTTCACCTTGTGGGAGGCAAGGGAAAAGTGGATTGACTGCACAATATTACTCTGAGATTTGTTTGTTTAAATAGCTTATTATATTTGCATTTTGATGACTCTTGTTTCCACACTGCTTTTTTAACACTTTCCCTCAAATAAGAAAGTGTGTTTTTCTGCATGTCTACACTAATGATTCCTCACTCAGCAAGGCTTGCACTTATTACAGCTTTTTATTGCCACTTTGCTTAAAGAGGTGTTTGAACTCTAGCAGGTAGGGAAATCCAGAGGGGAAATTCATTTGAAAGTATTCATAATGGAACAGAGAGATGAAAAACAAAATTATTGCTGTGAACTACAATTTTTTCTAGGCTCTGCAGATACATCAAATTTCTGCACTTTAACTAAAGAATATGAAAAAGATCTTCTCTTGGGTCCAAATAGCTAACATTGTAAGAAATTCTCTCCCATTTTTCATTGTGTGAGTATAAGAATTAATTTTGTATAATGATATGAGCCGTTGAATATATAACCATATGCACATGTTCCTTTCTTTTCAATGGAAAATGTTGAAGAGAATGCATGGCATGGTAAAAAAAAATCCCTCTTTATAATTTTTTAGCAAATGTTTCAGTCTACAATAATGATATTTTTTCTTTTTGTATATTTCAATTTAATTCTTGTGTATTTCATCATCTTTGTACCCTTTATCCATCAGCAACCTCCCATATCCTCCTGGCCATTGAATTTAGTGCAATGGTGACAGCAGGCACAAGACCCAGTCAAACTCAAGCAAACATTAATATTAATTTTAGCAATTATTTTTTTAATTAATTTTATTTATATCTGTATGTATATGAATGTACTGTCTGCATGTAAGTTTGTGCACCCGTGTTGTGCAATGCCGCGGAGGTCAGAAGAGGGTGTCGGATTCCCCTGGAACTGGAGTTCTCCTGGAATTAGAGTTTCAGACGGTTCTTGGCCGCCATGTGGGTGCTGGGGATCGAACCTGGGTCCTCTGTAAGAGCGGTCGGCACTCTTAACCACTAGGCCATCTCTCCAGCCCTTAGCAATTATTTTCTATGAAAAGTTTGGGGCTGTTCAGTTTTCCATAGTTTGCTTAATTAAATTTAGTGAAACAATGGAGATGACAATGGACATAGGACATTTTATTGAATGTTTCCTTGTTGGAAATATTTTTCTGTTTCAGCCTCTGAGGCTTTCACAGATTTGAAATGTAGAATATAAGATTGATCACCATGCTCACTCTTAACTCAAGATGTGCGATGAACATTCCAATCAGTAAAATTGTCCAGCCAGTGGAATATTTAACCCTCAGTAACTTTAAGTGGCATGTCTTCTTTCAGTTTTCAACATTCAAGGAACATTACAATATGACTCTTTTAAATGGCCAACTTTGCCAGTATTCTGAAATGAGTTATGCATGCCGGAATCCCCAAAGGACCATGGAGAATAATAACTTGAGCAGGAACTGATAGGGTTCCATTTGTAGAAAGAAGAAAATACAGAGGGCTACTGGTAGTGGAGAGATGCTGGAAAGGAATTCTCCCCAGAGACATGGCCAGGATGCACAGCAGGTGGAAGATGCATGCTCAGTGAAGAATTTGCAGGAACAGAAACTCTCTGTTCAGGAAATCATGGGCTGTCATCTTTAGCAACAAGGCCCGGTCACCAGGCAACAATGATGCTAAAATGAAAAGGAGAACAATTTGTGAACATGCTTTAAGATTGCTTATACTCTCACCATAAAGGTTTGAATATTTCTTTGTCTGATTTAATACTTTAATCAGTGAACATTACATTTAAGGTCAACTCAGGTATAATTTAAAAACCTTTCCACATTGTACAAGAGATGTTTGATTTTTCCTTCTTCAATGTAAAAAGGCAAAGGAAGAGTTTCCATTCAAATAGCCTCACATCTGCTTCTTACATGAAATCATATGTGACCATCCTATTATGTTACAAACATTATTAATCAGGAAGTTTTAATATCAAAAAGTTAAAGAAAATAGTTGGAATCATACAGGTCTATATAGGACTTTATTCTTCTGAGACTGGCTCTCTCTGTATAGCTCTGGCTGACCTGGAAATTATGTTATACACCAGGCTAGCTAGAACTCACAGAGATTTGTCTGTCTTTGTTTTCTGAGTATTGGCATTAAATGCATGCATTTCCAAGCTTGGCATACATAGGGTTTTAAATAGATATATTTCATAAAGAATTGTTTAAATGCATGGCTTATGAGTTGAAGTAGCTTGTAAAACAGTGTTAATGCAATCTGCATTTCTTCTCTGAAATGGAATACTGGTAGACATTCATGAGCATTGAGATCTCTGAATTCAGAACCAGGCCATTGAAGAAACTGGCTTTGCCTCACGCAAGCTAAATATATCTGCTATTTTGCTTCCACACTAATTCTTCTTAATTTTGATTGACTTGTTATTTTTCATAAACTAAATTAAAGGTTAATATTTCATTCCCTCAAAGAGATTCACTTTACCCCCTTCTGCCCACATGTATTTTACCCTGTAGTCTTATGGCTAACTGATCTCAGGTAACAGATCATAGACCAAGCTTGGGGAACAGGCCAAGTTATCATGTAACTCTCTTAGTGATACATTGTTCCCCTTAGCTCTCTTAGAAGTCCTGAATGTTGCTAAACATAATTCTAGTTCTCAGACTTAGCAGTGAGTATTTGCTCAATTATTGGGTCTTCTCTTTCATCACCCTCAGTTACTTTTGTCCCCTGCTGGCCTGCAAGGTGTTAACACCTACAAGAAGCCTACCTGCCTCAAGATTCAGAAATCTCCATTCTCTGAATTTCATTTTGTACATTTTTCTTTCCCAGAAACATCTTTTTTTTGCTTTTATTTATTTTTTTTATTTTTTAATGAACATTTGTACAAATCATTCAATGGTTCCCAGTCAAACCTACTCCTTCCTCCATGGCTCAACTCCTTCATCAGAGCTCAAGCATTAAAATATCCAAGCTAAGCCTTATCCAGTCAAGTTCCCAAACCCAGACATCCTTCTGTACAAATAGATCCACTGGAATGTAGTCAGAATATCTAGGAATCCTAGGTAAGGCAAACTCTTCCTCATCCAACAGTACTTAGTCTCTCGTAGCTCTCAGACCAGGGTCAGTTCCCCACCCATTTCTCTTGCTCTGCTTTGAGACCTTGTCACATTTGACATGGGTTCTATGTCTGATGTCTACATTGCCACAAGTTTACATGTGAAAGCTTATAGTTGATTGTAATTCGCTGTTTCTCTGTGTTCGTGCACCAGTCCTGGCTCTTACAATATTCCCTCCCTGTCTTCCTCAATGATCCCTGAGCCATGGATAGGTGAAGTTTAATATAGGGGCCCTATCCAGGGATACACATTCTGGGGGTTCCCATCTTTGTAGCTTGACTACTTGGGGCCTTCTGTTTGTATCACATTATATTAATGGGGGGTATAATGGGAGGTGTGGAAGGTCAGGAGAGAGGGAGTGAGGATGATGTAGGTGCAGGGGCTGTGGAGGGAGTAGGGGGTGGTAAGGGAGGAAGAAAGAATAAAGTTGATTAGAACTTGAGAGGCCAGGAAACCCAGAGTATAATGTGGTGCCCCCTGAGACACCAGGAGAAACTCACATACACTGTCTGAATTGGTGACTGTGTCAGTGCAAGACAAAGGATGACTCCCTTTGAATGTTTGGTGAGAGCAATCCAATTAATTCTCAAAACAAAATAAGCTATCTCCAAAGCTCTTGATTATCTACCAGAAATAGAAAAGAAGATCCTACTGTTCAGAACAAGACATGCTTCAAGGAAAGGTCTTAGATTCATGGAAAAGGAATTGACCTGGGACCTTTCTATCTGGAGTTAAGAATCGATAATGTGCACATTGCTATGAGAGAAAATCAATTAATGGTACAATGGAGCACCAAACTCTAAGAACCATGATGAGTTGCCCAACAAACTACCTTCATTAGTGTGGTAGAGGCAGTGTTGTCTTGGTGATGATCAACAGCTATCCAATTGAATTTGGAATCCTCTCATTGGGAGTGAAACCAAGAGACCCACTATAAATTCAGAAGCATCCTATATTGACTTCAATCATGTGCACATGGATATACTTCCTCATAATAGAGATAGTGCTTATTGAAATCTGTATTTCCAACACTCTAGGGTCAAGTACATAGTAAATGATAAATAAATATATGGTAATAGAAGGAAGGGAAGAAGGAAAAAAGATAAAGATAGATTTGGATAAGTACTAGTACTAATCTTAGAATGTTTTCAATGCTTCTAATAAGTTAAAATTAATAGAAAATAGTATTTTCTTTCACCAAGGAGAAGAAAAAAGAACTGTGATTAACTATTTTCCCTATTTTAATTAGCAAATGAATTCAGATCACGAGACTTCTTGTTTGAAAATGTTTCTAGGTGCACAGTTACTGCTTTTGTGGAGTGGAGCCTTACAAAATGCATGAGCTGCTTTTGTTTCCACACTATTACACCAGGCACGCCTGCACTTCTCCACAAGGCTCTTCTCTCTTGTCGCTCTGGTGACTATTTAGAAACATTGTGTTGAGGTCAAAGAAAACGGCTGCATTACGAGGATTTGTTTACCCTATTCTGTCTCCCTCCTTCCTCTTGAAATGTTCTCTTTCTAACAATGCCATCATCAGAAAACATATTTTCAACATGACAGTAAATGTAAAATGTGTGCCAAAATACCTACTGGAGTCATCGTATTTATAAGATCATTATTCTGGAATTATCTCTCTCCTGTTGATATTCTCCTTTATTGCTGCCCTTGCCAGGAGACCTTAAATCCAGGCTTCAATTTCTTTTGTATTAAAACTCCTCAAATATAATGATTACCATTTAACTTGATGGTTACATAATCCTAGTGAAATTTGAATGTGGACATCTTGCACTAACTTTTTTCCCCTTTAACAACAACAAAAAAGGAAAAGGTGGCCCCCAAACAAATGAAACTCAATTTCACGGCACATTATCTCTTTCAATTCTTTCCTCACAGCTTTCATTTTCATTAAAATCACAGACAACCATAAATTAATAATTACTTCAGGTTGACTAAATGTAGGCCATACTATTTCGTTCTTGCTTTCCTACAGTGGCCCTTCTTGTTCATGCTGGAAAAATGTTAATTTAGATAATGTGGCTTGCCCCTTGTCTTGTAATTCTGTTTTGCAGTTTCACTGATCTATAATGGTTTGTTCTTATTAGATAGTATTAACTTTATCTTTTGTTCAATCAAGCTTTAAACTTTCTCTGAAGATGGCTATTGCTAACTCTCAATTGAAATGTGCCATTATGCATAGATCTTTTATATTTCCATTCTTTCAAAATGCTCTCTGTGTTTACTAACTCGCTTGTGATTCCATGCGTACATAAACACATTGTCCATCAGCTTAAAGTGTGTGGAGAAGCACTTAAAAGGCAAATCAAGATATGTGCAGAAAACTCTAACTCTTTATTATTATGAGAGTTACAAACTAGCTATATTATTTTACATTTAAAAATATTCCAGGACTATTTGATTCACTGAAAGAACCGGTAACTATGAATTCTGGCTTACTGTTTCTCTTGTTTCTCTAATATTTGAAAACTCCAATTAGCCTTAAGACAAGTTATTGTATTGTTTACTTAAAACTCTGTTTCCTTAGACAGCTTTTTAAGATATGCATCTATTTTTATAGATGTTCCAGAGGGAAAGCAGTTACACAACCAAACCTTAGTACACTGAGAACAATAAAATGCAGGATCTGCCAGCTAAAACACAAGTTAACAGTTTCATCTCTGGAAATATTATTGTGAGAATGCTTTCACTTTTCTAAGTTTAGAAAGAAAACTAGTGGGATTTTTAAATAAATGGAATTATTTCAACACTTTACAACAATTGATACAGTGATAGTTTCATGTAAGTTAAATAAGTTTGATTTGGATATAGGAAAATATTATTTCTTTAAAAGCCTACTATATATCTAGTTTGATTTCAAGCTTTTGGAAAATAATGATTTAAAGATGTATTACATCTTACCTGTACCTATGTAACTTTTTCACTCAGCACTATGAATAAATTTAAAACAATCCTTAAATAGACATTACCGCCTTCTGCCACGTTGCATCCATCCTTTAAGTCATAGAATTCCTAACATCCTTATGGTGAAAACCATAGCCTGATGAGATGACATATTCAATTCCACTCAGTTATTAAAAACTTTAGAAAGAAAGTAGGTTGAATTTGGGGAGGCTGATATGTTTCAATAATTGTATTTTGACATTTTTATGGACATTATGACAATTTAAAGCATGATGGCCCTGACTGGCTTTCTTAATATTAATTCAAATATTTAATTGTCTGAAAAATTTACAATTTGTATTGCTGTTATTGAATTTTAGAAAAATGTGACAATTTTCTTATATCATTTCAAATTAGGTTTTTCCTTAACTCTGATGAATCATGTAAGTCCTGTTACCAATGACTACATCTTAAAATTTTCCATGTGCACTGCAAGCATAGTTGTCCTGAACCCCATAATCTGAAAAGTCCCAAAGGAAGCATTTGAAATGAGCTCAAACAATACAATAGTTTGGAATTGATCTGGGAATCTCATTTCCCTCTTGTACCAAAGCTCAACTCTGTTTGCTATAAATATTATGAAATGATCTCGCACGTATTAACAGCATTCAGTATTTCAGTGAAATAATAACTTGCTTAAAAACACAAATTAGTTTCACACACATTCTGTCTTAACCCTTAGATTCTAAATGTATTTGGAGGAATGAGGAAATATAAAGATGCTATTCTTAAGCTTTCAATATTTTATTTTTTAATTTTAAAGAAAAAATAAATATAGTACAGTTTGTCACTAATATTTTAGTCACTAATAGTGATGAATTAGAAAAATGATGGATTTGGTGCTTCCATTTTAGTCTCGGGCTACACATTCCTGAGTATGTTTTGAATAAGGCCTCTTCTACAATATAAAAAATATAATACTTTTCTAATAATTTCATCTTTGAGTTTATTTAGTGCATAAACAGATTATATTGTAATATATATCCTTCATTAAAATCTTAAATGATATACATATTTTACTTAGCAAAATTTTTGTTATTTATGTGAATTTTTAATAATAGTTTCCTTAATGTACTTTTTAAATCTAATTACAAAGTATGATTTTTATTATACTCATTTTTATTAAAATCATTCTTCCTTTTGGATTGTAAGACACATGAGTTAGGGAGCAGGAGAAATGACTCACCAGGTAAGAGGACTGGTTCCTCTTGCAGAGGACCTTGGTTTTGTTCCCAGCACCCATATGGCAGCTAATAACCATGCATAACTCCAATTCCAGGATATCCAAGGCCCTCTTCTTATTTCTACAAACATCGGATGGCATGGGTGCTCATGTAATATATTTATATACATAAATTTAAAGTAATAAAATATTAAAAAATAAAAATAATTTAAAGATTATTTATGTCCTGTCATGCTGTGGCTAATGTTAATACATTTCAAGTTTGCAACTTAATATTCATGAAGAAATGTATGTGATGAGCAACAGGAGAGTAATGTGTGATGCCCTGAATCCAGAGAGCACAAAGGCAGTGTTTGGCCACACAGGAAGGAAGATCAAACTTGCTGGAAATACTGGTGGAATTCTGATGCCCAAACTGAGCATCCAAGAGGGAGCCATTAAATCTCCCTTTAACAAAAATGCACTTCATGTAGAAAAATCTGCTTGCAACAGATGATAGAAATCTATACACAGAGAATGGACAGAGCATCAAAAACCAACTAAAATATAAATTTTTTCTGGACACTTTCAGAAATATTTCGATATTTTTTTTAAATGAAAATCTTCCTTCCAGTCTGAAATGTAATAAAGTAACAAGAAAACTTAGCTTGAAGGAGAGTAAACTCAAAGTGCTTCTAAGTGTTTATTCAGTAGATTATCAACAGGCAATATTGTAAAAATCTAAAGCTAAAAATCATGTGGATTAAGTTATATAGGAAAAAGTAGTGGTTATCTGAATTGTAAACACAGCAAGAATAGGCTTTACTAAAAGAGGTAACTCTGGCAGAAATTATATCCAGAATCAGTGCATGCTATCACTGGGCTTTTGAGGATGCTGGTGGATTGAGAAGTACTTAACTTGAGTGGCCTAGAGGCTGTTTTGCCTTAGATTATCATAAATTGTGATATAGCCCATTTCATTACAACAGCAGTTCTAGGAAACAAAAAATTCCAAAAAGGGATAATATACAGACCTATAGTAGGCATTAGTGACCAAAGATAAAGTCTTCAAACAAGAAAAATTGACAGTAATATCCATTACTACATATAAAATTCTGTAATGATCATTATTCTTTACAATCTGCATGCATTATTTGTTTTCATGCCCTCAATAATTGGTAAATATGAATATTATCTCTTATTTATTTATTTATTTATTTATTTATTTATTTATTTTATTTGGTCTTTTTGATACAGGCTCTCCCTGGAGCCCCAGCTGGCCTGGAACTCCTCTGTAGACCAGGCCAGCTTTGAATTCCCAGAGATCCGCCTATTTCTGCCTCCCAAGTACTAGGATTAAAGACGTGCACCACCCCATGGCCACCAGAATATTATCTCTTTAACAGATTAAGAAATACTTGCTCAGCTGGGTGTGGTGGTGCATTCCGGAGGTGCACTCAGGAGGCAGAGGCAGGTAAATTTCTATGAGTTCAAGGCCAGCCTGGTCTACATAGAGAGCTCCAGCTAAGCTGGGACTAAAGGGAGACCCTGTCTCAAAAATAAAAAGTAAAAAAAAAGAAATACTTGCTCAACAGGTTCAAGTAACTCTCAGTTCATATAACTATGAACGAAGAAAATAGGCACTCCAACATCAGAGTGAGCTATTGTTACAGCAATGTTTCATGACGTGTGTGTCTGGATCATCTGAGAAACATTCTAAAAGAAAGAAGAGAACATGCTAGATCATTATTCCAAGAGCTATGCCTTAAAACTTTCAGAATTGGGGCTGGAGAGATGGCCTAGCGGTTAAGAGCGCCGACCGCTCTTACAGAGGACCTGGGTTCGATCCCCAGCACCCACATGGCGGCCAAGAACCGTCTGTAACTCCAATTCCAGGAGAACTCCAGTTCCAGGGGAATCCGACACCCTCTTCTGACCTCCGCGGCATTGCACGACATGGGTGCACAAACTTGCATGCAGACAGTACATTCATACACATACATAAATAAATAAAATTAATAAAAAAAAAACTTTCAGAATTAAACTTTTAACTAAAACAATTAGAGTAGAGTTTGTCAAACACCAGAAATAAGCCATTGGGAAGTGAAAAACTTAAATGTTCAACCTGGAAGATGAATTAAATGTTCTTCAAGATTAATAGAAAGGTCTCGTATTTAGATAAATCATTATGATTATTTAGCAAAAAGAGGAAGAACATGCTAAAATCTTGCAAAGGGAAAAGCCTGCTTCCAATATTTAATGTTGATTTCAGAAAGCATCTAATTTTTGAGAAATTATGCTTAGAAGCTACTTCCATTCATTACTACACTATGGTTTATATGCACAAACAACCACAGACAACATCTCTGATGCAAAATCCATGATAATATCTTTATAATACTCCATTTAAAACAATTTTATGGTTTTCCTTACTCCAGATAATTTAAAAAGTGGTTTTGAAAACAAGATATAGATGGTAACAGATTTGGGGAGGAGGTTCTGTCTAAATGAAAGGATAAATAACTATCTAAAATTTCTAGATTGATAAAAGCTGAGTGTTGTCCTAAATGTCCAATGATTTAGGACAAAAAAAAGGTTTGAAATGGAGATAATTAACTTAAAGAAGTATAAATATTAGAAAGTAATACAAATGCTAAACACTAAAATTTACAATGAAGTAGCAGTTTAGCAATGCAAACTTATCTATAAATAATCCTAATCCATCTCAGTCCATTTGATTTTGCTACAAGAGAACACTCTGAGTAATTTATGAAGAAAAGAAATTTAATTTTCACAGTTTAATGAACAAGGAAGTTCAAAGTCAAATGACTTGCATCTATGCAGGACTTTCTTATGTTTTTTTCACATGGAAGAAATGAGATGTGTAAGACAGACAACATACTTCCATGAGTACTGGCTTGAATTTATCATAAATGAGCATGGAGTCCTTGTGACCTGACCACCTTCCCAAATAGCCACCACTCAGCTAGTGCACTGGGAACTAAATTTCTTACACACAGACTTTACTGGCACATTCAGACCATAGAATGTCCTAAAGCAGAAGCTCAGGTAACATTTTCAATGAATGTCAGAGATTACCTATAATTCTTAAAAGGAAAACTCAGTGTGTATGTTCTTTACACAGTAGATAAACCTAAAACAAAACTAGACAAAAAAAATCTATATTGTAACATCATTGATCTGAAAAACATGCACTAAGAAGCATTTGCAAAGTAGTTATTACAGCAACACATTCAGGCAAATTAAGAATAATAATTTCAAGTAAAAAATTGAATAGACTAGGCTTTTCAATTTTTCTAAAATTTATAGTTCATCAACATATATCTTAAAATATAAAAGAGAAAGGAATGGAGAAAGATACAAATGAAAACCTACAACATATAGTGGGAAATTGCATATATTTCTTCTGTAATCATTGTATAAAAGAAAAAACTAAGATAAATTTTAAGTATGGAGACTAATATATTAATATTAAAACCACTGTTTTGAGTTAATATTCACTGAAAATAATAAATATGTCAAGAAAACACATTATTTTAGAATACAAGAAATTCTCAGAAAAGTTGGGTTTTGGTTTCAAAAGAAAGCCCCAGAAAACTCTTTAAAAATATACTTCATGAGCTGTATGTCAGATAAAAATATAAGAAAGCAAGAAAATAGGAAGGAAAGATAACCTTCTTTCTCTAATCCCCAAGCCAACATTGCAGGAGTGATTTAAATGACTAATTAAATGATTATTGTCACTGATGAAGTGCAAAGTTAAAATCAGAAATATATGTTCTCTTTATAAAAACCTGTGTAATGTATGTAGAATGGTATTTGTACTCTTATGTCAGAAATACATTATTTTAAAATTAAAATAGACTACAAATAAATAAATTCACCTATATGTCTAATATGTAGAAGAATAACATAAAGCAAAAATATATGTTAACACAGAGAAAAAAAGTGTTACTTCTGAAAATATTTTTACTTATTTTTTTGTTTTATTTTGTTTTGTTTGTTGATACAGGGTCTCCCTGTAACCCCCACCTAGACTTGAGTTCACAGTATAGAGCAGGCTGGCCTTGATCTCACAGAGATCTGCTTGCCCCTGCCTCTGCTTCTTAGTGCTCAGTTTAAAGGCATGATTCACTAGGCCTCCCACTGCTGATAATTTAATAAAGTCATTTCAAAGATATAGTAAAATCTGATACTTTGAAGGAAATGGACAAAAATCTCCAACATTTGTAAAGACTAAGTGATAAAATGAACAAGAACATGTTGGGAAATTTTTAATGTTAAAAATAAAAACAGTATGGGGGTGGAGAGATGGTTCAGATGTCAAGTGCACTGACTACTCTTGCAGAGGACCTGGGTTCAATTTCCAGCACCCACATGGCGGCTAACAACAGACTGTCACTCCAGTTCCAGGACCTGTGAGGCCTTCTTCTGACCTCTGTGAGCATTGCATGACACTGGTGCACCCACCCACATGAAAGGAGTTCACTTACACACATAAAATAAAATTAATAAAATATTTTTATGTGTGTAAGTGAACTCCTTTCCTCATTTGGCAATGTCACAGATTAAAATAAATTACTTTTTTATTCTTTAAAAAAAATAATAAAATATTAAAAAATAAAATATATTTTAAAAAATAATATATTTAGAGCTTAGAAACTAGACTATGTAAATAAATTTCCTGAGTAGTAGTCATTCAGTTTGAGCTCAAACCGACCAAAGAATCTATCACAGACACTGTATAACTAGATGTCCCTTTGATCAAATCTTCAAATTTTGTTATTGAGGGACTTGAACAATTATTGAATATTTACCATAAACTGGGCACTATTACATTGATAGGCTAATTTATTTCTCCTACAAACCTGTTAGGTAGGTAGAACTTACCTACCAATGTACATTGCTGAGTGTTCATGCCCAGGGTCCAGGGGCTATCTAACTTTAGTCTACACTTACTGCCTGTGCCTTTGCACCTTGTAGGAATACCAGCATAAACATACTTGTTTCAATATGTCCTTCCTACAGGAGAGTTACACAATCTTTTCCTTTGGGTCTGACCAAAAGCAAACTTTTTTGGAAGATAGCTCAAAAAGCACTGCTCATCCAGAGGACTGGATTTTAGCTCCCACAACTCACTTAAGTAGCTCATAGCCTAATGAAACTCCACATCTAGGGTACTTCACTTCTTCCAGCCTTTATATGCACCTGTATCTGCGTGCAAGTACACACATACATAATTAACAATAAACTAAATCTATAAAATTATCAATTTTCCTAGCTTTTGTTAAGTGGGGTATCTAAAATTTACAGATTTTTCATTGAATTACAGAGCAAATAGTTTGCTGAAACAGAAAACTGAGCACTTCCCTTAGGAAAATATTCAAGGACCCCCATTGGGTTTATAGTTTCTAGGTCTGTACAGTGTCTTAGTCTCTAAAGCTTAGTGTGGGTATGCTTTTAATGAATGCCTAAGCTATTATCTTTACAATCATCTTTACTTCATCTGAATACTCCATCCTCTCACCATACTGACAGTACTCAGAGCTAATAATAATATTGTCTCAAACTCAGCCACCTTTACTTTTTTATTCCTTTTTTTAATTTTTATTGATGCTTTGTGTATTTCATACATCATTTTTCAATTCAGTTCAGGCATATATCCCCTTCCCTTTCCCCCACCCCACCCCTACCCATCCCTAAGAGCAATTCTGTTCTCTTGAATATAATGCAAACAACTCAAATGTCTTCCTCTCTCTGTGTTAGAAAACAGCATATTTAGAAATCCCATAAATTCCATCTTCCCTAATATTATTGTCATTGGCCTGTATACCTCAAGTGGCATGATGATGTTCTACCTAAATTTCACCAATACTCTCATTAATTTCCAGGTCATCTGACCAAATACATTGCAATTGAGCATGATAAACAATGACTTCATTATATGCACTGAGCTTCAGTGGTTATCAGTGGCCTTATGGATAACAACCACCAATCTTAGTTTTTTCTCACTTCTCTACAACATCACTTTGTAGAGGACAAACTATCTCTGTTTTGGGAGTTTATTGAGCAAATAATTAGCTTTGCAGCTTATCAGTTAGAACTCATTCTGAGCTTGCTAAATAAAATTCTTCTCTATTTTCTAAAGAAATCCTTTCAACACCACATGCCACCACTTTTTTAAACCACTTTCAATGAGGCAAGATAGTCTGCTTCCCTGTTCTCAATACTGTGTTATTTTGTTTCTAACTCTTGTGGCATGTATCTTAAAATACTGCTAAAATATACACTGTTTTTCCACAATCAAAGTGGAATTTGAAAATGTTTTATATGTTTCCGAATGTGCTTTCATTTGTATTATAGAGAAAACATTACTTCAGAGGATACACAAAATTAACTGAAGTTCATCAAAACAAAATCAAGCATCAAATAAGTTTTCAGTTAATATTGAGTTTCTTATATAATTACTGGTGTCTAGAGTACTTTCATAATTATTTTGTACACAACCACAGAATTATACCTTTGTTCAGGCACAAGGATTCTAATTTTCATACTGATATACATCTCTCATTCTTGTAGTCTCTGATAGCTCATTACTGATGGTGGTTATTTAATAAAATTTAGTAGGGGCTGGAGAGATGGCCTAGCAGTTGAGAGTGCCAACTGCTCTTGCAGAGGACCTGGGTTCGATCCCAGGCATCCACATGGCGGCTGAGAACAGTCTTTAGCTCCAGTTCCAGGGGAATCTGACACCCTGTTCTGACCTCCGTGGCATTGCATGACATGGGTGCACAAACCTGCATGCAGACAGTACATTCATACACATAAAAAATAAATAAAATTTTAAAATAAATAAATAAAATTTAGTAAATGAATACCATTTATTTGATCATCTATTTAACCATCAATGTTAGAAACTGAGATGTCTTTTTAATTTGGCTTTTCTTCCACCAAAAGTTTAAACTTAATTATTAATCTTAATTCAGTTATGATTTTAATCAGTGTTAATGACAAGAGAGGATAGGAATACTTAACCTGTGAATACTGAGGTTAATCTTGTACATGAGAACTATGCTTCATAGAAAAATGCATGATTTTTCTTGAAAACAATTCCAGGAAATATATTGCTGTATAGATTGGCTTATATCAATCTAGCAGAGTATTGAATGTCTGCTATATCCATTGCTTTGTCCAAATTTAGATTATGAGTAATAGAGTCATACAGAGTTTACTAACAGGAAAAAGTAATTGTTTAGACAGTGTTCCTCCTCATTGTACCCAAATATTTCACACATAGTTACCGAATGTATTGGAATAAAGAAAGGTTTGTTTTGAAAGAGCCTTAAAATACTTAAACCTGCAAAATGCATTTTCAGTACAATTTAATCCACATTAAAAAATTCTATGAGGAATATTTCGCTGTAATATACTATAAAGCACTGGACTTTACTACGTAGCATACTGATATTTTAAAGAACTGTTAAGATTACATGAGTATGAAATGCAGTGTACTCTAATTCTAAATTTTAGACAAATATTCAATACCCAGCCCAAAGACTGTTCAAGCACAAGGGTATACTCAATGAAAATATCACGAAAGACAATCCAAACATTTTGTTTTGTTTTGTTTTGCATCAGCATCTCTCTGTGTTAGTCTGCTTGCTTTTCAAGAAAGTAAGTATATTACAATATTTTCATAGTCATTATTATATGAATAAATGACCGATACCTCTATATTCACTTCTTGATCAACCGTCTATAAAAGTATGGTGTAATAAGCCAAGGATGATGGGAAATTCTTTACCTCAGAAAACACAAGGTGTAATGAAGAGGACTGTGAATTTTAGGCCAGCCTGGGCTACAGGGAGATTCCTTTTCTCCAACTAAATAAAAACCAAGCAAATCATATTTTATAAATAAACTTGAACCCTTCCTGGTATAATTATGTTATAAAATATAATTTGTTTTAAATCTTAGCAGTAATAGCATAATAGGAAAAATCCTAATATTATATATATATATATATATATATATGTGTGTGTGTGTGTGTGTGTGTATGTATATATGTATATCAAGTATATACTACTAATAAGGGACTAGAAGTTACAGATAGCAATGCTTGTTATAATTTCATTTGGAAGAATATAACAGAAACCAGACCAAAATGGACCAACAAATAGGGATTCTGTTTCCTACATGATCAGAGACTATGGTTCAAAATTATCAGGCTCATTGTATAGGTGAGTGGTAAAGCATGTGCCAAGTTAGGCATACTCTAGGCACTAGGTGTGAGTCCTGGCAAGCCTCATGAAAAGGAATATGAGTGTTACCACCTCACCTGCCGAACAGAACAGGCTTAACCTGTTCCCTGAAGTTAACCACAAAATCAGATGAGTCAGTGATCTGGGCCAATGAGAATTGGCCCAATCATCAGCATATCTGGCAGGTCCTTGGAAGGAGCAGAGCAGACCATATATATACCCCTACCTTTCCCTGAACAAATGAGTTTGCAGCAGCTCACTATCTGCTTGCTTTCACCCAACTCAAGGTATCTGTGTGTTGACTCCGCATCTCTCACCCCCACTCCTAGGTCCTGACCCAAACTCCTCAGTCTGGACCAGGGAAGGTTGTAACAACATCTGGTGCCTTACATGGTCTATGAAGCCCCCCCCCATTTGTGGACACACCCTCTAGAGATGCCCCCCAGTATTTGCGAGACACCCTCCTCTACAGTTTCAGTGAGTAGACCTCTTTCTGTTTTATGTGCTTACAGCCATGTCAGGGTGAGCATGCGGCCCCCTTCCCTTCACTTTCAGTTCATTTGTTGTCCTGTTTGTTCATTGCTAGGGAGGTACACATCACCATGGTGTGCTGTGCTGAATAGCACTGGCTGCTCCACTTCTTGGTTTGTCCTGGTGAGGCCACATAAGAGCTGATCCATTCATGACTCAGAACCGACACCATGTGGGCATACAGCCAAGGGGGTAAAGGCCCTTGGAAGTTCCCTGCTAAGCACAGGACAATTCCAGATCCAACACAAACTCTTTGTCCTAGTTCTGTACAGGCACTTGCCTGCCCACCCCCTTCCCAGCTATCATGGGCAAGCTCCTTTCCATAATTGCAAGCCTTAAAGGCCATTCCCTGTGTACCCAATTTCCAGCCAGATGAGTAGAATTCCCCTCCTGCTCCTGGCCCACAAAAACTTCCTTCACCTGCCCCTGCCAGGGATACTCACTCACTCCCACCAATATACCCTTGGAGCGAGGCTCCGGAAGCTCTCTCCCATGTTCTCCCTTCTCCCTCAGCTCCCCCCTCATCCCCTTCTTGTCAGAACCCATTCCTTCATCCACCCCCACACGTGCATGAATTCCCCATTAAGGTGGGTGCCAATGCTACTGCTTACCCTGGAATCCCTCCCCCCTGACCTATCCCTTATTCACAAAGCAGCACAGCAAGCTGGCCCCAGTTCCCCTTATTTGGAACAGGTTCTTGCCCAATGACCTCCCAACACATTATGATTGGTACACCTTGCTCAAGTTTGTCCTTGACCCTGCTGCATTCCTTCAATGGAGGGCAGGATATGATGACATGGCAGAAGGTCAGGCCCACACTAACATTCACATAACCTTAGTCATGCTTACAAGTGGTGGTAACTTTATTGACCCCATGAGCCAATCCCTTATTGGTATCCCTCAATATTTTGACCAAATTAAAGACTTGGCCCTACAGAACCTTAAGTCCTGCACTCCACAAAAGCTTGACTCTTACTTGGGCAATTTGATTCAACATGCATGTGAACACTTTTCTGACTTTCACACCAGGGTCACCATGGCTATTGATCACCACACACCCCACAGCCCTGCTAGGGATGTCCTGATCAAAGAGATTATCCGGGAAGGCATGAATTCTCACACC
This sequence comes from Rhizomys pruinosus, assembly GCA_009823505.1. Taxonomy (NCBI): domain Eukaryota; kingdom Metazoa; phylum Chordata; class Mammalia; order Rodentia; family Spalacidae; genus Rhizomys; species Rhizomys pruinosus. The sequence goes on along the minus strand of VZQC01005485.1, from coordinate 1,853,164 downwards.
TGCAATGCTGTCACATTGGAGTGCAATGAAGACCTCCGCAAATGGGTCATTGGCACATGTGACCTTAATCTTGCCTCAGCTCCTTTTGAGGCACTCACTGCCTTTTTACAGGCTCTTTCCCCCAACAACTTTCCAAGCTCCCTGTCTATTGAGGATGTGGCAGGGAGGGTCACCTTAGGCTATTTTGTCTGAATCGCTCCACCAGACCTAAGACTCGCTGCCCCAAATGCAGAAAAGGCTTCCATTGGGTCAAAAATTGCAGGTCGGCTCCCACTACATCCAACAAACAGCCTTTAAACTTAAAGTGGGGCAGCCCTCAGCCCCATCAGTAAGAGGGAAAACTCCCCATGTCCTCTGGACCTTGCCCATTTATGGCCACTTGCCACAAATGACCATTAAGCTCAATTGCTTGCCCGTTAAGGGTGTTGTGGACACTGGAGCAGTTGTCACTATAATCAACTCCAATGACGTGGCCTCCTCCATCTGGAGGTTCACATCTGGGGCCCACCCATTAAGGGTGCTGGCAGCCAACTTTACACCTGACAGACTGTGAATGAGGTCATTTGGGAGGACTATGATGGTATTTCTGGCACCCTTAGGCCTCTCATTGCTGACGTTCCTCAGAACCCTTTGGGGGAGGGAAATCCTGTTCAGCATGTCCTTACAACCAATGATTGCAACCTCTGAGGATGTTATTGATGAAGACAAATGTGGATTTTCAGGGAGGAATAATCTCTTCTCTGTCCCAGAGCAACACCCCCAATTTTAAGGGTCAGTGCTTTCCTGACTCCTCACCTCTTGTGGGATACCATGGACCCCATCTTCGTTGAGCAGTGGCCTATATTCAACCTAAATTGTCCATTCTTAAATCCCTGGTGGATGAGCAGCTTGCCCTAGGACATATTGAACCCTCCCTTGGCCCTCAGAATGCCCCTATCTTTGTCATTAAAAAGAAATCTGGTAGAATTCATGATGTTGTCCCTCTTTACTGCTGCATAGAACTCCATTGTATACATGTACCACATTTTCTCTATCCACTCATCAGTTGAGGGGCACCTGGGCTGGGCACAACAGCCTGCAAATTTGTTTCATATGAAGGATGCTTGTACTCATGGATCATCACTTATAGCTAAAAAATGAAAATAAAACTGAGAGAAAGATGCAGGACAGTTATGGCAAAATGCATGATCTGGGATGGGGTGGGGGTAGGGGGAAGGGAAAGGGAAAATGCCTGATCTGAAT